>CM031966.1:24017747-24410854 GCA_018749465.1 Paracanthobrama guichenoti
ATATATATATATATATATATATATATATATATATATATATATATATATATATATATATATATATATATATATATATATATATATATATATATATATATATATATTATATATTTTTAAATACCAATATGTAAATTGTGATCATCATTACATTTGACCTTATAGGAGATGGAAATACTTTTATATGACTTTTGTAAATCAGCATACGCAGCCCACAAAGATTTTGTTTTGGTGGTACTGTTGCCATTCTTATGTAACAATGTTAAACTAGATGTTTGTAATGGTGCTTGCCTAAGTTGCAGAAACAAATCTATGCTGTTGTCGGTGGTTGGTTGCCAGGGCATGCGTGTAGCAATATGTTTGGAGTGTTTGTAGCATGTTGCTATGCTGCTATGTGTCCTGGGTTGTTTCTAGGGTGTTGCTAGGGTGGATGGTTTGAAGTACATTGATATGTTATAATAGGGTGTTCTTGATGTTTTCTAGGGTGTTGTGAGGTGATTCTATGGCTTACTTGATGGTTTATGGCTTGGATAGGGGAGTATAAGGTGTTCTTGATGTTTTCAATGGTGTTGCTAGGTGATTCTAGGGTGTTCTGGGTGGTTGCCAGGGCATTGCTATGTTGATACTAAGGTGTTTGGAATGTTTTGGATTGTGTTTCCATGCTGCTCTGCGTGTTCTGGTTGTTTCTAGAGTGTCTCTAGGTGGTTTTATTGTATTCTGGATGGTTTCTAGGTGATTCTAGGGAGTTCTGGGTGGTTGCCAGGGCATTGCTATGTTGGTACTAAGGTGTTTGGAATGTTTTGGAGTATGTTTCTATGCTGCTCTGCGTGTTCTGGTTGTTTCTAGAGTGTCTCTAGGTACTGGTGTGTGGGGATTAAGGCTTTTAGAATGTTTTTAGAGTGTTGCTATGCTGTTACATGTTCTGGGTTGTTTCTAGGATGCTATTGTAAATTATTATGGTTAGTTTCTAGGGCATTGCTAGGTGATTCTAGGATGTCCTGTTGCAGAAAATCATAAGTTTAATCCCTTTCAAAATATTTATTTTTATTGCAATTCCATTTGGTGCCACTAGAAGTAGAAATTACACACTGCACCTTAAAATCCCCAATTGAGCAATAGTGCTTCTTACCAGAGAAACTACTTTGTTGTGTGCTCTGATAACATCATAATTTCATATCTTTATCACATAATCATATATATATACAGTAATAAAACATTTACTGAGATAGTGAGTGAAAGATAGAGATAAAGAGTCCTTCCATAAGGATAAGAGCTGATAGGTCCCTGGTGCATCAGAAGGCATCATGCTTTCACTGCAGTTTGGAAGATTCCTCTAGGTGAGATTAAGGCAGGAACGAACGCAACAAAACAAGGAACCGAGAAATTATAGTAACAAGATATTTTCATGTTATAACTTGTAATATTTAAAGAAAACTTTTTGAACTCTACTGAACAGAGGTGCTTTTTCTGTTAAGGAAGTGCAGGATGAGTTATCCTCCCAGTGGGTTTGAAATGAATTGTGTGTTTGCATGAGGTCATGCTGGTGAGAAGGGGTTACCGTGAGGATGAGGATGAAAGATGGAGATAGAACATCACAATAATGCGTTTATGAGTCATCAAGCCATGCCACACTAGACGAGATCGCACCCACACTTCGCTTCAATGCAACGCATGTTGCACAGACACAAACACACACAGCAGGACATTGCAAACATCCTTTGTGACTTTTATATAATCTTTGCTCTATATGGCGACTCTGACACCCATCCGGTTTATCTCTTCATGCACAAGGGTATTACTGATACCATTAGATAGCATCGTCTATATGATCCCTCAGATGACCCTGTAGAACATTCTGCTGAGCTGTGCAGGGAGAAAAGTATGAGGTAGTATAAAATAAATCGGTCAGCCCGCAGCCATAACAAACCCAAAGGTACCGACTACTTCCAAACATCTGGTGGAATGCGCCTACGCATATGCACAGATATAAAAAAACCTACCGACACAAACCCACACACAATATATAACTACAGAAATGCTACAGTCGGTGTTGTTATATGGAGATTTATCATCTCTAATGGCTGATCAGGCCAAGATAGAATCTCTGCAGACTTTTCTTGCCATTGCTTTGTTGGAAAAACTGTAAATTTGGTTTTAAAAAAAGTGGTTAAGTCACCCAAACAAGTGAAAATTCTGTCATCAATACTCACACTTGTGTTGTTCCAAACCCGTAAGACTTTCGTTCATCTTTGGAACACAAATGAAGATATATTTAATAAAATCTGAGCCAGTTCTGTACTCTCCATTGACAGCTACACAACTAACACTTTGACTCTTCAAAACGTTCATAAAGAGATCTTAAAGGGGTCCTATTATGCCCCTTTTTACAAGATGTAAAATAAGTCTTTGATGACCCCAGAGTGTGTTTGTGAAGTTTCAGCTCAAAATATCCCACAGATAATTTTTTTATAGCATGTTAAAATTGTGAGCAAAAACACACCGTTTTTGTGTGTCCCTTTAAATTCTAATGATCTGCTGATCCTGGCCCCCTTTCTAGAAAAGGACAGGGCTTCAAGAGCTTGTGTTAGCAGCTCCAATTACCAATGAAACTCTGATTATGTCAGAAACTTTTATGACTTATGTTCAAATCAGAGTCGGGCAATGATGGAGAGACTAAGAAGAGACAACATGTAGAATGCAACAGGACATTTCTGAATAGTTAGTTGATGAATTTATGTGAAGTTAACTATCTTCAAGTCATTGATTAGCATGTTATGTCAGGATAATCTATAAATCGCTGGTGTGGAAACGTCTTGGTTACGTATGTAACCCTCGTTCCCTGAAGGAGGGAACGGAGACGTACGCTGGAACTGACCAACGAATTGGGGATCATCTTCAGAGACCAATCTGCTTTGAGTGTATAAAAACGAGCCAATAACGTTGGCATGCAGTCCATGCACCGCCCCGCAGCACGGGTATAAATACTGCATCATCGGTTTTCCAACTGAGGAGCCGAAATGAGTCGGTCCTTCAGCGGAAGCACAGCACCTGGCAACGGGACGTACGTCTCTGTTCCCTCCTTCAGGGAATGAGGGTTACATATGTAACCGAGACGTTCCCTTTCAGTTGGTCACGTTCGACGTACGTCAAAATATGCTACGCTGTATTAAAATATAGCAGTAGTACAAGCTCCTGCCTGGTGGAAGGCAAATGAATGGCACTTCCCAAGGCGTTATCTCTGTATTCCCGGGGCACCAGTGCCATCTGAATCCTTGTTTAAGGCTTTTTGTAGTGTGATTTTGGTAAAGTTTACTAAAGTAAACATTGTCACGTTTGTTCTTCTCACTGCTGTTTCTTGATGGTTTATAGAACAATTACTGCGAGTCGCCCTCTGTCCTTTCAAAGAACAGCACAACGGTGAGCACACAGAGTATAAACACTTCCCCAAACAGACAAGGTGCGCGAGCAGTCAGCGGAGGCTCGCACTGCGGAGACAGACGAAACTATAAACAAGGCTTTCTGCCGCGGGTCTAACTGTCAACAGTTACTTTTAAAAAAATAAAAACCAGTCACGGTGTGGATTGAGGTAGGTCTGCTATTTTTATTTGACGCAAAAAAATATTCCGGTTCTTCAAAGCTTCAAACGGATTCAGTGTATTTTCATTGTGTCATCTTAATTTGGTAATTATTTAAGTGAAAAATATTTAGTGTAGGCCTATTTATTTTATGCTTTTTATTTATATTATTTTATTCAGTTTTTCTCTGTTGTAAGAAACCCTGGAGGTGCGTGAAACATTGATAATGTGAATCCAGGTTCTGTTGTTGTTGAGTTGTTCTGTATGCTGCTGTTTGCACAGTAAAATAAACACGTGAAAAAAGTCTTTTTAACGGGTCACAGACGAGCTTTGTGACATGGTACATTATCCTGCTGGAAGTAGCCATCAGAGAATGGGTACATGGTGGTCATAAAGGGATGGACATGGTCAGAAACAATGCTCAGGTAGGCCGTGGCATTTAAACGATGCCCAATTGGTACTAAGGGGCCTAAAGACTCATCAGACCAGGCAACATTTTTCCAGTCTTCAACTGTCCAATTTTGGTGAGCTTGTGCAAATTGTAGCCTCTTTTTCCTATTTGTAGTGGAGATGAGTGGTACCTGGTGGGGTCTTCTGCTGTTGTAGCCCATCCGCCTCAAGGTTGTGCGTGTTGTGGCTTCACAAATACTTTGCTGCATACCTCGGTTGTAACGAGTGGTTATTTCAGTCAAAGTTGCTCTTCTATCAGCTTGAATCAGTCGGCCCATTCTCCTCTGACCTCTAGCATCAACAAGGCATTTTCGCCCACAGGACTGCCGCATACTGGATGTTTTTCCCTTTTCACACCATTCTTAGTAAACCCTAGAAATGGTTGTGCGTGAAAATCCCAGTAACTGAGCAGATTGTGAAATACTCAGATCGGTCCGTCTGGCACCAACAACCATGCCACGCTCAAAATTGCTTAAATCATCTTTCTTTCCCATTCTGACATTCAGTTTGGAGTTCAGGAGATTGTCTTGACCAGGACCACGCCCCTAAATGCATTGAAGCAACTGCCAAATTGAACAGGTGTTCCTAATAATCCTTTAGGTGAGTGTATGTTGTCATCTTGCTTTTATGCTATTGCATGTCATGCTATTTTATGTTATTTATGTTAAGTAGGCATGTCGTGTGATATTTGGGGGAGCAGCATGCATTTTGACAAGAAAATGACACCTCTGGCCATTGCGTTGGGTTGTTTTTCCAGTCACATATACTGTCCGAATAATCCGACCCAATACGGCTCAGTTTTTCTATATATCTTGCTCTGTCAAGCGGCAGAAGTGATTCTATATAGGCTATACTGGGTAAACGCCATGCATTTCCAGTGTGGGGGAATGGACTGTTTTCCCCCACGCCATGCCCCCAGCTATGACATGACACAACACTGACCAAGTCTATAGGATGTTTCAGCCTTTTGAGTCAGTTAATGACCTTTCTATTCATAACTAACCTGTCATTAGCAGTTATCAAGATATACATGTATAATTTTCCATGATTATGTAGTTTAACATAATTTATATAATTTAGGGGTGTCACACCAAAGGACAATAATACTTAACACTTTTATAGTGGGTCCAAAAAAGTTAAATATTTGAAGAATTCTGAGACAAAAGCTAACAATGTTCACGTCATGGTCTTCACAGGGGGCTTCAGTAACATGACCATGAACGGGGTCCTTCAACTAATTAAAGTTTTCAGTGGAATTGCCCAATTTAAAATGAGGATATGGGGTCACACCGGACGACATGGTTTTTGGTTCTTGCTGACGCTCATTGGTTCTTGCTGAAGCTCAAATGTGCTGCGTCACACACGTGAATGAACCTCATTGGTTCTTGCGGAAGCTCAAACAAGCTGCATAACACATGAGAATGAACCTTATTGGTTGTTGTGGAAGCTCAAACATGCTGCGTAACACGAGAATGAACCTCATTGGTTCTTGTGGCAGCTCAAACATGCTGTGTAACATGAGAATGAACCTTATTGGTTCTCACACGTCAATCGAACATGCTTGAGCCTCTGTTTATCATAACTGATGTGGGCATTGATGAATGTTTATAAGTGAATAAAAGCCTAAATTCAATCTGTTCATCATATAAAGCAATCGTGTCTCTTCAGAAAATTTGGACAAAACCACTCAATTCATATGGATTAGCATAGCTGATACTTTATGCTAGACCATGATGACATCCTGAATGATGACCATCAAGTCGGCCAAGTTTTTTTTTTTTTTTTTTTTGAGCACTATCCTCTCTCTGTCTCGTCTGGATTAGAAATAAAAATGTGAAAAAGCACAGCTTATTGTGAAACATCTTCCCAAAAAAAGAAAACTTGAGTTTGTCTTGAAAACCCACAAATATCAGTCTCTGTCTGACTTTTCAGCATGACCTTTCTTCAACTGACCCAAACAAACAAACACACTAGAGCAACACACTAGAATGATGGACATAAAACAACAAAGCTGTTCTCTCCTCAACCACCACCAGTGTGCAGCATCCACTTGGATGATGCGGCGGCAGCCACAGTACTACTGCGCCAGGGCAGTCACCACACACCAGCGATAGGTGGAGAGGAGAGAGCATGATAGAGCCAATTCAATGGATGGGGATTATTAGGAGGACATTATCTGTAAAGGCCAATGGAGAGAATTTGGCCAGGACACTGGGGTTACGCCCGTACTCTTTACGAGAAGTGCCATGGGATTTTTAATGACCACAGAGCATCAGGACCTCGGTTTAACGTCTCATTCGAAGGATGGATGATCTGTAAGATGTAGGAAATACATTCTCAGAATAATTTTGCCCCTTAACAGAAAAGTTAATTTCTCACACTGGACGCATTGCAATGATTTGTGACATATATAATCACAATATGCATCATATCATAAAGTAGTTGCCAATACCAGGCCATATATTCTAGTGAACTGCACAGTTATCACATGGTGATTTAAAAAAATAAATTAAAAAAAATCAGATAGACTCACATAATATCTAATATAATAGACACTTGAGACTTGAGCCAGCAACAACAAAGCAACCGCATTGCAATTCCCTAGTATCCAACCACCAACAACTTATAACAACCACCCCAGCAACTGCATAGCAAGCACTAAAACAACTCTAAACATCTTAGCAACTGCATAGCAACACCCTGGCAACCACCTACAACATATTGTGGCAGCAAACACCATTCACAGAATGAACCAAAATTATCTCTGCACCACGTGTGTGCATTAAAGATTAGAGGTATTGTTTACCAGCGTCATTGCATGCTAGTCATCTCCCCGAGCAGCTATAAATACTCATCTTCTTAAGTAGCTCCTTTAGCCTGTGTGTCTGGATTCAGCTGATTTGCACTGATGTGAGGCAAGTATTTGTCTGCTTTAGAGGACCTCAGTAAAACCATGTGACGCGCTTTTCACAGCAGCACAACTCTCTGAGCTTATGCATTAAACATCAACACAGTCGATGTGTAATACTCACTGAATTCATGTATGCCTGATCTATTTCCCTGTTACAAGCGTTATACCCATAATCCAATGCCCTCTATTTGCATAAATCTTGGAAGTTAAGAGATACACGCATTATTGTTAGGTTGTATTGATTCAGAACAAGATCAATAATGTTCCAGCATTGTATAAACAACCTTTTTTGCTAATGATGTGATCGAACTGAACTAAAATCCCTCATTGTTTCTTCTCTATGGGGAGCTTGTGACTTATAGCAGATTTTAATTGGCAATTCTCGCATACTGACGCAGGATGACTGCCTTTCCTTCATGTACTCCCTGAAGGTTAATCAAATTTACAGTATTAGATTGCATTAAATGGAACGGACATGAATTAAATTAAATTAATTACATTGGCAAAAGTATTTTTATACAGCAAAGAGCTCATGCTCAAGTCTGTCTGGTTCAGTTGAATGGCTCAAAATGACTCCAGCATGACACAGCTGATATCTTTCACAGCCAAACCATTTCATGCCACCCTGACCTATTACACACCTCGGAATGTAGATGGAAGGAACGGAGACCAAATATAACTGTAGAAAACGACCCAGATACAAAGAACACTGTGAAATGTGGCGGACTCATAACACAAGCATACTACATTCAGAGCGGTGCTGTGATCACGGGCGTAGTCCTGACCCATTTTACCAACTGCACTGTGTTATGGTCTGGTTAGAACTTACGAAAGGACATTGATGTCTCTCCTATGAGCTTCAGTCAGATCTGTTGTCAGGGCAACAGAGATAGTAACACTGACATGAATATACATTAATCAGCTGATTCGACATGGGTGGGTTGGATGTAGTTGACTTTCAACCCCACCAGACCAGAGACATTATAATTAAAGTACACAGCCGTCTATCACCACTGCCATGGAAATCCCTGTGCTTAATGTCTATACAAGTTGTATTAATGAGAAGAAGAAAAAAACATCACAACATTATGGGCCCTATTTTAACGATCTGATCGCATGGTCGCAGGTGCACTTAGGGCTTGTCTGAATGGTCCAAAAGGGTTATACCTAATCTCTTAATGAGTCATGGGTGTGTTTTGGGTGTGACGTACAATAAACCAATCAGAGTCTCATCTCCCAATCCCTTTAAAAGTGCTTGCACCATGGATGATTCGCTATTTACATGGTGGAATTTTTGAGAGGAAAGACTGAACACTTCTCCAGAGAGGATTACTTTAATATTTAAAAATGTTTGCGTGCTGCTGCCAGTGCCAGTGTGTGTAATAAGCAGAGTATATGAGTGTTGTAGACCCCCCTATAGGCGCATATTACTAACGTGGCCTTTAAATAACACAAAAAATACTGCGCTATTGACTTTAGACCAGGTTTTAGTTGGTCAATGGAGCAGTCATTTTCAGTTGCCTCAAAATAGCAACATGCCAACAATGAGCCTGAACACACCTTGTTTTCAGACCAGCACACCCATGGGCGAACAGATGTGTGCGAGTGCATTTGATATTTAAACAATGTGGGCACTGGACATGAAATGATAACTGCATCAGGCTGAAACTAGCAAAAAACACTTGCTTCACGGCTGGTGCTGCCTTGCACCAAGTGTATGATAGGGCCCTACAATGAACATTATAAAAATCCATGAAATTACATTTAAGTGTTTTTAAAGATTCATTTTAACTAAGAGTTAAACGATGGCAATGGTAATAGAAATATGCTTGCTCCTTTAATCTATTTTTACAATTAAATATCCAATATTGACTATACTGATAAATCAATAAAATCTGTAATACCATTTTATAACTGATAAGGTACTGTATTCCTATCATACTTTTACTAAAATATTTTAGTATGACAGGCAGGACATTTCTGAATACTGATGACAAACAAATCAGTGTTTTGAAGTCATTCACTAAAACGAACTCTTTGAAAGAAGTTAATCTAAAAATTAATCAAACCTCCTATATGTATAATTTTTTTATATACATTTTTTATGTAGCTTTTTGCTACTGAGATTAAATCCAAACATTCAGAGAAAATATTTCTATTAAATACTTACACTGTTAAATGTTAAATTGACATTTGAAATTAAGAAACTAGGTCTATGAAGTTCTTCAAACATTTGAACTGACCAAATAAACATTAAAATCACTCCAATATTCTTGATGCTTAAATTTATATTCTCAAAATCATCCAAAAACTGTAAATATGTGTATATAAGGATTAAAGGGGTTTTAAGGGAATAAAAAGAAATAAGAACTGTAATCGAAGTAAAGCCTATATAGTTTATATTATATTTAATATTATGCACACATTCACTCTTGTTAGTATGTCAAATATGTAAAAAAATGTTTCTTGTCTCCTCACATTCACATCATTAACAATTTTCAAAATGGCAAAATTAGCTAAATTAAAAAGTAGTTTGCTACTGTGTTACTGTGGGTTGTTAAACATCCATCGTAAAACAGCTGTCAAATATTAAATGTTTAACTACTTATATCTCCACGCACGCACTCTTTCACTGTAAAAACAAGTTGTGTTGGAATTCACACTCATCTTCAGTGAACATTAAGCCCCATCTTCTTTGATCTGATTGGCCATTTTGACATTGATGAGCGCTGTTAGACCGCTGATGCAGACCAGCCTAAAAATCCACCATCCTAGCGACTAACAGAGTGGTGCATAATGGATAGCAGCATTAAGAAATATAATATTGAGGGACAATTTGACCATTTGTCTTGTTTGACTTGTCCCCCTCAATGTCTATGGTGGTTAAAGCCCTGAAACTGATATTTCCTACCGGCAAAATATGTAAATAACTGGCTTAAAACCATTGTTTTTGTGTGAAAATACTAACGTGCCTGAGATTTTTGGGCACTACTGTACTGTATATATACAGGTCATTTATACAGTAGAAGAAAAGGGGAATGTCCTCTTAAACGCATGACAACATGTGGCTCGCCATGTGTTCAAGCTTCCCAAATTGTGTCAGCCAAGCCACTTATTATGTGGGTTATACTTAGGTCATATGCAGAAATTCAGAGAAACTAACATACGAGTGGTGCAAGACACAAAATGACGCATTTTTCCAAGAAGCATAAAACATGCAGTTAACATGCCATTAAATGATGTAGTATGTAGGACAAACACTCTTGTGCTCAGTGCCTGAGCGCAAAGTGCAAGACTACTTCCTTAAAGCTAACACACAATAATTGTACATCTCTCTTTTAAAGTTACTGCTCCAAAGTCAAACACATTAATAAATCATGAAGGTACTTGTCATTACAAAGCACTTGGTTGTTTGCGTGTCCTGATGCAGATATATTAGAGCATACTGCAGAGGCAAAGTTTCATCATAGCTTAAATGCATGATTTAAAAGTGAAATGTTCGGTGAGTGTAACAAAACTTAAATTATTAATCTCCAAAAGCTCTTTCAGCAGATGTTTTTGACTGTATGTGATGAATAAAGCTGGAGCTATTGCACAATATTGTACAAAACTCTTATACTGGCTGTGGTATATGGATCTTCTCTAGCACCACATGACACTTGAAGCCTGTCTTGCACTTAAACTCTTGAATGGAGCAATCTTCTTTAGACTTAAGAAATCAATGATTACTCATGCTTTAAAACACATAACTCTTTCTTCCTTATGTTTTCACAAGGAAAACTATTTTTCTTCTGATACAAAGCCTTATGGTTTTTATTACTGCATATTGTGCATCTCCCTCCGGTACAATGAAAATTTTTACATCTATACCATCCAAAATAACTCTTCTGAATTAATGAGTACTATTATTCAACATAGGCATGCCCAGAAGGCATCTGCAGAATTAGCAGTTTCTGTGCTTCACCAGTAATGAATTTAAACATGGTAGATGTGTTAAACAAAGCATAAAGTACTCTTATTGGACGCTGAAAGAATAATCCAATTAGCTGAAATATTTAGTAACCAAAAAACAAACAAATAAAGTTGGATATGTTGGATCTTCCAAACCAGTCACTTTTAGGCAGAAAAGTGTGATATGTGAACAATTGGTTCCCCTACAATGTTTCCACTGGCAATACAAGAGCAACCATCATAACATGGAGGAACTCGTGGTAGATTTGTAAATGCTCCTTTATAACGGGAACTTGTCATACACAGAAACATGCCTCTCTTACCACTTCCCTGTTCTCTGCCAAAGGGCAATGAATGAGCATGACACAGCAGCCATGATAGTAAAGAGACTGAAGAAGGAGTACAGTACAACACTTCCCAGGATCCAAAGCAAACCGCATCACTGGGGAGGAAAAGCAAAGCTGGAGCTTGCGGCCAAAACAGTAACAGAGGAAGCCAGGGCTTCATTAACTTGCATGCGATATTATTCACAGGGAGCCCTTGATCACTATGAATTCACTTACTGATAGCATGTTTAATTCAAAACAGAGGAAAATAAATTCCTGCACTCTTAAAAATAAAGGGTTCTCTATTGGCAGTGATGATTCCATGAAGAACTTAAAATACAAAATGGTTCTTTTAAGAACTGCTCACTGAGAGGTTCTTCGGGAGATCCAAAAAAAAAACCCAGTTGGAACATTTATTTTTAAGAATATGGGTTGTGTGTGGTTCAAGAATGCTGTCAGTCAGGATGATCACTGCTGAATCAGAAATCACAGGTGGGTCATGTATACTATTCGCTGCGCACTTTTCACCAGCGTTTAGAGACATTTTCGTGTTCATACCCAATCGATTTTCACTGGCGATGCGCCGAGTGAACGTGCAAATTCACTTCCTGACAGTAGATGGCGCTTATGATTTGATTGCAGGATTAGATGTAAACTTACTATGGAATCCTATTTGATCTGCGTCGTCTTCTTAGGTATCAACATATGCTCAGCAAGACCGTTTTGTGCTTGAGCACCACCAAGTCGTGTTTTACTGTAACTTCAGCAGCTCCAGGCATGTGAACAAAAGCGCCAATCTCATTGTTAGGCCAGTTTTTAAAAACCCAAGGTGGGTTTTTTTAAATTACGGTTTTACTCCTGCCGTTTTGCGTGTCAGTGTGCACACTCACATTGGCGTCCTTTGTTTAGTCACGAGGCGTTAAATGTTGCCGATAAGCACGTGCGATAATCGCCCCGGTGTGAACAAGCCTTAACGTTCAAAATAATTAATTTGTTTGAGTAGGGAAAACTCAAATTAAACAAATTAGATCAATCAAATTAACTTTTATGAGTATTTAGAACTTTCTTTTTCTTTTGAGTTCACGGAACTGACACATTTTAAGTAATATGAATTGTTTGAGTTCCATAAACTTGTTTCTTTTAATTTAGACAAACTTAAATTTACCTAAAGCACTGGTACCAATTAGCATTTGCTGAATTAGCAAGTTATAGCCAGGTACATTTCACTACTAAAAATATAGTATTATATAACTATATAATAATTATAAGTTAAATGTATACGAATTGACTTAAATATTTTCAAGTTAAGAGCAATTAAAAGTGCAAAATTGAAAGCTGCCAGTTCTGTTTACTTATACTTTGAATTTCTTAACTTAAAAATTTATTTAACTAATTACTTCAAATTTGTTGAGTTGACAACTTATTCGGTTTACAGTGTACAAAAGAAAACCTTTTGTGCATTTTCCTTAAAGGGTGCATATTACATTAAAGGGTGCATATTACATTAAAGGGATCACCAATTTGCCCTCAAGTCATTCCAAACTTGCATAGCTTTCTTTCTTTTGCAGAACACAAAAGATGTTTGACAGATGCCTCAGTGTTTTTTGTCCCTATACAATGAACATCAATGATGTTTTGGTTTAATATATTCTTTTATGCTCCACAGAAAAAGTCAGTCATACAGGTTTGAAACAACATGAAGGTGAGTAAATAATTTTTGAGTAAACTATCCCTACTAATATGCACTCTTTAGGTGTTGAAAAGGTACAAACTTTTTGCATGTTTTACATTTTTTCCACATTTAGTGCAGAGCATGGATCATTTATCAGATTGATTTTAGATCATATCAGTCCCGCAGTCCTGTCTGTGTCATTGATTTATGTTTTTAAATCGTTGGTACACACAGCTGGCCCTGGGTCATTAATATCCGTTACCGTTTATGTTTAGACAGAAATGAACAAACCTTTTCCTAACAAACACTCTGGTGGGTTTGTACACTGATGGCTTTAGTCACTAAAGAATGTAACCAAATGTGATCTGCAATGTGCTCAAGACCTGGATTGTGCGGTTTAAATTTTCAACACGCGTTCCTGTTGATCTAAACGCTTTGATGAATCTTGCCAAAAGTTCAGAGACACGTGTGTGACTGTCTCACGCTGGTGTTTTGTCAAAGACGCCCCCGTTTTTTGATGAGCTCATCACGGGAGATGCTTAAAACAGAACAGATCATAAGAGGATTGTACATCTGTTAGCGCGTCGTTCAATAAGAAGTTGCTTTTAGTTTGTTAAATGTAAACCATAAATGGTTGTAATCCAATGCCAATGATAGGCTCAGTACGATAGTCTTACATATGAGATTACTCTACAGTGATGACTCTGCAGTTATGACTCTCAGTCCACAATTGTGTGGCATTCCTCAAAAATGTTTTATCATCAATGCAGTATATGAAAACAACACTAATAGCTATTTTTTGAGATGCTAAAAACTGTTTTGGCTGCAGCTGCCCAGTTATTGACTGTGATGAGACTGTGGGCATCAAGGGATGCCGTCTGTTTAAATAACAAATGTACAAACAAGTCAACTTTACGTAAAGCACATATTGTTGTGTTACCCAATACAACCTAAGGTAAGAAGCATTTGTGAGGATTTAAAGCGACAGACAAAAAAAAAAAAAAACCTCCAGCGCATTCTTATAATAAACTGCATTGATGTGGACGCTAAAAGGCCCGTTCACACCAAGGAGAATAATGCTGCGTTCCAGGCAGGTTTTTGAGCCCGTAAGTTACGACTTCAAACCATGACTCGCGACTTTGTAGCGTTCCAGGAAAAGTCACGCCAAACTGCCTGAATGCAAGGAACTGTGGTAGCTAGATGTAAACAAAGCATGACGGACTGTAACATTTACAGCCAATCAGAATCCATCCTGCTATAACAAGCTCGAGTATTTAGTGACAGACTCCCTTGAAATAAAAAAAAAGATATCATCTGCTGGTGTAGCCTATAAATCTTGACGTACCCTAGCCGCAGCAAATATAATTTGCAGCCAGGGCGTCTAGCAACTCTCCGTTGGCTTGTGAGCTAGAAAAACCAAACTCTAGTCAGGCCAATCACATCGTGTATAGAGTCTATGGGCGGGCTTAACATAATGACGGCAGAGTTGCGGTGGTTCCACGTGCTACTTGAAAACAAAGAAGCTGGCGAACAGCGGTCTTTCGAATTGACTCTGGAAGACTTGGAGTTAAGCTTTTCTTTGAGAAAAGAACGGGACTGAAGTCATTCTTAAAAAAGGAAGATGTGTTCGGAGTTTTGCCAACCGGATATGGCAAAAGTTTAATCTATCAACTAGCTCCGCTTCACCTTCTTCGTTGCTCTGGTTGGTTGTAGCTCTATCCTATTGCGTGCAGAGGGAATTTGAAAGACAACCGTTTATCCCGCCCCTCGGATTGAACCCTGCCAATGGTGTGTTCCCAGACCCAAGGTCTTGATGTTGGTCTGGCTTGTCAGGCTACTGCTGGTGTGGATGCTAATCTTTATAGTTCCTTCTTAGTGTGAACGGGTCTATAAAACAGCCAATCAGATACAGTTAATGCCAGATACTGACAGTGTAATATCAACCAATTAATCAGTCTGCCAATATCTGAGGCTATTATTATTTATGAATTATTAATAGTAGCCTATTTATAATTTTTTGTAAACTATTTTGTATTTATCGTTGTGTAGGGACTAATAATTAGCTGATTAATAGACATTCCAACATAAATCTATATACAATAATCTGTGCTAGTCATAAAGAAACAATATTATCGGGTCGATATGTAGTAGCCTATTCAAGGTAATCAAAAAGGGGAACAGATCTAATATGATAAGCAGTTTACGCTGCATTGCATAATAAAATAATATACATAATGAAAAGAGCGTTCCTTTACATCCTTATGAAACAATGTAGTAAAAGCCACATCTGTAAAGAGAAACATAACGGACAGCTGGAGGAGAGCAGGAAATCTCTGGGGGAAATGAAATTCAGCTTTTAACTCTTCATGATCTTTGAGCAGCAGAGAAGAGGGAAAACCATGCAAACGTGTCCACATCTTGAAATGATCAGATCTTTCTATAGTTATAACAGTGCGACGGACGCATCATGCAAACACTTTCAATGATATCAGTTTTATTCATGTTTTATGTGACACATCGATAGCACACTGAGGTCAAAATCTAGCATAACAATGAACGAACTTGCCCCAAATGCGTTGTACTCACCCATTTATGAACTTGTTTACGCGGCGTGTTTGTCTAGGATGTTTTCAACGCAGAGAAAAAAAAAGGGAAATCCGCTACTTTCGGAGATGCAGCACACTGGCTCGGAAATACCTCAAATAATCACTTAAAATGAAAGAGGAACGCGGCTTCTAAGCATATTTCTGACAAATTATCCTACCCCTCCTTAAAAAAAGAGCAAAAAAGGCAGGGGCAACAATGCAAGAGGGGGGAAGAGATGATGTGGATGTTGCCCCAGCCGTAAGTCGCTTCACTACAGTTTTGCCTCCGTCGCTTTACGAACTCCAGCTTGCCATCATCACTGCGCTCAGTGGCGCTCACGAACCGAAAGTTCTCGCGAGAACTGGAAAGATGCGCTGTAATGATCAAGGCCGTCGAACGGGATTTTCCACAGTTTTACAAATAAATAGGCCTACCTGGGGCCTGCAAGTCGCAGGTAATTGATTCTAAAAACATGGTCTTGTGTTGTGAGAACCTATGGGCGGGTTTTAGGGTTTTATTTACTCACTAGCGATCATTATAAAGCGTAATCACCAGAGTGTCACGTATTTGTTTACTTTTAAATAATTTTTTTTTTTTTTTTTTTTTTTGAAGTTTGAATGTAAACTATAGGGACACTGGGCAGTGTTTTATTTAAACGTCTCAAAATGTATGCCAAATGTTTATGTAATATTCCCATATTTGTCTGCTAAATCTACTACTTATTCTTAAACGGTGTAAATTAAACTCAAATAGAGGGCTGTTGTTTCAACCTGTAACACTTTTATATGAAACATGGACGAGTTACACTTGCCTCAAGATGACTGTATCTCAGAAACTCACTCCTAGGCCTATATAAAATGTGTTGTATGGACAATGCGGCTGATGTAAATAAGCCATGTAAATAATTACAGATATGACATATCACAGAGGATTTATTTGCATAAAATATCAGCCTACAAATGAGCCCTTATTTACTATTTTTTAAACATGTTAACGTGAATGCGCTTGCAAATTCCGTATTATGCTATTTCCAAAGTCGCTGCTGCCACCCTGTGGCCAGTTTAGGATACAACCTGCAGTGCACTTTTGAATTATTTTTAATGAATATTCAAATATAAAGTAGTACTTTCCCCTCATATTTATTGTTTTATATTTTGCTTTGTTTAAGTCAGTAAGCTTAAGTCACTTTCCCCTGTTTTGCATTAATGGTGCTTAACTGAGTGGATCTCTATTATAGCACTATTAATGCTGGAATGACTTCTGATCACATAAACACACAGAGACAGAGGAATGTGCTTTAGACAGCAGAAAGTGCAGTCAGCTGCTCTGCAGTAATGGTGGAATCCAAGAGAGGACAGAGACACGATAGCAACAGAACACAAATAGGGCAGAGAGAGAGATTGCAGATTAAAGCACTGAAAGAGGAAGGAAAAAGTCTGCCATCAGAATGCTTTAGGCCTCACTCTTTTTTTTCAGTGAGGTGTGAATAATTATATAATTTATTATTATTTAGTCATATTATTATATAGTCATGAATTGTGAGATAAAAAGTTGCAAATACCTTTTTATTTTTTTTATTCCATAGTGGAAAACAAGTTTCCATAGCAATGTGTGTGTGTGTGTGTATGTATGTATATATACACACACACACACACACACACACACACACACACACACACACACACACTCACCTAAAGGATTATTAGGAACACCTGTTCAATTTCTCATTAATGCAATTATCTAATCAACCAATCACATGGCAGTTGCTTCAATGCATTTAGGGGTGTGGTCCTGGTCAAGACAATCTCCTGAACTCCAAACTGAATGTCAGAATGGGAAAGAAAGGTGATTTAAGCAATTTTGAGTGTGGCATGGTTGTTGGATGGGCCAGTCTGAGTATTTCACAATCTGCTCAGTTACTGGGATTTTACTGTGAAGCCACAACATGCACAACCTTGAGGCGGATGGGCTACAACAGCAGAAGACCCTGCCGGGTACCACTCATCTCCACTACAAATAGGAAAAAGAGGCTACAATTTGCACAAGCTCACCAGTTGAAGACTGGAAAAATGTTGCCTGGTCTGATGAGTCTCGATTTCTGTTGAGACATTCAGATGGTAGAGTCAGAATTTGGTGTAAACAGAATGAGAACATGGATCCATCATGCCTTGTTACCACTGTGCAGGCTGCTGGTGGTGGTGTAATGGTGTGGGGGATGTTTTCTTGGCACACTTTAGGCCCCTTGGTGCCAACTGGGCATCGTTTAAATGCCACGGCCTACCTGAGCATTGTTTCTGACCATGTCCATCCCTTTATGACCACCATGTACCCATTCTCTGATGGCTACTTCCAGCAGGATAATGCACCATGTCACAAAGCTCGAATCATTTCAAATTGGTTTCTTGAACATGATAATGAGTTCACTGTACTAAAATGGCCCCCACAGTCACCAGATCTCAACCCAATAGAGCATCTTTGGGATGTGGTGGAACAGGAGCTTCGTGCCCTGGATGTGCATCCCACAAATCTCCATCAACTTCAAGATGCTATCCTATCACTATGGGCCAACATTTCTAAAGAATGCTTTCAGCACCTTGTTGAATCAATGCCACTAATAATTCTTTGTGTGTGTGTTTTATATATTTATATATATATATATATATATATATATATATATATATATATATATATATATATATATATATATATATATATATATATATATATATATATATATATATAAGTTCAGTTTCCTGAACATGTCATGATTCACAGTAGGCTATGTTTACGTTTAGCCCACAGGCATTCAGAAGAGAGGAAGTGCTATATTAATATGTATAGAAATAGAATATGTAGTCTTTTAGCATAATATATATAGCCGTTTAGCCTCTAGGCATTTAGAAGAGGAAGTTAAACCGCCTCAACTGCTTTCCAAATGAGCCAGACGTCACTTGTTTAAATTGTGCCTTGGGTGTTGAAAGGACTGCGAGAGAAGGAAGTCTTTGTTTTGAACCTCATACAATGCGACTATGAAAGAAAGCAACGTTGTAAATGTATTTGGGGACAATGTATTTGTCTTAGTTTCACATATAGTAGACTACATTATGGGAGTAACTTGTTCTTACCATTTAGGAAAAACTTAAATATACCATGTTGTATAATCTGTGTTCAGATGGCTAAATAAGCATAGTAAGCGATGTCTTAATCAAAATGTAAAAATACTCTGTGATTACGGTTAGAGGATAGAAAATATCATCAGCGCAGTATAAAAACAAAATAAGTCAATGATGTGTGCCTGTGATTTACAGATGATTATTTACTAAAATGTTTTACTTTTTCATCAAGTTTCAAAACGCATATGAATGTATTTTATAACCTTATTTCAAATTCTTAAGAGGAAAAAGAACGAGTTGAATATCTTTCGGACATGAGATTTAGCTCCGCCACTCTTGTGACTGTTGAAACGTTTACAAACAATCTTTGGCCATGTGGCGTTCTGAGCACTCTGGTACTTGTAGTCACATGCGCTTCTGCCGTCATTCTGTCGGGCTGCATAAAGACTACATTTCCCAGAACTCTCCCTGCGTCATCAGCTGATTGCCTCTCGTGTTTTTCGGATGTGATGATGGCAATAAAGCACCCAGCGGACCGTTTTTTTCCCCAGACGTTCTTTAGGGTTCACTGCTGGAATAGAGATGACCGCCGAGGGGTAGACGAGTTTTCTTGCGCTGATTTTCAGATTTTTAATACGCACGAGACTTCCACAACAAAGTCTTCACTTTTTAAACTGGTGAGTTTATGCTGATTATAATATAATAGGCCTAAAGTTTGTTCGATTCTATTATGTAATGTTCCATTATGTTCTGTAACAGTTTTGTACCTATGTTAATTTAAATGCGCATGAAATACATTTTGAGACAATTAATTGTAAAACGTATCTAGTCATAATGTTTGTATTTATATATGTCCCGCGTAATTAATAATAATTAAAAAAAGTTTTTCCATATTTATGTTAAATTCTTGATACCGCGGCATGTTTTTAAACAGTGTTGCACAAATGTATAACTGCGACACAAAAATTATGGATTTTCCTTTTGGGAATTTAGGAAGTTGACAGCATGCTATAAATATGTTTTAAACGGCATATACGTTTATGTAATTTAACTTAATAGTTTAATTTCATTATGATTGAATTTAGTCTTGAATTTAGTGGTATGGACATATATGAATGACTAATTTGTCAGTTAACACATGGTGACAGGTCAATTTCTGAAGTATATTTTGTTGACGTTCCCTAATGTCTTTGTTTTGATCCGTTTGTTGAATACGGAAGTGACCGCTAGAGGGCAGCAGGACAAGAAAAGCAGTATGTTTGGTTTAAAGGTGAATTCACCTGGGGCAATGAGAGGCCAATGTGAAACAAACAAAAGGCTGTCATGACAATGTCAACTTAAAATAGACCTATTATTTAAGATGATATAGGGTAGTCATTTTTGTAAATTAGGCATAGTTTTTTACTTCTCTGAAATGTCAAAAGTTCAAATGTCATTTACTTAAAGTTTGCCGGCAACATAGCAACTCTTTGTTGACATGTTACTGCGTGGTCGATGCTCCTTCACCTTTTGTACATTTAGCCTGAAAAGCTGTACAGGCTATAGTTTTAAGGTCATTTTCAGTTAATGCAGCATTTTTCATATTATTTATCACCACTCAAAGGCTAGAACACCAATGACTTAGAAATGTGACTAACTGTAATATTTTGTATGCTTATAGCACAAATTAATGGATTTCCTGACTAAAATAATATTTTTCTTTTTAATTCCAGCTGAGGCATCATTTTCTTCTATTGTCTACAAGGCCTTGGGCCTCACTGGTCTAATAGCAATGGTACTTATTCTGGGCAGAAGACTGAACCGGGAGGACTCTGGAGTCCGTGAGTCTCCAGCAGTCAAGAGAAAGGTTCTGGAAGTGGACAACAAATCCGTCAGTAATCATGATGTGTTCGATTTCACCTCTGGCCCCTGCCACTCTGACAGCATTCTGCAGATGTTTAATGAGTTCCGTGACGGCCGACTGTTCACAGACGTGGTGATCAGCGTGGAGGGCCGCGAGTTCCCATGCCACCGCGCCGTGTTGTCAGCTTGCAGCAGCTATTTCCGTGCAATGTTCTGCAATGACCACCGTGAGAGCCGTGAGATGTTGGTGGAGATCAACGGCATCCGCGCTGAAGCCATGGACACCTTCCTACAGTACGTTTACACCGGACGTGCCCGCATCACCACAGATAATGTACAGTTCCTCTTTGAGACCTCCAGCCTCTTCCAGATCAGCACTCTTCGTGATGCATGTGCCAAGTTCTTGGAGGACCAACTTGACCCTTGCAACTGCCTGGGCATCCAGCGTTTTGCAGACGCGCACTCCCTCAAGCAACTGGCCAGCCGCTGCCGTTCTTACGCGCTGCAGAGCTTTGCCGATGTGGCCCTGCATGAAGAATTCTTGGACTTGCGTAAAGAAGAGCTGGAGGAGTACATCGCTAGTGACGAACTAGTCATTGGAAAAGAGGAGACGGTGTTTGAAGCAGTGATGCGTTGGGTGTACTACGATGTGGACCACCGCAGAATCATGCTCAAAGACCTTCTCGACCATGTCCGCCTGCCCCTGCTGCATCCGAATTATTTTGTACAGACGGTAGAAGGTGACCAGTTGATCCAAAATGCACCGGAGTGCTATCAGCTTCTGCACGAAGCCAGACGCTATCATGTGTTGGGCAATGAAATGATGTCACCTAGAACCCGTCCACGCAGGTATTCTAGCAACATTTAATGATGCTGCTAATGTACTCCTATTCAAGCACCATATTAATCTTTACACACACTAAATGCACCAAGCAGTTTAAACTATGTAAAACTGGACCAGTGATTGCAGGAAAGAGAAGAGTCTTCTATACCTTGCCTGAACTGTTTGTCCAAGTCACTACCAAAGAGTTTGTTTACTATAACTAGACTTCAAATTATTGGCTACCCTAAAACCTACACCATCAAACAAATGGAAGTTGTTAGTAGTTGTCTAGCTTGGTTAAAGTAAAAGTCGTTCTGCTGTGTCCTTAAAGATCCCAGATACTTCTGGAACCTTTTTCTGAAAGGACACATTAAAGATTCAGCCATCCTCGAAAGACCAAGGCATGATTCAACAAGTGTGTATTTGAAGTAACTTGAAGGCTTGTTTTTTATAGCTTCACACTCCATAGTTGAGAGTTGGAAACCCAATACCCTAATTTATGGATTTGGAACAATCCGAGCCACATTGTAAGTACAGTGAGCCGGCGTAAGAAGAGACGGCCCCTTCAGGCCCAGTGTATTGCAGGGAAGAAAAGCCTCAGCGGGGCTTGCCCGTACACATTCTTCCTTCACAAGCTTTATAACACATAAACACCTGAGTTTCGAAACATGTTCCTGTTGACCTGATCCTGCTTTCAGTGTGCGCTCTTTGTTTTTGTGATGTCTGGAGGAACATGGGGTGAGAGAGAAGGGGGAGGGGAACCGCACAGTTCTGTTTTCCTCCGAGCCAAATGTATAGTGACCTGGAATCTGCCTGAACGTGATTCGCTGAAGGAAACCACCAACGTTACAGGGCTTATTTATCAACAGCCTCATTATAGACTGCTTGAAGAAAGGTGTAGCACAGTCATTGAATAACTGCAGCCCCAGTCTCACGCAACCAGCTAAACCTTGACAAAAGTGTGCTAAATATTCATGCAAGATAAAAGAGTGTGCTTTGCTTTCAACTTCACGTACCTTTTTGTTTTTCCTTGGTTTGGTGAAAAAGGGATACTCTCAAAACACCACCTCAGCTTCAGCGTACTGTTAGAGTTTTCAAACCGGTGTCGGTTTACAATTGGCAGAAAGTTGTAGTTCCACCTCCTGTGTTTCCAGGCAGATTTAGGATAGTTTGAATTATGGGGTAGGGCCTGGCTGATGTCCCCTAATTATTCTCGGGGAATTGTGTGGGTGCGCCACATTTACACCAATTACATCACACATGAAAGACTGATCAGATTTTTCCATGTTTGCATGAATTGACTGGACGACTTGCTCGATTCGTTCTAATCTCTTTCCCCCGGAGAGGGTATTCAAAGTTCAACTCTAACTTTAGCATCTTTGCTTGTGCACTTTCCAGCCCCATGATCATTTACACAGAGAGCACAGTCTTCTAGGCAGATGATTTCAGGGGAAAAACCGGGGAAGTTAGTTCTGGATGAATGTCCTTGCCTGCCAATTGATTCTTTGAACGTAGCATGCATGTTGTGCCCTGGGAATTAGTAGACAATGTTATTTACTGTTATTCTTAGAAGTGATTCTGTATTTTTCTCATTTCAGTGTCACTGCAGTGAACAAATAGGCCGAAAATGACAAGAAAACAAAATGTAAACAATGAGTTGCAAAGTGCTTAATGTATGACAGAGTTGTGCTTGAAGTGTGATCCCTTTCTATTTTATTTAATGTACCAGGACTATAAATGTTTTAAATTTTGTCCAAGTTTGACATCCTGTCGTGTCCCTGCAGGTCTACAGGATTCTCTGAGGTCATCGTGGTTGTCGGAGGGTGTGAGAGAATGGGAGGTTTCAACCTGCCGTACACTGAGTGCTATGATCCTGTAACTGGGGAATGGAAATCCTTAGCCAAACTCCCAGAGTTCACCAAGTCAGAGTATGCCGTGTGTGCCCTCAGGAACGACATTCTGGTCTCAGGTATGGTCAACATGTATATTTCTAATAACATTCTTGAGCTCTAAATTGTTTTGTTGACAATAGTGGTTGGACTTTGACTTGGTTTTCTTCCCTGTGCTGATGCTTATTGAGTCAGGAAGTTTAGGCAAGGTATATCAAAGGCCTAGTTCATTTTTAAATGGCAGTAGCCTTTTGTTTACATCACAGCCAGGAAGATTGCTAATGCTAGCATTATGGATAAGGACATTCTCATTCTAGCATATTGGTTGGATAAAATGGTTTTTAAATTTTGTAAGTGCAAGATGAGCTAATATTTTTGGTCTAACATAGAAAAACTATATATTTTGAATGCATTTATCTGCTAATTTTGTCAGTTTTTAGGGCGACATTAGCATATAGATGACATCAAAGCTAACATACATGAATAACTCGCAAAACTTAATTTTTGATTTTGTGAAGTCTTTAATATGTAGATTACTCACTGTAAAATGAAAGACGTTAAGAAATTTTTAATCGCTGTATCATGGTCATTTTTATTTCTAATGGTTGTTTTTATATGCCCTCCACCTGTCAATTATCTGTATACTGTCTTAATTTCTCAATTATTGTCAGTTTGATGTTTACCTCTTGGCTGGTTTAGTCAGCAGGGATTCTGTTAGACACAGCAGGGCGCCACGCATTACAGAGCAGCTCACTTTGAACAGCGAGCAGGTTCAGCAAAAAATAGACTGCGAGACATGATTAAAAGAGACCAGGACTACGAGCTATCTCATGAGGAAAGAGTGTTAGAGAGGGAGAGAGAGCGTGCAAGGGTGAGTGAGGGGGCTGGAATTCTGAGCGATTGGTTTACAATCTGCATGTGCCATGCGCTCACGTGTTTCCAAGAGAACAGTTCTGCTAGTTAACCCTTCTCACTTTCTCACTCTCCGGTTTCAACCTCCTTTAAGTTCATTCCTTCCCCAAACATTTTGTTTATACAAAAGGCCAGGCAGGCTTTTTCAAGGCAGGAAGTGTATTTTTCAAACTAAACCTGTATATATGTCAAACTCAAGACTAAAATATGTAAAAGAGAAAATAATGGAAATCGACTGAAAGATGAGTTTCAGGTTGGGCAGCTTTGCTGAGTCCGGTTTGTTCTTTCCACACTGGTGCTTCCTGAAGAACAGGAACAGTTTTGTAAATAATTAGCTTTTGTTAGCACAATCACACAGATGTGTCACACTTACCTGCTCCTCCTTCATAAAAAAAAATATGGACGAAGCAACTTCATTCTCTATCGCTGAAGTAATTGAAGCCTCCGGAGGTCCGAATATGGCGCTGACATCTTGCGCAGATTTGGGACTGAGTCTGCGCAGTAGAGATCTCGGGACCGGAATCTGCGCCGTAGAGAGCAGCAAGTAGAGGCGCGATATCAAAATCCCACCCACACTCTCACAGATGCAGAACAATTCATTATGTTGGTGTGAAATAAACAGTTATGGAAATGTAGAAATTAAAGCTAAAGCTCCAATCTCCTCCCGAAAATCCAGAATAAAGTCTGTTAGTGCCTCAGTGACTCCTTCACTCAGAGAAGCCGTCAATCACAGCTGTCAATCATGTCACATCCCCCGTTTTTATAGCATCAAATAACTAACTAAGCCAAACTTATTTAAAAAACTTGAAATGAAATCATGATGATAAAAACTGCCTACAATGACAGAAACCAACTTTGGGGAAATTATTTTAAGTATAATTTGATTGTTTAGTTTATCTTGCGTCCATTAGAAAATACGGATGGGCGGGATTATGACCTATACTGGGACCAACCACCTGGGGGCGATCGAGTTTCCATTGTTGGCAATAGTTCAACAATCTATTTAGATTTACTATGATTTTGGGAAACGCAGCTCTGGACTTTTTGTTAACTAATTTCAAGGTGCATCCTAGGATGCTTTTTAAACAATAGCATGCCAGACACTTGTTGGCTGATTTTGGTGTAACAGATTTATTTAGGTAATAATCTTTGGTAATAGCAGACACATTAATAGCAGACACATTTATTTTGTACAGCACTCATTTCAAGCTTTGAAGCATTAGTAAAAGATTTTAAGATGATGAGAAACATAAATTCAGTCATGTTCAAACTTGTGACTGCTATATGCAAATAATTAATTGCGGTTGTTCATTACATTGCAAATTTGTTTTCATAAATGTATGACTCTGGTTCAGCTGGTGTCAATCTCAGAACTGGGGCTTCCACAATTATGTTTTTTTTATTATTTACATAATGTATTTATATGAGATAAGAAACAAGGAACATTCACAAAGTGTGTCATGGGTCATTTCACCTTTTCACATGGTTGCAAGGATTATAATCAGTGTGTGACGGCACATACAACAATGGTAGTGACCAATTGGTGCTGCACTTTCAGGGGGTAGAATCAACAGCAGGGATGTCTGGATGTACAACTCCCAGCTCAACATCTGGATCAGGGTTGCCTCCTTGAACAAAGGCCGCTGGAGACACAAAATGGCCGTCTTGTTAGGAAAGGTGAGTTTAACTACTTCCACATTCATACACTAACCGATAGCCCACTAGATGCGCCTAACTGGAAACATGATGTGAGGAACCCTCTTCTGCTAGATATCTTCACATGCCCTCAACTATGCACAAAATACAAGTGCACAAATATGAAAAATTTGAACATTTAATTTAATGCCATTTGACTTGTAGCAAGGAGTCATGAATTATTGGCTGCTGAGAACATGAAACTAGCAAGCCATTCAAGAGCCAATAATAAACCAATACATTCCTTAAGTTTTTAGAGCATTTTTTTTTTTTTTTTTTTGGCAATTAGTCCCATGAATTAAAGTCTTACATCTCTTCACGCCACAGGAAGAAGACATTGACTTCCTATTTTGATGATGGCCTGTGGTTTACATACCTCAAACCATGATGAATATTTCCCACATATAGAAATTCTTTACCTATATTTAGTTGTTAGGGTTAGGGTTAGGTTGTTAACAGGTTCCCACCCTTATAATTGATTGCCTGTTTGTCATTTACTGCTCTTTGTCTTGTGCTCAGTTCCTCTATCACTTTCAAAGCCTCCATTTGTACTTCTTTTCCTGCATGAAACTTGTTCCATGTTTCATTAAACAAAGACATAATTCATTTTTAACTTCTCCCTTGGAGCTGGTTTGC
The DNA here is from genome assembly GCA_018749465.1 of Paracanthobrama guichenoti. Classification (NCBI taxonomy): domain Eukaryota; kingdom Metazoa; phylum Chordata; class Actinopteri; order Cypriniformes; family Gobionidae; genus Paracanthobrama; species Paracanthobrama guichenoti. The sequence continues at coordinate 24,044,126 of CM031966.1, forward strand.
TTACACTGCAGTTTTCAATAAGCAGTAACTGACTTTGAACTGATCAGTCATGTGAATGGCCCGTACCATCAATTAAGGGTGCTGTCAAAAGAGTTTGGATCTGTATACTTCAGTTAATATTGCATCACTCATATCAGGCTGTTTTCAGCGTTTCTTCACGACCGAAATCAGCTCCAGAAATCTGATTTACTTTGGCAGGTGGTTCAATAGCTTTGTTCTGTCTGGTTTGCAAAAGATCTGATGCATGTACTCAGTGAGGAACCAGCTCAAAGGTTCAATAAATTAAGTCTCTTGTTTTGAATGGAACGAACTGAGCCAACAAAAGCTACTTGTGCAATCACTAATTAAAATGCAGTGTAAGTTATAGCCAGCTGTCTGCATGAACGCCTCTTTCTCTTAGTTTGTTTGTTTTGATGCTTTGTATTGTGGCTTGTTCAGATATTTCTCCCTAGCTTCCTGTCTCTGGGTGTCTGCTATAGTCTATCCAACTCTTTGTGTTTCTGTTCAAGCACATGATAGTTTTAGACTCAAACCCATTTGACCCCAAAAGTTCATTTGGGTTTGTTTTTGAGCAGCAACCCTTCAGACATATTGTTTGTGTGCAGTTGGATTTATTGGTTGTGAAAGATTCATGACTGACAGATAAAATCTAATCAACTGATCAGTCTGTCAACACCTAGACTTGAAAAATGAAATGCATTACCACAAGGTTAAACTGCAATAATCTGATGTGAGCCATGCTGACACTGGTTAGATATACTGTATGTGAGTATGATGTATGCAAGTGTGTGATACAAAATTATAATTAACATTTAAATAAGAAAGAATGACTCACATCCTCACACCGTAAGCATATATTAGCCTTTCACTTATGCACATGCTGAACAGGAAACCAAATTCCTCTGAAGATTATTTTATAGCCTCATTTATTTATTATGATGATTTTTATAGATATTTTGTTGACATCTTATCAGTCCCAGGAGTGATAGGACCGTCTCAATAATATCTAGGTCTGAACAAAGAGTTCATCAGAAAGCACATTGTAAGTGGCATGTTGCCCCTCTGTGTTCGAGCATGTTCGTTCCCCTCCACTGGTCCAACCGGTTTTCTTGGTTGCTCCATTAAAACATGTTTACCTTCTTTTTAACAGCTTGAAGCCATGAGACAGGAGAAGGAGACAAACTCTTTAGGGGTTTTGCGTTCCACGTGTTTTCATTTGAGAGTGAGCGAGAAATTTCTCTCAATCTCTTCAGGGACTTAAACAAACAAGAGTGACTGAGTGATGCGTTACAACACAGAACTGTCAACTCTTTGCACTCAGAGGACGTGTTTTTGCAATGGTGATGTTTTGATCAGATCTGTCGAATGCTGTCAATCACAGTCTTACATGGGCTGTGATAACCAGGTCATGTAAATGCCTTAAAAGGTGGTTTTTAACTGTCTTAAATGATATGTCAAACCTGATTTGCACATATTGACTTCCACCTGTTCCCCCGATTTTGCATGTAAACACCTTTATTGTTTCTGCCGATTCGATAAAAGCATGCCTGTTTATGTTTTGACATCAAAACTACAGAAAACCTTAAAATGCAAAGAAGCGTTTCTTGCATTGTCAGGTTTCTAGATATACAAACTACCCGTCAAAAGTTTGGAAACATTAAGGTTTTTTTTGTGTTTAAGAAGTCTCTTAATCTCACCAAGTGTGATCAAAAATACAGTAAAAACAGTAATACTGTGAAGTGTGAAATAGTAATACTATTTCAATTAACTGGTTTCTGTTGTTTGTAACACATTTACAAAGCAGTTTTAGCTGCTGCTTTTTTTTTTTTTGTGAAGTCATGAGACACTGCCATTCAAAAGTTTGAGGTAAGTGCAATTTTAAAAGAAAATGGGGAAAAAATAAATTAATACTTGTATTTGGCAAAGACATTAAATTGATCAAAAAAGACAGTAAAGACATTTTTATGAAATTAATAAATATTACAAAAAAGTTCTATTTATAATAAATGCTGTTCTTTTGAACCTTCTATTCATCAAAGAATCCTTTTGAACTGTGTTTTAACATTTAATAATAATAAGACATGTTTCAGCATATCAGAATGATTTCTGGAAGATCGTGTGACACTGAAGTAATGACTTAAGTATATTTATATAAAAATACAATATATTAAAAAAAAAAAAAAAAAAAAAAACCTTTAACACTGTTTAATTTTTTTTTAAATCACCAACTGTGGTTGCATTCAAAATTACATACTGTATGATGAGGAACAAACTTCATGACCGTTGAAATGTGTTCTGTTTGGTACGAATGAAATTCGGATGCACTAGGTGTGATTTTAAATGTGCATCACTTGTGTCGCTTCACTGCCATTCACACTGTCCTGTGGCCTCATGGGACAGTAAAGTGTCCATTGGATGCACACTTCAGGATCTCTGCTGAAGTATTAGGTGATCTGGCATAATCGGACGCACTGTATTTTCTTAATTTCCAAGAATTTTCACATTCGTGTTGATCAATTATTTTCTTGATCAAATAAAGATTTCCTTATCTTCATCTCAGACATCCTTATTTGTCATTGACCCTGCTAGGAAAGTAAACCTGCCTCTGGCTACTCAAGAGGAGACCGCCGGTACAGTCAGAAGTGATCTAACTCACCTCATCCTGACTTATAATATTATAATCTAGATGTAGAATTTCCTGCAAATGGACATTTGTCGTCAGTCTGTCTGGATCTGGTTTGCTTAGTCCACTTATGCAATAAAATGCAGGTATAATCCGATTTCTTGTTGCTAATGCAGTGGTAGCCTCGGGGCATGTGCGTGTGTCTGTAACAATCCCTTTGTCACAAAATCAATTTGCGAATCATGATATGAAAGGGTAAACGGTAGTTCTTGTTTGGCTAGATCTACATTCTGACTCACCTCCAGATTGTGTCATCCACGGAAACGTCATGTGTACATTTCAAAACAGACAAAAACAGTTTGAGATTACGCAACACTAATATGATGTATTGTGTATAGGGTCATCACTTAAATTTAACGTCTCGTTGTGTTTATCTACAGGTGTATGCCGTTGGTGGATACGACGGTCAGTCACGACTCAGCAGCGTGGAATGCTACGACTCGTTCTCAAACCGCTGGACGGAAGTGGCACCCATGAAGGAGGCTGTTAGCTCGCCAGCTGTCGTCAGCTGTGTCAATAAACTATTTGTGATTGGAGGAGGACCTGACGACAACACATGCTCCGATAAGGTTTGTAGTAGAGTCTGACGCATGGTGTTGAGGAGTAGGGTGTCTTTGAAACCACCCTGTTGTTATCTCTGTACATCGTTGTGCATTTACAGCATGTAAACATGACATTTATTTTTGGGTCGTGCTACTGGAGGGTGTGACATGCTTTGTTTTCCAGTGAAGTCATCTTGCTAGTCATCTTTAAATAGTGCAGTGGACCGTAGACCCAGCCGCAGTAAATAAAACAGATCTGATTATATAGTTTTACTTGAGATGTGGGTGATACTGTCTTTATTTGTATTCCAGTGCTATTGCTATAGTAAATCCTTATTCTTCATGTCCCATTAGAGTCTGTTAGTTATCGCTTGGGACAGTTGAAGGGACAGTTCACACAAAAACAAAAAGTATGTCATAATTTACTCACACTCATGTCATTCAAGACTGGAATGACAAATTTTGAGAAATATCTTTTTTTTCCTTTTTTTTTTTTTTTTCTTTTGTTTTATGGACAAAAGCAGCATTCTTCAAAATATCTTATTTGACAAAAGAAAACCTTGTACAGGTTTGTCATACAGCTTTTTTTGGTTTTTGTTTTTGTTTAAGTTTTAGTAATTTTGTGCTTTTGTCATTTTTATTAGTTTATTAGCAGTTAGTTTTAATTTTTTTTTAGTTTAGTTTTAGTTTACAATAACGACACTGTTTTAAACTCAAGCTGAATAACTTGTCAATTTATAATTGAGTTGAACCAGAGGTTAGTATATGTTTAAATGCGTTCTGCTGACAAATGACTGGAAGTTTAAGTATACAAAGCCCCTACTATGGTAACTACGACATTGTGTGTGACCAAAATGGCATCAATCGCTTAAACCCAGCTGTTAGATTTCCCCTTTGTTACATGATGGCAGCTTGTTTACTCTTACACTGTGGTTAGAAAGAGTTTTTTTCTTCATCACTTTGCCTTAGCTGAACAATAGATCGAAGATGGAGTGAATGTGCTTCCCCCTGCCCCCTAATGGTGATCAACAGATATGACCATCTGACCTGGATCTGTCAGCCTGCCCTGATACATTCTCCAGGTGTCTCTTTGGAGAAAAAAACACTCAGCCGCAGATATTTTGTTAGATTGCCTTAATGTATTTCCCTGTGATTTCAGTGCAGGTCACATGCTTAGTTCTGAACTAGCTGGCCTTTGACGTTGTTTTTTAAATTTGTTTTGATGGTTGATTTGAATATTAAAGTCCTCAGGGAATTGGATAACGTTGGAGCATTTCCTGCTTCCTTATAAGGAAGTTCTGATTGTAATGATGTCGCACTTCCCAGCTCTGATTGGTTAAAGTATAATATTGCGTGTTGTGTATTTAATTTGACTACTGTTGTTGTAGTCACGTTTCTATCCTATTAGTCTTCCAGATAATTTGTGCCCGGAGCATTCTCTTGCACAAGTGTCTGCTATTTCCAAAATGTGTGACGCCCCTATAATTTATTCACACAGAGAGGGAGATAAAAATGCATCCAGGCTTTTCTCAGGAGATATTGTGTCTGTGTGTGAGTTCGTATCCCTCCAGGGCAGTTTCATATTTTTAAGATCACAAAAAGCCTGAAGTTGTTATCAACACCCTCATTTCAAGGATGGCAGGGGGATTGACGTATCTTTGCAACTATTTTGCAGCCTGAGGACACTGGCTTGGATAAGCCTGTTTTTGCTATCAGTTCTATAGTTAATTCCTTCAGTGGATATTTTTTTTAACATCACCATTTTTAACATTTCCCCCAGGTTCAGTGCTATGACCCTGAATCCGACTCCTGGTTGCTAAGGGCCAACATTCCCATCGCTAAGCGCTGTATCACAGCCGTATCACTGAACAATCTCATCTATGTTTCTGGAGGCCTGACCAAATCCATCTACTGCTATGATCCCACTGAAGATTACTGGATGCATGTGGTCCACACTTTCAGCAAACAGGTACTGACTGTTATGAAGTTGCAATTTGAAATGCTTGTCTTCTAGAAGCATTTTTGTTATTCATTTTCTCTGTTAGAGAATCAAAAAAAAGTTTGAAGGCCCATTCACACTATGAATGATAACAATAAAGATAACTATATTCGCGTCCACACCAGCGGACAATATCGCTCTGTTTATTCTAGCGTGTACTAGTCTGTCACTTTAAATACTCGAGCTTGTTAAAGCAGGGTGGATTCTGATTGGCTGTCAATGTTTTATTGTTCATCAGCTGGATAAAATCATTTCTAAAAGTGATTCCAATGATATCGTTTCTCTGTGCTGTTATTGTTATAGCTATGGTGTAAACTCTAAATAAAAAAATATTTTTAGAACTATCTTTAACTATCTTCTGTGTATGAATGGGCCTTAAGACTAAAGAACAAACCAGCTCCAAGACTAATCACAACATTACAAACTATAATTTGAAGCCATAAAGGAAGAAGGAACAACAGTCAATGATGTATCATATTAAATTCGTAATTAATAAATAATCATAAATTAACTTATATACACCATATACAGCTATGCATTTACAAAATATACAAATATATATCTGTTTTGAAATGTTTACAAATGTTTCTCTGTGGAGAAAACGCTCTTTTGAAACCCATCTGTTACACTCAGTTGACACTTGATTAAACAGAGCCGCATGTTTCTGTTTTTCAGGAAAGTTGCGGTATGTCAGTATGTAACGGTAAGATCTTTATCCTGGGTGGGCGTGGTGAAACCGGAGAGGCGTCAGACACCATCCTGTGCTACGACCCGTCCACCGGCATCATCACCGGTGTGGCCGCCATGCCCCGTCCCATTTCTTACCACGGCTGCGTCACCATTCACCGCTACAATGAGAAGTTCTACCATTCATGACATTTAAAAAGCTCACTCATACAGAGACACAGATAAACTGAGCCTTATTATAGATAACGTAGCATTACAATAGGTGAACTAGATGAGTACGGTATGTCCCAACCCCCCTCAGTTCACAAGCTTTAAGAGCAGTCCGTTAAACTGACAACTACACAGTAACTTATTTCAGTGTACAGTATAAACATTCATGGATATCAACTGTGTATATACAACATATCTACCACCATGATACTCCGATAAAGAATCAGTTTGACAGCATCACACAGATTTCGTATGGATGTATGGACAAATGTTTCTAAATTGATTCACAGCTGTGAATTCTAGCAAGTCTCCGATCTCCCAGTCTCTGTGATCTGGGTCTTCCCCCCGGTTAAATGCCTCCATTGGTGAAAATATATATATATATATATATATAAATAAATAAAAAAATACTTATTATTTTATAAAATACACTATTTTCTATTGTATTTTAATGCATGGTGTCAGTGAACATTTTGGGTCACCATGATTTTACCAAGTAAGAATTTTTTTTTTTTTTTGATCCTGGAACAACATTACTGTCCAAAAGTGTAGTCATAACCTATCCCTACCCCTAAACCTAACTCTACCCATAACTTGTCCCTAAAATGAGAGGTAAATAAGTGAATAACACCGTAGAAGCACCTAATACTGCTGTAAGCCTAAACTCTGACATAAACTAACATCAAATATTGATTGGAATATTGTTCCAGGATCAGCAAAGATGTTAATCCAGGAACGTGTTGTACTTGGTGAAATAACGGTGACCGTTGTTTTGAGTGGGTGAATGGTGTGATTTTATTTGTGACTGGTGGATAGTGTTTGATTGTGATGGATTCTTGTATATAAAAGTGTGTTTGAAAAGATTCAGTCAGATGTGTGTGAGAAGATAGTGAGACAGAATATGCAGGAACCACTTTTTGAGTATATTGTAAACAAAAATCCATCAGGCACCAAAAAGTATAGTATTTCTTTTAATATTGCTTTATGTATGCATGCATGTACGTTTTTGGGTGATGTTGTCTGTATTTTGTAGTAGAAATTGCACCTATCATGACATTTTATTGGAAGAAAAAAAAACCAAAAAAACATGGCCGTTTGAAAATTCTGAACTTTTATAGTAATGCCAGCCATATGAAGCATTACAATGCGAGTCGATTAGCCTCTGTATTTTTATTCCTTTTCATTTAGCTTAAGGGAAAACAGGCCTTCTTGCATATAATGTAGAATACAGCAGGAATGTCTAGTTTATAAGTGAATCATATAAGTGCTTTCACTTTTAAGTTATTTATTCTTGGTAGAAGCCCCAACCAGGCACTTAATCTTCAATATTTCTCAGTGTCCCGGATGTAAATCCTCCTTCAGGTTTACTGTATCAGTAAGTGTTTGCAGTGGTGATGCATCAGGCCAAAAGGCCAGTTCACATTCTCAGCTCCCATAAAACTTCCTTTTTTGTTCTTACAATAATCTGAGCTCAGTATTTGTGCATACAGTGCAGTGACGTAGCAGCAAAAGATTGTTTTTGTGTGCCAGGGATTCTAAGAATAGTGATGTCAGCTTTGTTGTCTGCTTTTGGTTAGCAGGATTTTAGTTTTGTCAGCTGCAAGACCAGAACAACACGCATTGTTCATTTTACTCTGGGAAATTTAAAGTGCAACTGAAAGAGTCAAAACCCTGCGCACACAGGCAACAGCACAACATGGACTTTTCTTAACTTTTTTTTTTTTTTTTTTTTTTGTGTAGTTTTGCAGCTTTGTGTAAATAAATGTATGGACTAGTTGATGTGAGTTTGGTATCTTTTGGTGAGTGCTATAGGCTTGTTTTTTTCCCCCTGATAGCTTTCAGTTGCTAAAAGCCATAGACAGAATGAGTGTTTTTATTATTGTTATTTTACAAATGTTTCTTTTTGAATGAGTCCTTATACACTTTGGGTATTGAATTATCTGTGCATGCCAAAAACTTTTATGTCAAAAAAAAAATAATACTCATTGTTATGGCAAGAATCTGTCTTAAGCGTCGATTACAGTGATGGTTCTGCAGAAGAAAGTGCCAACTTAAGAAAATATTACTTATACGTGCATTCAAATAAATGACCATCTTGTGCCTTTGTGGCAGAATGATACACATTTGACAACTAGCCAAAGATGTGTGATTGGTTTTGTTTGTGTTCATTCCAGCACAATATTGTAAAATGTGTAAAAATGTCGCTGAAATGTTCTTGTTCCAAGTAGGCCTAACTGAAATATACAAGAGCTTAATGTGGTGTATATGCATATGTTTTCCTCAATAAAGCAATTTTAGTATGTATTTGTAAACTGTTGATTTTCTATGAAACCACCACATCACTTTCCATGAACACCACGTGTACATTACCTCAGACTGTGCAGGGAACTAAAGTGTACATTTACAAACTGTTCCTTTCCAGTTTTCATCTCACGGGTGATCCCAATCCCCTTACATTAAATGAGGGAACCTGACTTCTATATAAAGTCCACAATATTTTACAGATATTGAACACCAACCTCATAGCAATTCTTTGTAGCTGTGGTGAGATTTTCACAGGTAAACACTAGTCCTATTAAAAAAGCTAGTATGTTGTTTAATGGATATGATTTGGTTGTCGTTATGGATTCTAACACATGTTTCAGATAAAAAAGTAATAATGTGATGTTCTTGTCTTACATCATGCATTTTAACGAAGTCCTACTGGCTTCATTCCAGTGTGCTGAGTCACTTTGAATAAAAACCGTCGGATAACTGACAAAAGGGTAGTCAAACAAAGAGTGTTGAATTACAGAGACACCTGCAAATAAATGTTCTGAAGCTTCTATACACATACACAGGAACTGTAAACTGTCGCTGCTGGCAACATGGCAACGTTTAATGGACATATTGACTTTGAAAATTACAAGATAGAATCTGTGAGTTCTTTCTCATTAATGTAGGTTTACTGGACAAAAAGAAAGAAAAAAAAAATCTCAGAAGAACTGACATTCAGTGTCAGAGTAAAAACAAGAGCTATATGAGAAGGTCTTTAGGTGTAATCACTAATCGTTCATAGCCTACAATATGTGCAGAAATCATGATTAGTTTGCAATAAAATGTATTCTAAATTACAATGAAATTTAGAACCAACTAAAACCACATATACAAAAAGTAATATCCTGGTGGCTTTGAAATTAGTATTTTTATACTATTTTATGTTCAAAATGTAGGGCCTATGTGAGAAACTGCAGGCATATGCAAACAGGGGCAAACGCAACTCAGTGTAATAGTCTATAAATAGTTTTAACGGGTTTTGAAAATGGTTAAATATCTTACTTCTGCACATGCGCTCTGGAGAGCCGCGAGACTTCCCGCAACTCGCAAGCAAACATGAGAAAGAGGGGTATGGGCGCGTTTATCGCGGCTCACCAGTGTGCATGCGCAGAAAGATAATCAAGTAAGATATTCAACCGTTCTCAAAACCCGTTAAAACTATTTTTATAAACTACATTGAGTTGCGTTTTGGACGTTGTATTTGCCTCCATTTGCATATGCCTGCAGTATTCATCAACATTTGAACAGATTTATGTGCGTATGCACTTCTGCGCACATAAATATACACTAATTGTAAGTTATATTTGAATTAGCTTTTAATGAGTTTATCTTTGTTGACTATCACTGAGATTGTGTGAAACTATACACAGATCAGGCATAACATTATGACCTTCCTAATATTGTGTTGGTCCCCCTTTTGCTGCCAAAATAGCCCTGACCCGTCGAGGCATGGACTCCACTAGACCCCCTGAAGGTGTGCTGTGGTATCTGGCACCAAGATGTTAGCAGCAGATGCTTTAAGTACTGTAAGTTGCGAGGTGGGGCCTCCATGGATCAGACTTGTTTGTTCGATTGGATTGAGATCTGGGGAATTTGGAGGCCAAGTCAACACCTCAAACGTGTGCTCCTCAAATCATTCCTGAACCATTTTTGCTTTGTGGCAAGGGTGCCTCAGCCACCAGGGAACACCGTTTCCATGAAAGGGTGAACATGGTCTGCAACAATGCTTAGGTAGGTGGTACGTGTGAAAGTAACATCCACATGGATGGCAGGACCCAAGGTTTCCCAGCAGAACATTGCCCAAAGCATCACACTGCCTCCGCCGGCCTTCTTCCCATAGTGCATCCTGGTGCCATGTGTTCCCCAGGTAAGCGATGCACACGCACCCAGCCATCCACGTGATGTAAAAGAAAACGTGATTCATCAGACCAGGCCACCTTCTTCCAGTGTTGGTGCTTTTGGCGGTGGACAGGGGTCAGCATGGGCACCCTGACTGGTCTGCGTCTATGCAGCCCCATACACAACAAACTGTGATGCACTGTGTATTCTGACACCTTTCTATCAGAACCAGCATTAACTTCTTGAGCAATCTGAGCTACAGTAGCTCAGGGCCAGCCTTCTCTCCCCACGTGCATCAATGAACGTTGGCCCCATCGCCGGTTCACCACTGTTGCTTCTTTGGAGCACTTTTGATACTGACCACTGCAGACCGGGAACACCCCACAAGAGCTGCAGTTTTGGAGATGCTCTGACCCAGTCGTCTAGCCATCACAATTTGGCCCTTGTTAAATTTGTTTGCCCATTTTTCCTGCTTCTAACACATCAACTTTGAGGACAAAATGTTCACTTGCTGCCTAATATATTCCACACACTAACAGGTGCCGTGATGAAGAGATAATCAGTGTTATTCACTTCACCTGTCAGTGGTCATAATGTTATGCCTGATCGGAGTTAGTGTGTATGGTGGTGGGATGTATTTTTGTTTTTAACAGAAATTAGGTAATATGGTAACATCATGTACTGTACTAGCAAAGTGCACTTTGAGTGAAGGCACTATGGCAAAACAGCAGAGTGTGTGTTTGTGCACATTTCCCCTCAGGGTGAGATAAATATGCCTTCCTTCGTCACGTGCATGATCTGGAATAGTCAAGAAGAAAGTGGTGTTTTGTTCAGACCTGTGGACTCCTTCTTAGTATTCTTTATTCCAGGTATGGATAGTTGACCTTTAACCTACTTTCTGATTTTTCCAAAAAAAATAGCCTGGCTATATCAAAATCTCAAGAGACATGCCTGCCATTCACATGGTAAAATGGTTTGATTTATCTAAGAAATCACTACTGCTTACAAGTAAGACGTTATATGCAGTGTATTTAAAATAAGAAAATATATTTGAATTCTGTGAATCTAGAGATAGGCTGTTGTTAGTGACTGGACAATAGAATACACACAGAAGCATGGCCATGCAATTCAAATATATAACCACAAGATGTCAGTATAAGACAGGATATCTTATTTTACAATGAGCAGCCCAAATGTTAAATAATATGATCGGTATCTCTGAAATAGTTGTCCAGGAAAATCACACATATTCTCTGTGACAGCCATCAGCTAAACAGCTAAAAACATGAGCTAGTACATCTCAGCCAATCAGAAAACTTGAAGGAAATTCTCTGCCGTTATCAACCAATGGCGTAAGATTGGGGGCGTGACTATCTGTTAGGAAGACAGAAGGGTAGTGTTCAGGAAACCTTTTAAAAGCAATCATTAGCTTTTTACCTTCAAAAATCACTTAAAGCACATTTTAACTCTGTGTTTTGCTATTTTTGGCTGCAGATGCCGTTAATATATTCCAAAAAAAAAAAAAAAAAAAAACAGCTTGCCCACCTTAAACTGTTAACAGAGGGTCTCTTGAGATTTTGAGCCCCTTCATTTTGACCGAAGCCTTGAAATGTAACTTTTTTTTTTTCTTCAGGTAAATAAATGTACCGGTAATAGCAATGTAATTTTTTGTTCAATAATATTTTTTCATTGTTATTTAGAATTCTGAGGGTGTGTTATTATACTGTGCAATATGTAAAAATGTTTTTTCATTAAAATGTATGTTTTTTGTTTTTTTTCAAGAAATGCAATATTTCAGAATTTCAGATTAAAATAAAACAAAAAACCAAAAACAATTGTTAAGTGGTGCCATCTGGAGGTGTTAAAAAATAAAACCTTGTGTACTCCCTATTTAGAGAGGCTTTTGGATTCCCTAGTTGTTTTTTATACATAATTTCTTACTTGCATTGGATTTTGCATTTAGATCGGCCTATATATTTAGACATTCTAAAGAGTACTTTTTGCCAAGGTTTTGCACTCAAAATGTTTTGGAGATAATGCCTTCTTTTTTTTTTTTTTTTTTTCCTGCATCATGGCTGATTTATAATTTGTACCACCAAAAGATTTAATATTTTTCTCATTTCCTATGTCAGTAATTTTTCGACTGTGAAAGTATTATTTTTTTTTTTTTTTTTGACCCTTTAACATATCCAAATCATGTCCATGATTTTTTTTTTTTTTTTGCTCTCATAGCTAATGTGACAAGTCATCATGTTATCCCATTCTAATGAAGCAAAAAAAAAAAAAAATTCCATTAATTTCCTATGTCTGTCATTTTTTTACTGTGAAGATTACTGTTTATTTTTCAACCCTTTAACATATCCAAATCATGTCCATGATTTTTTTTTGTGTGTGTGCTCACATAGCTAATGCGACAAAATACACCAAGTGTCATCCCATTCCGATGAAGCAAACAATTTTTCAAATTCAAAACGTAAAATGTTTTGGTCAGTTCTGACTGAAGAGGCTCAGAGGGTTAAAAACAGCTGGTCCGGGATGAATGACAATCCCTGTTTACATTACTTAAGCTCAATCCATTTACATTTGTGTAAATGCTATATTTTCGAGTTATAAAAGCAATGTCCTCTCATACAACTGAAGCATTTATATTAATTATATTAAAGCGGCTTTGTTTATGGTGAAACGTATGGGAAAACGAAATGTGAATGTGCTGCTATATCCCTCATCAGCCCATAGGGGCCAGTGTTGAGCTGCAGCACGCTGATGAACTGCGCAGTAGTTTATGCATGTACAGCATCACCTGTGGGGTTTGAAAATCTGTGTTAGGGAATGACGGGAACTCTCTCTGCTTTAATGGACCAGCACAGCAGCATCTCCGGCTGCAGAAACCTTGACAGTCACTGCAACAGCCTCTCTGAGTTTCTGTCCTATGCGCGTTTAGTTTGGCAGCCCAGGCCAGCCACCCTCAAAGGTTTGTCATTTTCACCCTACAATCTGCACTGACATGCATGTAACGTGGTCTGAAGTCCATGTAGAAGGTGGAGAGGGTGGGAGAGGAGGTGGATATACATGCGCTCAGTGAGAGAAACACGTGTCTTTATATTTCTCCACACATGCGTGTTTAATGTATTGCCCTACATACCCAAGCTCGTGCACATTTAACATTTACCCACATTATATGGACTCATAAATACAATAATATCCATACACATCAGTTTTGCTACTTGATTTGTATGCTTGGCTACCTGCTAATTACTGCTAAAGAAAAACTGATGCATACACCTGTACCCCTTACTAAGATTTACCATGGTAACAACATTTCTGCCAAAGGATCAAGGCTGGTCATGGTCCAGTTAGCCTGTTTGCATATGGAATAACTACAACATCTGGCTATATTACATTTTATGTATTTGAATAACATATAACCTAAATAACAACAACACAAAAAAAAAAAAAAAACGAATTTTAAAACGAATTCGTTTTAAAACGAATAAAACTTACCGTGAAGAATAGTTGTCAGTCATACATAAATGAAACCGGTACGATTTCTGTAATAATAAACTGAATGTGATTTAACCAGGTTTATCAACCATACATACCATTCTCATCTCCGTGCGTGCATTAACTCTGTCTGACGTACCCACCGCTAGCCTAGCTTAGCACAAAGACTGGAGGTAAACGGCTCCATCTAGCCAACTGCTCAATAAGTGACAAAATAACGCCAACATTTTTCTATTTACATGTTGTGATGTGTATAGTTACATCGTGTACTAAGACCGACGGAAAATTAAAAGGTGCAATTTTCTAGACCGATATGGCTAAGAACTATACTCTCATTCCTGCGTAATAATCGGGAAGCTTTGCTGCTGTACCGTGGGTGCTGCAGGCGCAATGATATTACGGGGAAATCATTTCATATGTCTGTCATTAACTTTTTCTTTATGAATATGTTCACATTTCTTCATTTCTTTTGGTGAGACAGTGTGCCTATATGTTTTTGATTGTACCTGACAGGAAAAGTGTTGTCGGTCATGCCCTGCTGCAATACATGTTATGCATCACAACAAGCCAGACTACTTTAGCTTGTGTCCAGTAAGGCTTCCCACATTTATTTACTTCCTGCGGCAGGGAGTGAGAAAGAAATCAGAGAAGCTTCACCCTGCTGAAATATCAATGAGCATGCCAAAGAATGAATTACGCTCAAGAGCTATTATTCACTGTGCTCTTTCTGTGTATGTCAGTGTGTTGAGCACCTCATATGCTCTAAAATATCATCCAAATGCTTTCTCACTTATATGTATGATGAGAGAGACTACATTATCTGTGCTTTGGCTTTCATCCCCTAATTAGTATGCAGGTGCACACTTGGGTTCGGTATGCTCTCTGCACTCTCATTGATGTTTTGCAGCAGAGAGCTAGGGCGATTCCTCCCTCCCCTGTGTAGTTCTGCTTCTGTCAGTGGTGTTGCTTCTCATGAATGAGATTCAGAGTTGAATGGAAGGCAAAGGGGCTCCACAGTCTCCCCCTAAAGAATTATCCAATTGCATTCAGGTCACAGACGACTCAAGAAAGAGAAGGAAGCCTCAGCTTGCATGAGCACGGTCAGCACAGATAATGGGAGGCTTCTGTCTGCAGGGAGGATGCAGTTTGTGAGATGCATCCAAATTCCTTGATTCCTGGGCAGCAAAGTCCAGGTGAGGGTTGTGCTGAGAAAGTGAGAACTGTCAATAGGTTGTTACCATTTATCTCTTAAAGCAAGAGTAGGTGATTTGTTCCCGAAGCATTTTTGCTATGCTGGTTGAAAGTCTCTTAACATCCTGATAGCAATCAGTAAGTTAAGTGGTCTAAATGTATTTATATGTATATACACCAATCAGGCATCACATTATGATGGGTAAAGTGAATAACACTGATTATCTCTTCATCACGGCACCTGTTAGTGGGTGGGATATATTAGGCAGCAGGTGAACATTTTGTCCTCAAAGTTGATGTGTTATAAGAAAAATGGGCAGTTTTTTGAGCATCTCCAAAACTGCAGCTCTTGAGGGGTGTTCCTGGGCTGCAGTGGTCAGTATCTATCAAGAGTGGTCCAAAGAAGGAACAGTGGTGAATCGGCGACAGGGTCATGGGCGGCCAAGGCTCATTGATGCATGTGGGGAGCGAAGGCTGGCCCGTGTGGTCCGATCAAACAGACGAGCTACTGTAGCTCAAATTGCTCAAGAAGTTAATGCTGATTCTCATAGAAAGGTGTCAGAATACACAGTGCATCGCAGTTTGTTGTGTATGAGGCTGCATAAACGCAGACCAGTCAGGGTGCCCATGCTGACCCCTGTCCACCGCCGAAAGCACCAACTGTGGGCACGTGAGCATCAGAACTGGACCACGGAGCAATGGAAGAAGATGGCCTGGTCTGATGAATCAAGTTTTCTGTTACATCACGTGGATGGCCGGGTGTGTGCACATCACTTACCTGGGGAACACACGGCACCAGGATGCACTATGGAAAGAAGGCAAGCCGACGGAGGCAGTGTGATGCTTTGGGCAATGTTCTGCTGGGAAACCTTGGGTCCTGCCATCCATGTGGATGTTACTTTGACACGTACCACCTACCTAAGCATTGTTGTGGCTGTGGCCTCCTTTCAGCAGTATAATGCGCCCTGCCACAAAGCAAAAATGGTTCAGGAATGGTTTGAGGAGTACAACGAGTTTGAAGTGTTGACTTGACCTCCAAATTCCCCAGATCTCAATCCAATCGAGCATCTGTGGGATGTGCTGAACAAACAAGTCCGATCTATGGAGGCCCCACCTTGCAAATTACAGGACTTAAAGGATCTGCTGCTAACATCTTGGTGCCAGATGCCACAGCACACCTTCAGGGGTCTAGTGGAGTCCATGCCTTGATGGGTCAGGGCTGTTTTGGCAGCAAAAGGAGACCAACACAATATCAGTCATAATGTTATGTCTGATCTATGTATTTTCATACCTCTATGCACCCTGCTCACGCAGACATCAGCGTGAGCCCAGCAAATGAAATAGCTGACACATTTTACAGTTCCTCTTGAACTAAAACAATGAGATTATGCTGCGTTCACGCCACAGCTACTGTAATTTGGAAGAGATGGAAACCTGGGCGGTTTGTGACTCAAATTTATGCGTTTCAATGACAACACTATCAATGGCAAAATGAATCTGCAGCAGTCAGGTGAGTGCTCTTTAAGTTCTTTATGTTCATTATTATTCTAATGTTAATATGAGGTAGTTTAATGGCGTCTCTCGTGACGCTTTGCAAATGTATCTGTTAATCTGCAGATGTTACTTCTACACATCAAAATCAAAGTACTACAAAATAAAAAAAACGAAAAGCCCTCCCAGAAATATGCACACACCTTCAAAATCTCACAAACACACACACATGCATACATGCACAAATAATACAATGGATTTGCATCTGCTGGATTGCAGCGGAGAGCACATCTGTCCATGATTTTTTGCATCTTGTTTGTACATTCTGTATGTTTCGTTGCAGGAAATGTAATCTGCTCAGGGGTAAAACCCCATAAAAAGCTCTCAAGGCAGAATGGCAAACATCTATACAGAGAGTTTCACTAATGAAACCAGCTCCCCCTCCCAGACACATCACAGAATTTACTAGAATGCTTGTGGACCTTCTTTCCAGAAGAAAGTCAGATGATATAGGCCCCGTCCACACGAAACCAGAGCTTTCCCTGTCCAATCTTTTTTTTCCCTCGTTTCAAGAAATATCTGCGTTCACACGAGAGCACTGAAACCGATTCAAAACGATGTAGTATACATGCCAGACCAGTGTGTGGCGCTGTAATTCTGCCACAGAAATACACTAAAAATGGAAGAGTTATGGCAAGAAGGGGTACAACAACGGTAGGAAGTGAGGCAAAATCTCACGATAAAATAACAATAAATCAATTTGCTACTTACCAGATTGTGTTTTATTAACGCCTACACCTACCCCAACCCTAAACCTACCCTTACAATGATGCAAATACAGTAATTAAATGATGCAGTATTGATGTGCGCATGCCCAGTACCCATAGTTGTATCCCTTTCTAGTCTTTCTCATGCAGGAGGTGGTGTGATGACATCACCGTTTCACAAAATATACGGATTGGCTGCACACACGAAAACGCAAGGGTGTCGTTTTCAGATTTATCCACTCTGGGGACCCGGTTCCAAAAAATATCGGTTTCATGCTCCCAAAACGCCGGATCCGTGTGGACGAAAAGCTGATACGGTACAAAACTTTTACGTATACAGCTAAACTGCGTGCGTCTCTGTGTGGACAGGGCCATAGACTGACATTTTTAACAAGCCACAGATTAACAAGCCAATCAGAATTTAGCATGTAGCATTAATGCAAATTGATTGAATCACCTGATTGAATGTCACATACTTACAAGGTCACCTAACCTGATGGTTAAACTTCCCAGAGATCTCACCAGCCAGTTGACTGCCAAATCACCAAGGTCACATTGAAATAACAATTGAATTGATGCCTTCTTGGAAAATTCAGTTTAACATGTATTATCTAACATAATCCTGTTAATATTGATTGTATGTTTGCTTAGCTTGTGTGCTGTTTTCTGTGATTATAAAAAGGTTAGAAGTAACTTCCTCTCCAATACTATACCAGGTTACAATTCAGCAATCACAGAGTTCTGAAGAGACCAGGCTATATGATCTTAGTTGAGAAGAGGTTATGGTCAGTCAGGTTTTGTGAGAGAGATGAGCTGGAGATTATCTGATGTTGCAGCACTCCGATTCTTCCCTCCCTCACCGTTCTCTCTCCTCTTCAGTCTGTGATTAAAATCTGCTAGCAACCAACAAGAGTATAAAAGCCTTTAAAACCCAATCAGGGTTCTCACACACACACACACACACACACACACACACACACACACACACACACACACACACACACACACACACACACACACACACACACACACAAACAGGAGACCTTGGACTTAGTAAATGACTATCGATTTTTTATCCTGAATTCACCTCTGTAAAAGTGCTCTGTGCTGTATGGCCATATGTTCATAAAACAATATATAGTCTTTATTAAACACTGACCTGTTTTCCTGCAGACACTGAAGGACAAGCAAAAACATCTCTTATGTTCACCAATTTATTTATTAAATTACAGTAAAAACAGAAGTATTGTGAAATATTTATACAGTTTAAAATAAATATTTTCTATTTTAGTATATTTTATGTTTTCTGTATACTGTATATTGCCAAAAGTATTGGGACACCCCTCCAAATCATTGAATTCAGGAGTTCCAATCACTTCCATGGCCACAGGTGTATAAAATCAAGCACCTAGGCATTTGTGAAAGAATGGGTCGCTCTCAGAAGCTCAGTGAATTCAAGCGTGGTACCGTGGCCACCTGTGCAATAAGTCCATTTGTGAAATGTCCTCACTACTAAATATTGCATGGTCAACTGTTAGTGGTATTATAACAAACTGGAAGCAATTGGGAACAACAGCAACTCAGCCACGAAGTGATAGGCCACGTAAAATCACAGAGCGGGGTCAGCGCATGCTGAGGTACCATAACCACCATAGGCATTGAGGGGGACAAGTCCCCCCAAATAATTAGAAATGGCCAAATTGTCCCCCCCAATATTTGAAATTCTTGCACTGCTCTGCTACACTTCATTATGCAGTGCTCTGTATGTTAGGATGACAAAAAGGTTTAAAAGTTACATTTTAGTCTGGTTTGCCTCGGTGCGCTCGTCAGTGTCAAAATGATTGAGATGGCCAATCAGAGTAGGCGGGGTTTTACGTTCTCGTTTGGCTCGTGCACATTCACACACAGACGAGCGTGTCAATCTATCACTTAATGCCGTTGTGGATTAAATCACAAAACAAAATGCACACAAACGTGTCCCTACTCTTAATATACAATTATTGATGAACATCTGATTTTAATGAAAAACTATATGAGGGCGGATTAGAACGCGGAACCTTTGACACGGTTTACAAAAATTGTACCACCAGACCACTAGGGAATTCAAATGCCATCAACAGATCTATGTATTTATTCACTAATGCGAAGAATCTCGGGACTAATGATATATTTGACACAAATTAATGCAAAAAAGTTTACGGAGTTTCAGTGACATTAAACGACTATGGACTATGGATAATGTTGAATATAATGTATAATGATGCAATGGGGGAATATTTGTGGGTCCTGATAATAATACAATAACAATAATATTATTTTAATAATAATAAAAAGTAAAAAAAAAAACTCTTTATTTTGGCTTAAAATATCACAATACATATCGTATCGTGAGTTCAGTATCGTGATTTATATCGAATCGTGACACAAGCGTTTCATTACACCCCTAGTATAAATCTATTCAAAACATCATTCAATGTAAATTGTGATAATCGTATTTAATAATCACAATTACATTTTCAAGGGAATAATCGACAATTATGATTTTTGTCATAATCGTGCAGCCCTAAACTACAGACCTACGTCCAGATTAGCTCAAGAACAGTGCATAGAGAGCTTCATGGAATGGGTTTCCATGGCCGAGCAGCTATATCCAAGCCTTACATCACCAAGTGTAATGCAAAGTGTCGGATGCAGTGGTGTAAAGCACGCCACCACTGGACTCTAGAGCAGCGGAGACGTGTTCTCTGGAGTGACGAATCACGCTTCTCTGTCTGGCAATATGATGGACGAGTTTGGGTTTGCCGGATGGCCGGAGAACAGTACTTGCCTGACTGCATTGTGCCAAGGGTAAAGTTTGGTGGAGGGGGGATTATGATGTGGGGTTGTTTTTCAAGGGTTGGGCTTGGCCCCTTAGTTCCAGTGAAAGGATCTCTGAATGCTTCAGCATACCAAGACATTTTGGAAAATTTCATACTCCCAACTTTGTGGGAACAGTTTGGGGATGGCCTCTTCCTGTTCCAACATGACTGCGCACCAGTGAACAAAGCAAGGTCCATAAAGACATGGGTGAGAGAGTTTGGTGTGGAGGAACTTGAATGGCCTGCACAGAGTCCTGACCTCAACCCAATAGAACACCTTTGGGATGAATTAGAGTGGAGACTGCGAGCCAGACCTTCTTGTCCAACATCAGTTCCTGACCTCGCAAATGCACTTCTAGAAGAATGGTCAAAAATTTCCATAAACACACAACTAAACCTTGTGGAAAGAAGAGTTGAAGCTGTTATAGCTGCAAAGGGTGGGCCAACTCCATATTAAACCCTACGGATTAAGAATGGGATGTCATTAAAGTTCATGTGCATGAAAAGGCAACCTTTGTCAATATAGTGTATGTGCATATACTGTGAAGACATCAGAAAGAACATCAGCTCAGTTGTCTCAATGATTGTGATTCTATTTTGTTTTTCCCCCAAAATATTTTAGCAGGCCTTTTAGTAAAATTAATTATAGTGCACCAGGTTTGCTTGATAAAGGGGTATTTGAGCCTTTCTGATAGGACTACGGTGCAACCTAAGACAAAAATAGTTGTTCAATGCGACCTGCATTGAACTTGGGTGAGAGATAAATCTGAGCAAGCAAAGGTGATCACAAATACATACTGAAAGACAAAATCTCAGCATGCAATCATTTCTCTGACCTCCTTTCCTCTCATGTGTTTTTCTGAACATATGTTTGGTACATTCCGACCTTGACTATAATCTGCTGCACTTCCCCAGGACTGTGGGGTGACAGGCAGACCGATTGACAGGCGGTAGGTCTGAAACCAGTGCCCGGTCCACCTCATGTCCATGCTGATTAAAATATCCCCAAGGATCGGTGATGTAATTCCACAGGCTGGACTCTTTCCTGCTCTTACTGTAATAGACCACTGGCTGCTGTTCCCAAAAGCATTCCTCTGAAAATTGAAGGTCTTAATCTACCCTGTAATGCTGTCTTTCTGGACAGGCGGGACCGAGGGGATCAGCTATATGAAGGGCAGATTTGTTCTGTTGGCATTACTGCAGGCTAGAACTAGGAGTTCTGCTGTAAGTTTGGCTTTACTTTGTCCTCTGAGGAGTTTGAGAGGTATTTAAACTGATTCTAGAGAAGCTATAACAGATATAATGGTGGTATATGGTGCAAAGGGCTCAGATACACTAGTGAGGCCCAGTAGAGGAGGACATATTTGTGCATCGATGCTCTTTGTAAATATATGCATGTGGGTGTGCTGGTATAAGGACCCTAAGACTCTCTCTCTATGGAAATGATGTCAGGAAGAGACAGACTGTTCTCAGTAAACCCTTTAATCTTATTTTCTTTCTCCAGGAAATCTCAATGAATGGACATACACCCACAAACATACATATACACACACACACACACACACACACACACACACACACACACACACACACACACACACACACACACACACACACACACACACACACACACTACATTTTAATGGACATTTATTAAGATTAATAATAAAATAAAATAGAAAGACAATCTTTTTTATGTTATAAATAAATATAATTAAAAAAGGTTACCTTTTTATGTTTAAGAGTCAGTTTTTTCATGTTTTAAGCATGAGCAACAAAATTAGCTAGTTTCATATTTAAAACAAGACAAAAATATATAAGAAAAATAATATATAGATTTTTTTTTTTTTTTTTACAGAAAAACAAGAAAACAGCAAGTTTTGTTTTAAGAGCAAGATCGAAGTCCAACTTTTTTTCCTTTTGAAAAATATGCCTTAGAAAATCACACAATCTCTTTCTATCTGTGTGCAGGATGTATGCAGAAACTGATATTTGACCTATGAACTAAGCAAATTTGATGTAAACATTGAATGTGTCTCTTGCAAGATGTTTTCCACATGTTGATTTATCTTAAAGGGATGTGATAAAGCAGAGTCTGATGTAAACTTCTCTTTTTCTTTCTTTTTAAGAACTCTTGAAGTGAGCAATATCACAAATATTATAACATGCACGTACATGCAGTTTACTGGTGATTGGTGCAGATTGGTGCAGCATATACACCAATCAGGCATAACATTATGACTGATGGGTAAAGTGAATAACACTGATTATCTCTTCATCACGGCACCTGCTAGTGGGTGGGATATATTAGGCAGCAAGCGAACATTTGTCCTCAAAGTTGATGTGTTAGAAGCAGGAAAAATGGGCAAGCGTAAGGATTTGAGCGAGTTTGACAAGGGCCAAATTGTGATGACTAGACGACTGGGTCAGAGCATCTCCAAAACTGCAACTCTTGTGGGGTGTCTCTGGTCTGCAGTGGTCAGTATCAAAAGTGGTCAAAGGAAGGAACAGTGGTGAACCGGCAACAGGATTATGGGTGGCGGCTGTGGCCTCTTTCAGCAGGATAATGCTCCCTGCCACAAAGCAAAAATGGTTCAGGAATGGTTTGAGGAGCACAACAACAAGTTTGAGGTGTTGACTTGGCCTCCAAATTCCCCAGATCTCAATCCAATCGAGCATCTGTGGGATGTGCTGAACAAACAAGTCCGATCCATGGAGGCCCCACCTCGCAACTTACAGGACTTAAAGGATCTGCTGCTAACATCTTGGTGCCAGATATCACAGCACACCTTCAGGGGTCTAGTGGAGTCCATGCCTCAACGGGTCAGGGCTGTTTTGGCAGCAAAAGGGGGACCAACACAATATTAGGAAGGTAATAATAATCAGATTTGAGGATCAAGTTTACAGTTTATATCAAGTTTAGGCTTACAACTATGGTTAGGTGCTTCCAAATCAGTGATATTCACTTATTTCCTTCTGCTTTTAGGGATAAGTTATGGGTAGAGTTACGTTTAGGGCAGGGGCGTAGCACAAAATCCCGGGCCCTATGCATAGGCAGTCCTTATAGGCCCCCCATGTTCCTCAATCCAGACTTTTCAAGGACCCTCTCTCCCCATGGGGCCCTGGTAATCAGTACTGGTTTTACCCCGAGTCCGACACTCCTGGTTTAGGGATAGGGACAGGGTTTTTTTTTTTTTTTGATCCTGCAACAACAAGGAATGTTGTTCCAGGATCAACAAAATATGTTAAGGAACATGTCTTGCATGTCTTATACACACAGTCTCAAACTAGCCCCACATGCTCCTAAACACACTCGCACAATTAAAGTTTGCCCATGTGTGTTAAGTGAGAGCTGCCGTGCTTAAATAATGGATGCATTTGCTTGTGACAGATCAATTTGGAAGCCTCATCATCACTAATTAGTAAAGCCCCCTCTGGGAGAATGTAATTGGTGACTGTTAGGCTGCTCTCTGCAACATCGTCCAAGCCCAGTTTCCGCCTCTGTCTGTGTGTGTTTCCAGTAAACTACCTCAGAAATGATGAGATATCAAGCTTTAAAGAATGAAATCTTGCATATTTTGAGTAGTGCATACTTTTTCTCTCTCTCTTCCCCTTATCTTTTACCAGTCAGGGAAGAAGGATGGCTGTGCCTGTAATTTGTATCATTAGGGTACATTTGCAAATCTAAAACTACTGCCTTCAAAGAGAGTTGCACGGAGAGACTGTTGCTATGGGAACCGTTTCGTGAAGCTCACCCTTCATCCAAACTTTGAGAGCAGATTTGGACTGTGTGTGTGTGTGTGTGTGTGTGTGTGTGTGTGTGTGTGCAAGTATGTGAGTGTGTGTGGATGAGACAGAGACAGATGTGCATGCAAGATTTACAAGTACATTTACACCATAACAACAGGGCATTTCATCAGCACAGGATGACATCATAAAATAATTCATATACAATGTCTTCAACAGAAATACTGGCCTAAATTTCTCATAACACATTGTAGGCAAGAAAACATGCATCTCTTTTTTTTTTTTTAATATAAGATTAAAATATATTGTCTGAAGCAGTATTTTGTATTTTTTCAGTAAAAGTGTCTGAACAATATTTAAATTAAAAGTATTGTACATTTATTTGAGAAGCAAAACCTCCTACTCCTCACATTGTATTGTACTTAAGCTTAAACCCAGCCTATATTTCCAATGGGAAATAAATATAAATGCAATTAAAAGACATATTCTCTGAAAATAAATATTAAAATTTTAAATATTAAAAACAAATTCAAGTAAATTAAACTTGTTTTAAGATTAATCCTGTTTTTATTATTTAAAAATAATAAAAAAGAATGATACATTTTTGGTTTTGTTTTTTTGCAGTGCATCTGTTAAGACATAAGACAACAAATTTTGGCTAACATGGTAAATGTTAAGTCTGGTAAGTGGAAGCAGCAAGTTGTTTCTAAGAACACATGGCTGGGGAGAATCATGTAACTCCTCCTCTGTTCGGCTCTGGGTATTTTGAATGCTGTATGAGTGATAATAGTCTAGTGGTTCCCTGCATGGAATAAAGTCTCTTATCCCTAAGATGACATTTTTGTCTGAGGCGTAATGCCAAGTCATTTACATGCTAACAAGGTTACATAAGTCTGTGATTCTTCCGCCCCTCAGCTGTCAGTCACAAACACAGATGAACCCACATGCTTTCACCGCGACTTTTTTTTTTTTTTTGCTTTCACCACGACAGTCAGGGTCTTTTTGCTGCCTACGACGCTCAAAAACAATAAACATCCCACCAAATCTTTACACACCTCCTCCTCCTCTTCGTCTCAATTCATTGTTATGCTCTCTTTCACCCCTCACATCTTTTAGTTTGACACAAAAGCCTCCCTTTCTCTTCACAAACACCTGCCTGCCTCCGACTGAACTGAAATGTCGGCGTGTGTGTCTGATGAACTCGTAACAGCACTGCACAGCTGCTAACCTGTGTGTGTATACTTGTGAGTGCGTTTCACAGTAGAAAGAAAGTCATATGGGTTTGGAACGACATGAGAGTAAGTAAAAAAAAAAAAAAATCATTAGCAGTGTTAGTGAGTAGCTAACTTGAAACAGCATTATGTAGCATTGGAAAGTCAGATTCATTCTAGTTAATCGGTTTATTCTAAACAAGTGGCAACCTCCCCCAGTTTCTCTTGAAGCCAATACAAAAGTGACTTAAAATGCAATTCATCAACTGGCCGCTAGAGACAGGCTCTAAAAAGGAACAGAATCTCATTCCCATGTTAAAATGCCCAACTTTACAGCACAAAAAACATGTTTACAAATTGTGGTTTTGGTCTATACAACTCATTTTGCTCTGCATGACAACTGTGTGGAGGGTGATTTTTTAATTTTTATAACTCATTCGTTTAAATTATATTAAGTCTTAAAGATCTGCATAATTAAGGGTGTGGCCACTTGAGTGACAGGTGGATTGCCGTTTGTCTGCTGTCTGTTAGTCATCACATCACCTCAGCTCCACCCACGTCCTGCCTCTTTGTCCATTTTCAGTTATCCGGGAGTGACGCGCTGCCAAGATGGCAACGGACGACTTTACCCTTCTGAAAAAAACTGCTACATTAATACATTAAAACTGCTCTTCAGAAATCTACAGGTGACGTCACGGACACTACGTCCATATTTCTTTACAGTCTATGATCCTAAACGGTTCACACTCTCATCATGTAGCATTGGAACTGGGGGACAGGGGTAGTGAATATACTACCAGGTTTCTACTGATACAAAGCTTAATGCTAATCGCTGAAGTAACCCTTTAAGTCCTTTTTATGCCCATCCCTTGCTAAATTCCCTCCATCTCGTTCACTCAGATGTACGCCACTGCTTACGTTGCACGAGTGCCCACTACTGGCAGAACCCTTGAAATGGGTTTAAACGGACCGCCCTAAACCCTTGATCACTTGGAATCTGTTATGGAGCCCACCATGCGAGATCCTGTTGTGATGTCACAGTCATGTTGCATTGTGGTCTACGGATCTGCCTGAAGTGCACATATGTTCTTAGGGGAAGTCTAAAAGTACTAAACGGCCATAAAAAGTTGCTGTTTGAATTTATAGGCAAATGCTTAAGAGTCTATGATTGAATCAGTATTGCAGTGATTATTATGTTTCTAGCGTGTTATATGTTTGGCGACAGTTCTTCTAACCCTAATTGATGGTGTGTGTAGCATTTCATTTCTTAAACCACCATCATGACCATATTCCAGGATGACGATGCTAAGATTCATCAGGCTGAAACTGTGAAAGAATTGTTGGGAGGGAGCATGAAGAATAATTTTCACAATGAATAATAACACACAGCAGTCCCAACCTCTGAGTCCAGACATTAAATTAATTGAAAGTATTTGGGATGTGCTGGAAGAGACTTTACCGAGTGCTTGACTCTTGCATCGTCAGTACAAGATCTTGACCAAAAATTGATGCACCTCTTGATGGAAATTATTGATGGACTATTTTTGGTCAAGATCTTGAATCGGTTCATCCTAAAACACATACGTAGCATTAGAAAGTATGATTAATTTAGTAGATCAGTTTATCCTATGTATAACTGTCATATATAAGGGTTGGAAAGGCCAATTCATTCTAGTGAATCAGTTCTTGTCAATAAACAGATTAAAATATGATTCACTGATCTGAATCCCTGCATGCACTCAAAAAAATTATTTTATGATGCTGTTCATTTTATTTAAGCAATTCATTTTGATTTAACACCATTATATCAGGTTTCTGGTTCAAATGTGATTACTTCATGTTAAATTGACTTGAAACAGTTACTCTTTGACTTAACTTAACGTTTCAATCAAGTTAATCAATCAAACAGGACTTTCACTTCCCATCATGCTTTGCAGAGGGGCTGAATTCAGAGAGTAAATGTTTACATAAAGTGATTTTATGGATTTTTTTAGCAAGATGAGAAAATGGAGAGACTTTTTAATGTTTAATGTTCTGTTAGTATTTAAATGTTTCTGTTATGTTAGTGAAAAGGTAAAAAGGGTATTTTACTGTAGTATAATTTACCTGTTGAGGTTACTTTCATCCTAAAAGCCCTCACCGTCTCCAACTAAAACATAGCTCTGATTAAATTTATAAATTATATGATTGTATAGTTTTTATTTATAAAAACATATTGCCCCTTTAAGTAACTGTTTGTAGCTTGTTATGTAGCTATCATATTAGCCTGATGCTTGGCAGGGTACAGTTTCCCACCACTGTCCATTAGACAGACAGTGCAGAATTGTGGGTAGTGCATGGAGTGTGCCTGTGAAATCTATAGGACGTTTTTTGAAGATGACTCATCCGTTAGGATCTCAGGACAGCGGCCCTTTCATCCGCCCACTTACATGGCAAATGATATTGGCCCGTGTGACGGAAGAGGTCATGAGGCGTGATTAATTGCTCTGTGCCCAATCGAATCAGCGCTGACCCTCCAAACACACACACACGCATGCACGCACACACGAGGCATCAACACAAACACAGAGAATAGAGCAATCTGCTCACAATCAGAGTAATTACAGTGGTTTCCACCAGATGTTTCTTAAAGTCTGTGTATATGTTTGTTTATGTGGTAATAAGGCATTTTGCCTCAAATCCTTTGTAATTAAGTTGTGTTCATGAGTGACAGCTTGAAACCTTGAGACAGAAACTCATTTTTCAAAGGCAAAAGAGACGCTGCAGAGAGATGGAGTATGTGGGAGAGAAGAAGAGAGAAAATATGAAAGCTATTTCATCATATGGAGCTCAGTGAATATTTCATCATGTGATCAAAAATAGCTATACACGCTCTACTGTCTACGCATCTCTCAGTGTTTCTTCATACAGCAGGGAACTATCACTAGATGTGTTCTAACATGAATTTGGCTGTTTATGTAAACTATCACCTTTACATTTTTATCAAGACAACAGACATGAGACACACATGAGGAAAACTGTGTTTTTTGAAAATCTAAAAAATGCAGAAAGTTTTCTGTGATGGGTAGGTTTAGGGTTAGGGAGATAAAAATCACTGTGTCTATGGAAAGTCCCCATAAAACATGAAAACCCAATGTGTGTGCGCATTATTTCTTTATTTATTCGTTGTATATAGTTTTAAATGGTAAGGACTGTTAAGTACATTTTGTGCTGGATCCCATGAGAGTGGACTCAACATCCACTTGACAGAAGTAACTGCTTATTCTTTTTTATTTTAATATCAACAACTGTGAAGGACAGAATATTCTAAAAATATCATCTTTTTACCTTGAGAGGCCATTGCGAGTGGATGTACCGTGACTAAAATACAGAGTGAAATAAAAACCAACATCTGTTATCCCAGATTGCTGATTGGGGGAACTTATGTAACCTCAGGAAAGGTCTGACTCCCTGCCTCCAGTATCCACTTGCATTTATGTATGTATGTATGGATGGATGGATGGATGGATGGACACAAAGTGGTCCCCACAAAGATCAGACGTGAAACTGTGTGTGTGTTGGGTGAGAGAGACTGTTCATGGAGCCTGAGGCAGAGCCCTGCAGGTTGCTATTGGCAGACTGTTTGATATTATCCTGTCTGTGAACTGATGCTGGAAGCTTAGTTTTAGCACAGTGTTTCATATCCCTAACACAAGTGACATTAAGTTACACATATACCAACAAAGCAATTTTTTTTCTGGCCCAGTACCAGTCCACACAACCACTTTTCCTTTGTCCCACATACAGACTGACAGCACTGGGGTGGCCTAGATCTGGATTAAAGACAAGTGCCACACACCAATCAATAACCCATAACAGGTTGTAGCTCTTTATTTAGCATTTTACCTTACTTTAGTTTTGTATACTTGACTTTAAGGTGTCTTGTTTAGTGTAAGACGCAAGATAAGCTAACATTTAGGTGCAGAGGTTACTTTTTGAAAGTTGACTGTTCCTGCTGTGGAGAAGTTTAGACCATGTGTTTGCTTACATTTTACACAAATTACAGAGAAGACTAGGGCTAGTCTTCATTCAGGTTGAAAGTCAAAATTAAAGTTTTTAAAGATAGTTAGCTGTGAAGTTCACCGAAGCTTGTTTCCACCACAGAATAACAAATAAAAAGGTAATTGGGACTTTTTATCTCACAATTCAGACTTTTTTCTTACAACAGAATTCTCTAGAATTTTGAGAATAATTCCGAACTGTGAGAAATAAAATCAGAATTCCAAGAAAAACTTTCAAGAAAAATGTCAGAATTGAGTGACTGAATGTTTTTTAAGTTTATCTCACAATTCTGACTTCCTCACAAGTCCGAGTTAATATCACAATTCTGAGAGGAAAAGTTATAAACTCAGAATTGCTTGACATTTCTAGAAAATGTCAGAATTGTGAGATAAAAAGAGTTTATATCTCACAATTTGGTCAAAGTCAGAAATGCGAGATATGAAGTCGCATTATACCTTTTTTATTTTTTGTCAGAAACAAACTTCCATGCACACTGGTTACATCCTTTGACTAAATCTTAGAATGTAGATTGAACAACAAGACATGTTTGAAACCTTTGTGCAGTAGGACAATGAGAAGGCTTAGCAGTGTCATGAATTCACTGCTGTGTGTTAAAAGTGATCTGTGCGCAGCACGAATAAGCTAGCTGAAACTAGTCTGTCTGGGGTTGTCACACATACTGGATATTTGCCATAATTGGGTCATGTGATCAAAGTGTTCTCATAGCCTCAGTACGAGCCTTTCAGTAATGAGGGTAGTCCGCACTGTCACGGCGAAGACAAGCTAGGTACACTGGGGTACCAGGCTCCAATTCAGGTTGCCATGGCGATGCACATCCCAGCTAGAGTGGGTGCCATGAGTTACCGTGGAAACTGGAGATGCCTGAGGGGGCCGGAGGTAATTGGCAAGAATGATAGTGGCAGCCACTTTCTTCTGTGGTGCAGAGAATCTCTTGATGGCTGGGAAAACAACTTTTTTTGTTTGTTTCCTTTTCTTGCTTTTTTTGGTTAATCTCTGGAGCTGAGAGCTTTTTTCCACATGGGTAACTCACAGCCGATGATGGATGTGGGTGTGGAAGGGTCAGAGAGAGGGAGGAAGAGAAGAAAAGAGACAGGAGAGGAGGTAGATGTCTGTTTTGGCTCAGGCCAAACTGTGTCAGCCAGCTTTGGACTTTTACATATTCAGATCAAGGCACAAGTAAAAGACACTAATCGAATAGTTTATTGAGAACTTTTAATGTTTTTGTTCAATAAACTTTGCTTTTATTTTCATGTCACATGTAAAATACAGTATATATACTATATACGGGTGCAATTAATGCTTAACTAATGCACAGATAATCATGAGTTAATGTATGACTCATGAAGAACTAAATCATGTATTAATGATCACTGCATCAGCAACTAATGAACATTCTATATGATTAATAGATTAAGTAATACATTAATTGCTATTAATTAAATATGACATCATGTATTAATTCCCTAATAGCATATTATATTAACTAATAATGTAAATGAATGCGTTAATTAGCACAATGGGTCAAAGCCATGCATTTCAACTTACAGTTGTCTGCTTTAATTAATCATTAGCTAATGACTTGCAAAGGTATCATTATACTATGACTTGTTGAGGCACAGGACTATTAACTAATTGTTAAGTAATATGTCATTGTGGTTATGGCTTTTGAATTAATTGCGAATTAGTTAATAGTCCTGTGATCAGCCTCGGTTCCAGAATCAAATCACTGAGGGTGCGTCTGAAATTACTGAGGGTGCTCTAGTAAAGTGCAGATAGACTAAGCAATGGCTCGCCTATTAAGAAATTTACCTTTTTTTTTTTTTTTTTTTTTACCAGTCATTTACCATTAATTGGAATTTCAAAAATATTTTGCTACAAATTGTCTATTAATCTATTAGTCTGCCTTTACATTGCTTTAATGCGTTACTAGTATTTTAACATGTCATCTTCCTGAGAACCAGAAAAAAGGTTTTGT
This sequence comes from Paracanthobrama guichenoti, assembly GCA_018749465.1. NCBI lineage: Eukaryota > Metazoa > Chordata > Actinopteri > Cypriniformes > Gobionidae > Paracanthobrama > Paracanthobrama guichenoti. The sequence continues at coordinate 24,075,205 of CM031966.1, forward strand.
GAATTTAGATTTTCTTTTCCTCCGGTCATTATATATAAAAATGTATATATATTTTTTGTCATATGCTATATCCTCTGCTCTGTAGAGGACACCAGAACCCTTTACTGAGAAAATTAAAAGACATCAATAAACAAACAATGGGATTTTTTTTTCATTCACCAATGAAAAAAAAATGCTTCAAGTTTTTTTTTATTTTTTTTTTTATCCAAACATTGTATAAATATTACTTTAGGCAATATGTGTGTAAACATGGACATAAATGCCATTCCCATTCTAAGCAATGCATCTAATGCATATTAATGTGTTTTGGGACAATATGTAATGTAAAAAGACGTATGTTATAATATTTTCATAAGAATGTCTTATATTTCATAAGAATATCCAGACTTAAAACTGTGTATGTTGTCAGAGAAATTCGCTAAATAATGTCCTCTACAGAGGCAAAACCTCTATTCTGGGTCTCAGGAGGATATTTCTGTCTCGTGCAGAGTGGCATTTATATTTAGATGTCAATTCCGAAACTTTACAGCATGCAATTGGCTGTCGGTCCTCTTAGCAACAATAGTTTTATTCAATTAATGTTATAGACTGTAGCCTCGATCACTAAAATGCTGTTGCTTTGTCAGTTCATCGCGATCTCACAAAGTTCCGTTATAAAAATGAAGTTGTCAACAATAAATCTCTTACTTGCATCGTGTCTTGACTTGTTTGTTAATGAGAGGTTTTGCGAGTGTAACCCCTCCTGTTCGACCCACCCACTCCAAGCGGGACTTGAACCCGGGTCCGCTGGCATGAGAGTCAGACGCTCTAACAAGGAGGCTGCAACCTCTAGCATCAGTTGCTAGAGCGTCTCTTGAGATCAGAGGAGTGAGGTTTACTCTCACAGCAACTACTGGCTGGCCTCCGTTACACGAGCCTGCATTAACTCAGCACTGAATAGAGAGATCAACAACTATCTGTGATTAGCTACATCACTCACCGCTGCAAAAACACGCTGTAAAAACATTTACAGAATGTTTGATGCTCTCCAGAGCTCGGACACAAATTTGCAAATCTGCCATATCTGTTTTGTTTGCGTTTGAGGGTGCTTCCGTAGAACCGGGCAGTGTGATCATTAATAAATGATTTAGTTCTTCACGAGTCATACATTAACTCATGATTATCTGTGCATTAGTTAAGCATGAATTAATGCATATTAGTGCACCCATAGTAAAGTTTTATCCAACTTTTAATAATAAAATTGTTTAATGTATTAGTAAATGTAGAAATTAACTTGGATTAATAATGCTTTACGTAAAATGTAAAATGCTTTATAAATGTTCATTGTTATATCTACTGACATGTGCCTTAGAAAAAAACACTACTGGTGTGCATCTTGAGACAAAACAATCCTCCATTTTTTAAGATATGTCAGTGCAAGTTGCTTCAGTTAAAACAGCTCAAACATCCATTTTAGTCGGGGACTAGGGTTAGCCTTGTCTGTGAAACTGGGCAGTAATATTCTAACCTCGCAGTAACCTAAAATCAATGATTGCAAATGTCACTTCTGTTCATAGCTGATCCTCGTAATACCAGCCATTTTCACTCTCATACTCTTAATCCAGATCTCTCCAGTTTTATCTGATAATTCTCCATATTTCTAGGTCAAGCTAAAGATATCTACTACCTGCCACTCTGAATTACATTTCATATGCTGTGCTTGATGTGAACGCTGTGCGTGTTTCTTTAACTTGTGGGATTTTGTTCTTGTTGTAGGGATGAAACATAAAATGCTGTACGTATTTCTTTAACTTGTGGATTTTGTTCTTGTTGCAGGGATGAAAAAGGAAATATTATAGGGATAAAAAAGGAAACAAAACAATTTGAAAAGATCCTGTTTAGGAGGCTCTGGGTTTAATCTGGTAACCAGGCAACAGCGGAGCCTGGATCCTCCGCTAGTGAGCGCAGCCTCCCCACGTGAATCCACCGCACGTGCTTTCCGTTTCACATGCACACACATACACACACGCATACCTACTGTACTGTACACACAAACACTTGCACACGGTACTGTTAATGAGCATTGGGATTATCTCATGCATAAGTGACTTTCGCTGCTGTCAACAGCAGTGAGTTTTAATTGGGTCAGTCATCCAAACCTTTCTCTGTGCTCCTGATCTCAAAGGAATGCGTATTTTATTCGCAGTATTCTTAATTTTATTATTTTTGTTTATAGTTGAGTTTAGTTTTACATCTTACTGACCTCCACATGTATGTGACAAATAAATTACTTTAACAGGTTTAATGGATGTAATGGGTCTCTTTGTGCAACACTTTATATGTGTAATTAAATATTTTTTTTTAGAACTCATCCATTTAAATTATATTAAGCCTTAAAGTTCTGCATAATTAAGAGCGTGGCCAATTGAGTGACAGGTGGATTGCCACTATGGTCGAAATAGGTGGGCGTGGTTTCAGCCGTGACGCGCAGCCAAGATGGCGACGACCGGCTCCGCCTAATTTAGGCTTCAAAAATGTTCTTCAGAAACCTACGAGTGACGTCACGGACACTAGGTCCATATTTTTTTCCAGTCTATGAACGCTACACATGGGATAGAATCGTTTAGGACGAACCGATTCATTAGAATGACTCAGACTTTCCAACGCTACACGTGGGACAGAATCGTTTAGGACGAACCGATTCATTAGAATGAATCAGACTTACAACGCTACAAATGGGATAGAATCGTTTAGGACGAACCGATTCATTAGAATGAATCAGACTTTACAACGCTACACATGGGGTAGAATCGTTTAGGACGAACCGATTCATTAGAATGAATCAGACTTTACAACGCTACACGTGGGATAGAATATATTAGGACGAACCGATTCATTAGAATGACTCAGACTTTCCAACGCTACACGTGGGACAGAATTGTTTAGGACGAACCGATTCGTTAGAGTGAATCAGACTTTACAACGCTACACATGGGATAGAATCTTTTAGGACGAACCGATTAATTAGAATGAATCAGACTTGACAACGCTACACATAGGATAGAATCTTTTAGGATGAACCGATTCATTAGAATGAATCAGACTTTACAACGCTACACATGGGATAGAATCGTTTAGGACGAACCGAATCATTAGAACGAATCAGACTTTACAACGCTACACATGGGATAGAATCGTTTCCGACGAACCGATTCACTAGATTTTCCAAAGCTATACACATGAGAGGACATTTTAGGTGAGTGCGTTTGATTATTCCCTCAGACCGGAAAACTTTTTATGCGTTTTGGCCGTTCATTTACACGACAAGCGTGTTTTGGCGGCCTACAACACAAGCAGGTTTCAAAGTGCACATTTTTTGAAAACGATCCATCGTCTCCATGTAAACAAAAATGCTAATTTGTGAAAATGGTGACGCCATGCGCATGCTTATTACGTGTTCAGTCTATGGGCGCCAAGGCGCGTAGTGTTTCTTTGCAAAGTGACATCCCCAACTGCTGTGGCAGCATAATACAGCATTTTTAGTCGTTTTGTGAACTGAGGTAATTTTGACGTTGTCGTCTGTACGCGAAAAAAACTGTTTTCCGTTTTTAGTACATCTTTGTTTATGTAAATGTATCCTAAGAACATTATTTAACGCATTTAGTATATCGATTTTCAAGTATCAGAACAATAGTAATAATCTGGGTATTGCTTTTCTTTATTAGTGTTTGTTGTTTTCTTCTAACACATCATCATGTCAACAAAATATCAGTCGACCTAATTCAAATGTGTTGATATTCACAAACCATTTTCAATGTATTGACTAAAACATGTATTGTATTTTAAACTGGCAGTCACTGTTTTGCTGGTAACCTGTATTAAGTCCTTCTTTGAATGTGTTACAGCCTGTTTAATTAAGTAAAACATCTGAGATGGGCATGCAGGTTATTTTGAGATTGTAGAGGTTTTTCTCTGTATGGACATAAGCGTATGGTAATAATGTTATTTGTGCAGATATTGAAAGTCTTGAATTCGACTTTAAAACCCTGTCTGCTTGCCTCTGTACAGTAAAAATAGCTCTTAAATAATTTACTCCGACATTAAATTTCGACTGAGGTTGTGTTATGTTTTTTCCCTTAACAAGTGTTGCTCAAGGCATAAAATGCAGATATTAGATAAATTGAGAAGCTCGTGAAGTAAACCCCTGCCCAGCTAGCAGCACATCTCTAATCTACCTTGCTCTTCTTTCTTTCTGTCTTTTGAAGGAGGGGGAATCCATCCTCATGGCAGATTTTATGTAGGTCACACGAGCGTGACAAAAACAGACAGGAACTTCAGCAGGTGCCAAGACAATCTCTGACCCTCAGCTTATGGACCACTGCAGGGTGTGTTGATAAAAACGCTAAGTTACTGTTGATGCTAATTGAGGTTGATTCACCCCACCAAGTTTCTCTTCACGTTTTCTGGTTGCTTACTGTTGCCATCTCACAATGAATATGATGGTCTGGTCTCTGTCTCTTTAGTCTTGTCTGATATTACACATTAACCGGAAAGCATTTGTAGAATGCAAAATGTCACCTATGTTGCAGTGTTTCCAAATGAGCTCATATTTTATTTTAGTAAATGTTATGAGTTTAATTGCATCTGACGGAAAGGGAAACTGGGTTTCCCTGTCTGATGAAGTGAAATCTTCTGCTCAGAGTTTCTCAGAGAAAAAGTTGAGTAAGCAGTCAGAAACTTTGGTAATTAGACTGTGCTTTCCTTCATGCACCTCTCCAGTGGGAAAAGAGAGAGAGAACGAGATCACTGAAAAGTTGAGGCTATGAAGGGGAAAAAAAGTGTAACAAATGATCTTAGTTTTACTTCTATTATCCTTCAGAGTCTTTAACTATATGTTTATGTCTCTGGCAAGAAGAGGGCTGATCTCGGGATGTACAGAGTCCCTGTGGATTTTTAGAAATTAAACTCCTTAAAACAGGTCATTAACTTAGTTATTTTTGTCATAAATATTTCCAAAACGTTTCAAACTATGTATTGTATCTTATTATGGACAAAACTGTTGGTTGTTGTGGAAATGATACCACAAATGAGGTACAGTCGTAATTTGGGTATAAATAAAAATTGGACCAAATACATATTTAAGATTTTTCTGGATTTTATAGTTTGAAGTCACCATGAAATCAAAATTGACAATTCTTGTTTTTTTTTTTTAATATTGCATGATTTATCTATGCACTTTAAAAAAAAATTTATTCACGTGTCCCCACATTTAACATAATAGTCACTTATGATAAACATTTTCATGGTTCATTACCTCACATAAACACTTTATATTACTGATTATTTGTGTCCGTCATCAGGTCGTTTGATTGGCAGGAGGTGTTTGTTGGCTCAGTGGAAGGACACATTGATTTATTACTGTAGCGATTGTACACGGCAGGACAGCTCAGAGAGGCATCATTTGACAGGACATAGACAAGTCCTCCATCTTGCCACTACTGAAAACATGTCAATGACATCTGGGGCCGAGTCAACATATGGCCCCACACCAACAGCTAAATGACCCAGATAATTCTGATAAACAGGAAGGTTAATGTTTCCCTTGAGCAAACATTTAATGCTGATCCAAGTTCTTCAACTAACTAAATGAGGTAATTTGTCAGGCATTTGCATTGATATATTCACTGATACATTAATGTTGGTGTATCGGGATCTTAATTTATCCATTTTTAATTGGCATTAACCCCCCTCCTCCCTCCCAAAAATGAGCTTTTTCTCAGCTTCTCTCCCCAGTTTCTGTAGTTGTGCTTTATTTTAATAAGAGTCAGTCAGTAACTGGCTGCCAGCTCTTGTTCATTGATCCGGGCAAGCACATCAACCAGCTGCCTTAAGAACCCAGGCTTGCTACATTGATTGGAGCAAGTGAGCCTTCAGCAAGCAGGCGGCTTCCTGAGGGAACTTCGCACATTCACACAGACACACCGCCTGTAATCTGCTTTTATGGGCTGTTTTCGACTTATCAACGGGAGGGAATTTTAGAAAAACAAAGCCGGACACATGGCCCGAATTTATGCGAGGACTTTAATGCTAATGTAATTCAGTTCAGTGTGTACCAGGATAAAGTTATTATGTTACATGTTACACATATAATGTTATCATTTCAACTTGTGTAAAATTTATGTCATTCTTTTTATGTCACACACTGTACAATCCAACAATGATTCTAACTAACACTTTTTAGTTAACTTAGTCTTAACTTAATTGTAAAAATCTAGTAATATGTAATATTCACATACTATACCTTGTTTACTCGGAAAACCCAAGTTAAGGTTATTTGCTTGCCATTTTGTCAAGCAAAATAAATAAATAAATAAATAGATTTTTTTCTGTTTACATTCACTGATTTACCAAAGTCATCTTAAATGTTCAATTATCTATACAACTGAAATATTTGAGGGAATATCACATAAGCTGACTTCATAAATCGATGTGAATGAATGATTTTCCTAAAATGTTTTTGTTTGAACTCACCATTATGGTGATCAATGTGCCATTTGGTTGGGCTCTTGAAACTTCATTTATACTATTGTAATTCTCTTCCTGTTGATGTAGCGATGCAACAAGAATTTTTTTTGTGTGATTTGAGTTTTTTTTTTTTTTAAAGGCAAATGAAGTATAACTAATTCGATTTACAGTGCAGTTATTACTCTTTTCTCATAATTTTGATTTATTTAATCATAATTATAACATTGTGTCAATTATAAATTACCAAAACAATTTTTTTTTTTATTATGTGCTCAAAATGGGCTTCCATACAAAAACATTCTGTGGAGGGAATAAAACTTTTTCCATTTCAATCTGCTTTGTTTTTCTAAGCACACAGTTTTTATATATTTTTATAAACACAATATTTTATTTATTTTTTTGCATCATTTGACAAAACAGCTTGATTAGAAATTATGTGCAATAAAATATGCTGTTTCAGAGCTAATGTGGAAGGGAAGATAGACTTAATAACAACTTCAGTTTTCATCTATGGCTTCAGAAGTCTTTAAAAACAGTACACAAATCACTTTTTTTTTCTTTTTTTTCAACTTGACAGTTCGGTAAGTATAGTCCAATTTGCAGCTTTTGGCAAACTCAGCAGAAATTCTAACTGACTGCCTAATTCATTTTATATTTATATGACTCTTAAGGTTGGATTTATCTAAAATAGTTGATATACAGGACACTGATAAAAAATTGGCCACTCATTCATATAATAGCATGGAAGTTGCAGCATACAGTTGTACAGTCAACACTGCCGAAAGTAACAGAAGACACACCATTTAGCAGAACAATTTTCTGTGTAAATTTAATCAGTCTTACTGAAACTGAATATACAAAATATGGGTTTGGAACGAAATGCAGGTGAGTAAATGATGACAGAATTTTGATTTGTGGACGAAGATGAGTTTTCACACCAATGCAAGCTTATGTGCAAGAAAGACATGTTGATAAACTGGGTGCTCCAGATCTCGTGCTTTACACTGTCATCAGATTTTTATTTCAAATCCATTCACTATAAAGACAGGTAGAGAGAGAAAAGACACAGGACAGACGTGTCCTGTCACCCACAAGAATCTCCCCCACGCACTGAGAACAATCACATCCCCGGGGCCTGCAGAGGTGGCGTGAGAGACAGACAGCTTGCCCTACTTTTCCTGAAGCCTCTGAACAATAACTGATCTACAGAAAACAAGATGGAGCCCACTCTAGCCCGAATCATCTCCTGTTGGATACGGATTGTGCAGATAAATCCATACACATGCTTTCAGAGCCCAAACAAGAGACTTAAGACTAATTTTGAAGCAGGATAGAGACGAACTTCAGTATCTCAATGTGTATCTGTAAATTTCAGTCACCATGAAATCAAAATGGACAATTCAGTATTTATTATGCACATATTATTTTCCTTGCACATCATTATTTAATACATAAATGAATCAAAATGACTTCCCCACCCTCTTTCAGCAACATCTCTTGTCTGATGATGTTTACTGGCGCGAGGGCGGGACAACCTGTCACTCACATGACATCACAGACACAGCAAACCACAACCATCCAATCAATTCCCGATGGATAAAATCAAGTCCTAAAAAAAATTATTGTTCAAGAAGCTGTAACGTCACATTAGGGAAGACAAGACTTTTGCAACTTCTTTTTTAGAAACTTCTGTTTCATGCCGACTTCAAGAGTTTTCAAAGATAGAGAAGATTTCAGAATGTTACCAATATAAAGTCTACTACACATGTACTGGTAATTAAAAGAGATTTGCGTTCCATTTATCAGGTTTTTACATTTGAAAATATGCATTTACCCCTTCTTAAAACTCATTGTAAATATTTTCTTAGCCTGTGTCAGCACTGAGAGTGTTTATGTAAGATTTAGCCTGCCTTTTCAAGTCTTATCAGCATACTAGTGCATGAAACTTACATAACAGGCAGCGAGGGGCCAGTGGATAACTGACTGTCTGTGTAGCTCTTATTGCCATTTGCTTCTCTTTACCACAATAATTTAACTGGTTTGCTCAAAAGCCACATAGATTGAACCAGGAACACAAAAGAGCATTATGATCACTTCGGTCAACTTATCAGACTGTGATATAACAAAGCCCAGTGGAGGAGAGAGATTTCATCCTCTTGGCTGAATGAGACAGCGGTCTTTTCACAGTCTTGTCATGGAGATGTTCTGATAGCAATACAAAACAAACAAAGTGATATCCTTCAATATAATCCAAAAGCCTGAGTCCATTAGTGAAAATGCTTCTGTTCTGCAGAATCTTAAAGGTGCACTATGTAACATTTTTTCAGTAAAATATCCAAAAAACACTAGGCCGGTGTTATATATTTTGTTCAATTGAGTACTTACAATATCCCAGATGTTTCCAACTATTTGTAAATTGTAAGAAAACTGCTATTTTAACCAAGGAATCAGGACATGTGAGGGAGTCGCCTGTCAATGGCGTCATATCTGCGTTACCCTCGGTTTCCTAAACTCTTTACTCTTACTGCAGTGTGTAACAAGTGTCATAGTAGCCGCCGAGCGAACGCACAGAGTAACGTCATAACATCATTTTCAACACACTCAAATGTATCTAATATGATAAACAGAGCTGCGTTACCTCATACTCATGACCGGAAATGGTGCTGGCGACTGTGGCATAATAAAAGTCCCGCTGCTCGCGAAGCGTGTGTTGCGTTCATCTTATTAACAATCGCTCCAGCGGCCTTGCTCAGCTCCCACAACACTCGGTCCTGCTCTGCTTCATACTAAAGTAATGTTAATAATCGCATCCATGAACTTGATTTCTGCCCGAGTCCTATCCCGATTCTTTTCCACCGGCTGTGAGGTGAAGACTACATGTCCCAAGATTCTGCACTCAAGCTTGGCATCATCAAACTATGCCTTTGTTTTGAATAGGCGACCTCTAGTGGACGGAAAAGTTACATAGTGCACCTTTAAATATTTCTTATTCATTGTATACCTCATTCTATTTTTGCATTTTAATTTAAAAACCAGAGACTCTTGAGGAATAGTAAAAATAAGAAAAAACACTGCTGCGAGAGATTCTGGCTTTTTTCTCACAATTGCTAGTTTATATTGTGTTTGCAAGTTTACATCGCGCAATCATTTTACATCTCACAATCCTGACTTTTTTCCTCAAAATTGCGAATATAACCTCAGAATTGCAAGTTTATATCTCACAATTCTGAAATTCTTTCCTCAGAATTTTGCGTTTACATCTCGCAATTGTTTTTTTGTTTTGTTTCCGCTATAGAACAAAATAAAAAATATATATTTTTCTTCTCAGAATTGCGAGCTATCATCTAGTGATTCTGTGTGTATCTTGCAATTCTGGCTTTTTTTTTCTCAGAATTTCAAGAAAAAAGACTAAACTGTGAAATATTTTTTTCATATATGTATGTATGTATGTATATGTATATGTATGTATATGTATGTAATCATTCTCTGTATGTTTTATTTTGTCTTTTGGAAACTCATAAACACCATCATGGTTTTTTTGCTATTGGAGCACATGGGTATACAAAAATTGTATTAGCTCTTGTCTATTGTTCACCACTACACAAGTTTACCTAACTGTGATGGCTTCCACTTCTGTCAAACCTGGAGCGTGAAAAGGGTCCATCGCAACTGGTCCTGTCCCAAATGGCACAGTTCATATGCACTTATAGACTTGCCACGCATGTGCATAATCGTGAAGTCCACAAGACTATAGAGTGTCCTGTTTGTCATTTTAGTTTTCAGAAGGGTGCTCGGGAGCGCCCCTTTTGTGCTCGATATGCACCTTCGATGCACACTTTTGCCAAGACCGCACTAAAGCAAGCTCCAGCAGACTTCTTACCGACAGTCAAAGTGGCATTACGTCGTGAAAGAGGTGCCATTACGGTGCCATTTGGAACAGGGCCGCTATAAACCCAATGGTGATGCTTCCCTAAAGCATTATATGTTCACAGTATTAAAAAATAAACTATTAAAAGAAGTGTGTTTCTCTGTGAACCAGCTCCTAAGAAATGTCATCAGCTGTATGGTAATGTCAAAAAGACATTTTGGGTTGAGTGTGGAGAAAATAGCAATGCTACATATAAAGTTATGCAACATTTTCAAAACATTTCACTGTAGAAAAGGAAATGTGCTTGAAGCCTCTCTCTGCTGGACTGGGAATGTGATTCAGCTAAATGACGTTTTATGTGTACATTTTTTGATACATTTTGAGAATTTAGATATTGCGCTATGATAAATTGATGTTTTTTGCGAGTAGAAAAAGCCTCTCTCGTCGCACTCTTTTACTATTGAATCTAGGAAAGGTTGTCATGACGATGACAGTGCACACTTCAAGGAAAATTGTCTGATTTATGCCAAAGAAATGCCAGAAATGATGTGCTCAGACATTAACATGTGAGAAGGTCACCTGTGATATGAAGTGGGAAATGGCTGGTTGTTTTAGAAAAAGTATGTTAAACAGAAATTGGATGAAATTTCGTTTTTTTTTGTGCATAACAGAAAGGATACAATTATACATAAGCTTATTCTCTGTCCTTAGGTGTTGTCATTCTGTATTGTTCTTAAAGGTGCAGTGTGTAAATTTTAGCGGCATCTAGCGGTGAGGTTGCAAATTGTCCCACCACTCACCCCTCCCTTTCGAAGTACATAGAGAAGCTACGGTGGCCGACAAAGGACAGAGATGTCATCGTCTGAGACAGCAGAGAGTAGCTAGCGCTCTGTAGAGCAGTTTGTCCGTTTAGCGCTACTGTAGAAACATGACAGCGCAAAATGGTGACTTCACTGTAAGGGGACCCTCGCTGTATGTAGATAGAAATGGCTCATTCTAAGGTAATAAAAACATAATGGACCATTATGTAAGGTCTTTATACACCATTGAAAACATAGTTATGTGTATTATATTGCATCTCTGTCAATAGATCCTCATAAATATTACACACTGCACCTTTACATAGTTATATGTATCATTTAAATAATTTAACTGAAATGCATTTATAGAATTTAAAATTATACTATTTTATTTTGCTTTCTAAAAACTGGTCAGAGATCATCATGAGATCATAAAATCAATTACTTATTCTAATAACTGCCATAGATTTTATCATAAAGAAAAACAAATGTTTATTTTTATTTTATTTTCAAGGTGCAAATGTCATGTGTATGTTTATTTTTTTATTATTATTAATACAAGTGTAAATTTCACTAATAGATGTTACTGTCTAATAAGTCTGAGTTAGTCTGTGTCAGCCTGATTGTGTTTTATTAATTGAATAAAATCATAAAGCATTACTTTTTTGTGGTTTTGTTTCAGAGGTTTTCCTCATGGCAACAAACTTGATGAGCAGGTTTTATTATATAAAATGCCCACATCTGTTAAAAACAGAAACACACGCTTACTCGTGGTCAAGAGACACAGTGGCCCAATTTTGCTTGAATACATTCCAGTAGATGGTGTTTGAGGGAAGTCCCATGGTGAGCTAATGAAGAGTGAATTATGTCACAACTAAAAAGTCATACCTCATCAGATCAAAAATATACAGTACAGTCTGTTAACCATATGTGAGGTTTGAACTACGAATTTTGAATTAAATAATTTGCTGATTGACCTTTCACCTACACTCTAAAAAATGCTGGGTTAAAAACAACCCAAGTTGGGTTGAAAATGGACTAACCCAGCGATTGGGTTGTTTTAAGCAAACATTAAACCCAACTGCTGGGTTAAAACAACCCAATCGCTGGGTTAGTCCATTTTCAACCCAACTTGGGTTGTTTTTAACCCAGTATTTTTTAGAGTGTAATTTCTCTTTCACCTGTATTATTTAGTAATATGTAATATGTGTTATTAAGTAATATGTATTATTATTAAGTAATATGTTTTTCACACCATAATGTCTTAAAAGTGCTAATGTCCTATATGACTTTCTTCTTTCAGCCAAACACAATCAGAGTTATATCAAAAAATATCCTGGCTCTTCCAAGCTTTATAATAAGAGTGAATGGTTCCTTAGATTTTGAAGTTTCCCAGCTAAGTTGATCGTAGAGACCATTGGTAGCAATGGTTCTTATGGTGCTTTTGAGAAAATCACCCTGCTTGATGTTCCTGACTACCTTGCTAGCTACTGCTATCTCCAGTCATCACGTCATTCAAGTCGTCTTCCAGTCATCCGTCTTCTCAAAGTTTTTCTCTCGTGTGTGTGTGTGCTCTAACGTTTCTGTAAGACAAAGACTCAAAGTTAACAATACAAGTCTATCTCATCTGCTAACAATATCAAGTATCATTACTTATCTGTTTATGCATTGTTTTCCAGTCATATCTGCCTTACCTCTTTGAGTTTTACCTCAGTTCTGGTCATTGCATCCACGCCTGAGCATACAACAAGTGTAGTAGTAATTTAAGAGACCTAGATGTTACTGGCCAATCCACTACTATTGTCCAGACAGAATGTTTCTCAATCTCTCACATTTGGATTTGTTTTACTGTGACTTGTAAGTAGAGGAAGATTTATTTTTAGCTTTGCAAGGAGGACAAATAAACAATAGACCTCAGATACAGTTTACAACAGCATATTTAACACTGTGCAGTGTTACTATAAATAATTCATGGCTGATTTGAGTCAGGAGAAGGGCTTCTCTTTACCTCAGTCTCTCGCAGACTGACCTATTTATTATCTTAAGTGAATATCAGTTTTGTGTGTGTTGTATAATTAAGGAAATTTGTTTGATTATACATTACTATTAGGCCTATATCTTATATTCAAAATAAATGTATCATATTGTTTTAACACTTTAAAAGCTTTAATGAAGTGATAGAATAAGGTGTCAATGCAACTTTCAAGGCATTTTAATGGACACATTTAGTAACTTTTGTAGTAAAATAAATAAATAAATAAAAAACTGCATGCATTTTGCGGAAGAACGTTGTTTTGGCTGTGCTTCGGCTCTGCCTGACTGTGCAGATTAATATGACCCTTCACACCAGATAATGCTACAATAAAGTGAACTCTGTTAGAGAGCTACACATGGCAATCTGTTCAATAAAATACTTTACTCACCTGTTGAGTAGGCTAATATCTTCGAAAAGCCGATGCTGACTATCGTTTTATTATATCGTTCTGTTTCGAGATTCATGTAAACCACGTAGTTTCGAGACTACATTTCATGTAAACCACTAGTTTCATGTAGTTTCGAGATTCATGTAAACCAGGGCTATTCAATTGGCGGCCCGGAAGCAACCTCCAAGTGACCCAGCCTGTGGTCCCATATATATATATATATATATATATATATATATATATATATATATAAAATTATCTCATAAAATTCAATATAATTATTAATAAATATTTATTATATTATATTTTATAAAGTATTTATTATGTCTATGGTATATTTTCCCGCCAAAAACCCACATTCCTACGTAACTTCATTCACAGACCACGTAGCCTAGCAACACGCAAACAAAACAGAGCGTGCCGGAAGTAGCCTAGATTACTATCAATATGTCTTTCTCAACACTGAAACGTAAAATTGCCAATGAAAACCGTAAGTTTAACCCTGCCTGGACTGACAAATACTTGTTTATTTTACCGCCACATCCAAACGCCAAACTGATGTGTTTAATTTGTAATGAGTGCGTTGCAGTACTTAAAGATTACAATATGCAGCGGCACCACACTGAGAAACACCAGACTTTCTGCACCAATTTTCCCGAAGAATCTTGTGAGAGGGCTGCAAAAGTGCAGAGTTTGATTGCATCTGACAACCGGAGCAGTACTACCATGGTGCGGTCATTCACAGCCCAAGAGAGCTACCGCAGCATCCCTTCGTGTTTCCTGGATATTGGCAAAAAAGAAAAGGCCATTCATAGACTCTGAACCCGTGAAGGACTGTACGCTGGCTGTCGTGGATGAGGTGATAAATGGTATCTGCTATACAAAACGTACCCCTGTCAGATACTTTAAACATTCGGGTTGAAATTCTTGCTGCAGGTGTGTATGAAACACTGTTAGGAGACCTGATGAAAGCTGATACTATGTCTATAGCAGTAGATGAGTCCACAGACAAAACTGATACTGCTCAGTTGTGCATATACACTCACCTAAAGGATTATTAGGAACACCATACTAATACTGTGTTTGACCCCCTTTCGCCTTCAGAACTGCCTTAATTCTACGTGGCATTGATTCAACAAGGTGCTGAAAGCATTCTTTAGAAATGTTGGCCCATATTGATAGGATAGCATCTTGCAGTTGATGGAGATTTGTGGGTTGCACATCCAGGGCACGAAGCTCCCGTTCCACTACATCCCAAAGATGCTCTATTGGGTTGAGATCTGGTGACTGTGGGGGCCATTTTAGTACAGTGAACTCATTGTCATGTTCAAGAAACCAATTTGAAATGATTCGAGCTTTGTGACATGGTGCATTATCCTGCTGGAAGTAGCCATCAGAGAATGGGTACATGGTGGTCATAAAGGGATGGACATGGTCAGAAACAATGCTCAGGTAGGCCATGGCATTTAAACGATGCCCAATTGGTGTGCCAAGAAAACATCCCCCACACCATTACACCACCACCACCAGCCTGCACAGTGGTAACAAGGCATGATGGATCCATGTTCTCATTCTGTTTACGCCAAATTCTGACTCTACCATCTGAATGTCTCAACAGAAATCGAGACTCATCAGACCAGGCAACATTTTTCCAGTCTTCAACTGTCCAATTTTGGTGAGCTCGTCCAAATTGTAGCCTCTTTTTCCTATTTGTAGTGGAGATGAGTGGTACCTGGTGGGGTCTTCTGCTGTTGTAGCCCATCCGCCTCAAGGTTGTGTGTGTTGTGGCTTCACAAATGCTTTGCTGCATACCTCGGTTGTAACGAGTGGTTATTTCAGTCAAAGTTGCTCTTCTATCAGCTTGAATCAGTCAGCCCATTCTCCTCTGACCTCTAGCATCAACAAGGCATTTTCGCCCACAGGACTGCCGCATACTGGATGTTTTTCCCTTTTCACACCATTCTTTGTAAACCCTAGAAATGGTTGTGCGTGAAAATCACAGTAACTGAGCAGACTGTGAAATACTCAGACCGGCCCGTCTGGCACCAACAACCATGCCACGCTCAAAATTGCTTAAATCACCTTTCTTTCCCATAATCCTTTAGGTGAGTGTATGTTTGATGGCAAATGCTTCCGAGAGGAGATGCTCGGCCTACTGCCGTTAGAAAGACACACAACTGGCGATACGGTCTTTGGGAAAATATCCGTTTTTTTTTTTTTTTTTTTTTTAATGGTCTGGATATGTGTCTGCATGCTTGTGACAGATGGGGCTCCATCCATGACAGGGAAAGTGAATGGTTTGGCAGCACGTTGGTCCGCTGTTGCACCTCAGTTGATCTCCTTACACTGCATTGTGCATCAGGCGGTGTTGTGCGCAAAACTAACATAATGGACAGCATTATGACTACAATTAATTTTATTCACTTCACATCAAGCCTCCAACACCACTTATTCCGCATGCTGCTGTCAGAAATGTCTGCTGAGCACCACAACCTTCTTTTGCATAATGACGTGAGGTGGCTGTCTAAAGGCAAAGCACTTTTTTTCGTTTCTGTGGTCTCAGAGAGGGGATCATAACTTTTCTCCGCAGCAGCAAGCAAAAGGAGGCAGAAACACACTTGAGTCGCATACTGGACAACAACTTCATGGCTGATGCCTGCTTTCTGAGCAACATATTCAAACACCTGAATGATCTCAATTTGGGACTACAAGGCAGAGACAAAACTGTCATCGAACTTGTGGAACAGATGCGCGCATTCCAAGTTAAACTGGACCCTTTCGCAAATGATTTGCGCACAGGCCGAATGCTGCATTTTCTGACACTGCGCAAATGCATCTCATCCCCCGCACAAATCACAGCTGTGATGACAGATTTCTTTGTGATGTTGAAAAATAACTTTGCTGGTCGATTGGATGGCCTTGATCTGCAGAGACCCGTTCACTGTTGCAATAGAAGGGGATTTATCCGCCAGAGCAAAGAAAGTAGTCCCTTCCATTGACGAGGGGAAATTCGCACACAAACTTGTTGACATGCAGTCATCTGTTACCATGGCACAGGAGCTTTGCACTAACGGGCCTGCAATGTTTTGGAACGATGTCAATGTACATCAGCTCCCTAACATTAAGAAAGTAGCGATCGTCATGCTCGGTGAGTCAAGTTTTTCACACATGAACTTCACCTTTTGCTGTGCATGACCAAAGTTAAAAGAGAAACATTGAATAAACCTTATGTTTTTAATAAATTTATTTGTGTTGGTTTTAAAATTTGTCATTACGAGCTGCTTCGCCGCTGAAATGACTGGTTTGAAAATCTGGCCCAATGAATTGTAATTGAATAGCCCTGATGTAAACCTTTCTCACTCCTTGTGACGACTATCCTACGACACTTCCACACCATACGCATCAAAATAGCCGAAGCAACTTTCTCATTTACTGTACTTTTTTTCCTCTTATTCTCTATTTATGGTTATGTGAGACGCGCAAGTGACGTATGTACGCAATTTCCCACTATCCTGACAGGTCGGTTTACCATAGAGATGCAAGGTAAGACAAAAACTTGTTTTGGACGAAGGATTTGATGTTGACTCATTTAAATTTGTTATATTTTGAAAAAACTTTAACAGTGATAGAAATTGGCTGTAGTTAAGGAGGAATGGGAGTGAAGTGTTCATCTAATCCTGCCAAAGTTAAGAACATACACAGCATCCCATTATGGCGATTCCTATGGGATGGGCCCATAAAGGATAATCCAAGGATTATATAAACGTGAATTCATGAAACATCCATTTAAAGCTTCTTGTCATTGAAGGATAATGTATAATTCAACCCGCACTCCCTTCTTTTACAGTCTTCTCATCAGCATGTATAGTTGATATCATTTATGAGTTGAAAAACTATTGCTCAAAAGTTTGTAATGACAGATATGAAATTGTGTGAGGTAGCTATAAAAAAAAATGTAGCCTATGTAGCCTACCATATTTCCGTTTAAAATATTTTAATTGAACCCAACACAAACCCACATCCTAATAAGATGGCTAACTTGCAATAGCCATATTAACATAGGCCTAGCCTAATATAAAATAATAATAATAAAATAAAGATGTTTATTATGTGATATGTAGAATACACTTCAGTGTGATTCAATTATATATTTCTACATTCTGAAATATATCCAATACTGTCAAAACAATTAACAATCAAAAAGTTCACCATATTGTTTAATATAACTGTATAAAAATAATGATTAAACATTAAATAAAAAACATTTTAATATTAAAATATAATCAATTTAATTTAAAATGACTTAATTAATAATAATAAATGAAATATTTAAATAATTAAATTAATTATAACAAAAATATGTTTTAAAAATAAATGATAGTTAGTTTTAAAATATAGAAATTAATTACATAGGTGGTATTTGAAACACTAATTATTGCTATCATTATGTTCATTAAAAAATATCCTGTATGATAACATATTTATGGGTACTACAAAAAAATTAAATGTATTAAAATTAATATTTATTTAATACCTATGAAGGTGTGCTGTGGTATCTGGTGCCAAGATGTTAGCAGCAGATCCTGTAAGTTGTGAGGTGGGGCCTCCATGGATCGGACTTGTTTGTTCAGCACATTCCCACAGATGCTCGATTGGATTGAGATCTGGGGAATTTGGAGGCCAAGTCAACACCTCAAACCCGCTGTTGTGCTCCTCAAACCATTCCTGAACCATTTTTGCTCTGTGACAGTGACCTGGTGGCCACAGCCACCATAGAATACTGTTTCCATGAAAGCGTGTACATGGTCTGCAACAATGCTTAGGTAGGTGGTACGTGTCAAAGATGGATGGATGGATGGCAGGACCCAAGGTTTCCCATTGCCCAAAGCATCACACTGCCTCCGCCGGCTTGCCTTCTTCCCATAGTGCATCCTGGTGCCATGTGTTCCCCAGGTAAGAGACGCCCACGCATCCGCAAACTCGCTCAAATCCTCACGCTTGCCCATTTTTCCTGCTTCTAACACATCAACTTTGAGGACAAAATGTTCAGTTGCTGCCTAATATATCCCACCCACTAACAGGTGCCGTGATGAAGAGATAATCAGTGTTATTCACTTCACTCGTAATGTTCGATGTGCCTGATCGGTGTATATATTCATTTCAGTACTATTTCAGTTATATTTCCTTAATTTCAAATTTGAATTACAGTTTATTATGTTTGCTAATTTAGATCTGAATGGTGCACAACCCTGGTCACTAGGCAACTTGGTCAGTAAACGTTAACACAAGCATCAAAAAGAATACACTGTAGGGGAGAGCAGGGCACAACCTAACACTTTTTGACTTTCTCAGTTTGTGTAAATCCACTTGGGCTTCAGAGTATATATTTTTTCCAACATTAATTTCCCACATGTCTAGTACAATTATGTTGTTTTGTTTCATTAATACAGTTTATAGTTTTTTCTTGATTTCCCCCGAAAGAATGGAAGTGAAATGTGACAACATGCCCCATAGGTGGGGTACACTGTAACATGTGAGGAGCACATTTTAACATCACCAAATGACAGCTTAAAATTTTACCTGATATAATCAAAAAAATATCCAAGACAAACTAAAATATTTTGTCAATGAAATACAATTATTAACTTTTTAACATAAAATAATGGCATTTTTTTAATCATTAAAAATGTACACATTTTTGAGTTTCACAACAAACACAGCTAAATACAGCTATACAGCATAGTTCAAACCATAATAATGAATCATTTCTGAACATTGACTCTCAGTCTTTATTCACCCTTTTCTCATGGTTTCTCAAAAGAATTAATAAAAGTATAGAATATAATAGCGTAGTTTTAATGAGGGCTCATTGTAACGCAGTTACAACGCACCCCATCTGCTCAACTGGGATTTAAACCACGGCTCGTGTCTTCTGCTGTTAGATCAGCATTAAAGAACCATTTCAACTGATAAATAACAGATATAAGATTACAATAATAGCAGATTTGTCTTATTTTAAATAAACAAAAAACAGAGATGAAAAATAAACTTAAGTAAGATTTTTTTTTCCCTCTAAATAATGTTGATATGGCAACTAGTAAATACACTAAGTTTCGTCATCCTGGCATGTGTGGAAAGTTTTAAACCATGTGTGTTACAACTAACCCCAAGTTAGGTTGTGCCCCGCGCTCCCCTACATGCTGTCTGACTCTGAGATTATGGGTGATATGACTATGAACTTCAAGAACAAGACCTGACTTTCCTTTCCACAAGAATCTCTTTGTTCTTCCCTCTTCTTTGTCTTCCTGTCTCCCCTCATTTGACTTTCCTTATGTTCGTTTGTATTTGTATTACCATTTTTCACATACTCAGCCTTTCTTCCATTAAGAGCACTGCCCTAAATCCACATTTTCAATGATGTAAAATTCAAGCTCACATTCAAACACAGTGATATGTTTGTGTCTGAGAGGTGCGCCACATGCAGATCGGCAAAGCAGGGTTCCACGTCCCCGCAGAGAATGCTGGGTGCCCTGCCTGTGGAGAACGGAGGTGTGGTGGCATCTCCTGTCGTGCTCCGATGCCTCTCCTCTGTATTTGTTGCAGAGAAACATCAAACGCTACACCGTGCCGCAGCAGAGCGCAACCTCTTCTGAGATCTGCATTAATAAACCAGAAATCATTCATTTTTAATCCTCTGCCGAAATGTAATTTGTGTCTATTTTAGAGCTCGATAAGAAATAGAGCTTGTGGGTTGTTTAGATTCTTCTGTGCTATTTGAGTCACTACTTCATGGCCCATTACACACCTCCTATGAGGCACTGGTTTGGGTCATCACGAAAACTGATACAGCAAATAAAACTTTTGAACTGAAATTGAACCTTCTTGGTTCAGGATTTGTGGTTGTAACACCGATGAAAGCACATTTTAACTGCTAATGCAATTATGCATAATATGCATGCATATGCAAATCATTGTTCAAAGAAATATTTATTTTTTATTAATTTATTTAAATAGTTTTTATCTTTCTATTAATGCAATACAGTGAATGACCACCACATGTGGTCTCCCAGTGGCTTACATTATTGGTTGTGTAGTGTTAATTTACACCAAAATAAAAGATGTATGCCATCATCTCTGAAAACATTATTTTTGTCTTATATTTCATAATGAATTAAGACAAGCTCAGTGCCGACTCGTTTCCTGTCAGTTCTTTTTCATGAATTGGAACGTGTGCCAATTAATTGTGGGTGACTGAAGGATGCGAAGGATACACTTGATGCATCCTTCAAAATGAGCCAAAAGGAAGTGAAACGAAAGCTGCCTTCCAAGGATCTTTCAAATCGAGACATCCTTTGATGGAGCTTGATGATAAAAAAAACCTTACCCTTATGTACTGTGTAAGTGATTTTGTCCCAGAGTTGTTACTGCACCAGCACATTACCTCCAACCACTTTACCTGACTTATCAGGGTTACTGCTAATAAATAACTTTTCGAATTAATCCACGTAAATCTACATGGACAGCAACTAACCGTTATAACCTAACACCATATTACAAATTACATGTTAGCAAATTTTGCCCCATTAATCAAATGTTTCTTACCATCAACCAATCATTGTTGTCTGCCATGTTCTTTGACTTTCCATGTTGTTGTTCCGACTTGTATTCACGTGAATTTTCTCAGTTTGGAATTTAATTTTTCAGATTATTCTGACACCATATGAATGCAGTATAATTTAACAGGCGATCTCCGAAAGCTCAGGCTTTTAAGTGGCACTGAAATGAGACACCTGATTAGTTTTTGTGTTCTGATTTGGTCCGGTACATGCCAGTCATATAGGTACCGGTGCCAAGGTTTCAATACACAACCCAAACTAGGACGCAGCCTTCTGATTGAGAAGCACCCTTTTTGTGTTTTTGTCATCTCCACAATACTGTAGGGTGTCCCATTTGTCATTTTAGGTTTCAGAAGGGTGCTCGCAAATGGTCCCAAGTATGCACCCTCAGTACACGCATTTGCCGAGCCGGCACTGAAGCAATCTCCACATTAGACTTAGTCAAAGTGGCATTACATTACAAATGTATGGACTCGGAGGAAGATCCATGGGCTTAGGGTTCCATTTGGGACAGGGCCCAAATGTGTGGCAGCATTTCCATGGAATGGAACAGTGAATGTCTGGAACAGGGGTGTCCAATCTCTGTCCTGCAGGGGCACTGTCCTGTAGAGTTTAGCTCCAACTTGCCTTAACATAAGTAAGCCAACTTTGATTAGCTGGTTTAAGTGTGTTTAACTGGGGTTGGAGCTGAACTCTGCAAAACAGTGGCCCTCAAGGAACAGGATTGGACACCCCTGGTCTGGAAAATACCAGTCTGCTGAATGCTGTGATTGACCAATTAGGAACAGGTATTCCAGAAAGCGGTAATAATATTTAATGTATTTTATCTGGCATTTTTACTAAGAGGTGCACTGGCTTTTTGGCATTGATTATTTAGATGCTTGGCTTAAAATCCTGAAGGTTTGCATGTGCCAAAGTGTGGTTGGCAGACTGGGTGAGCTATTAAGTTTGTTTGTTTGCTGATTTGTTCTCATGCTGTCATTGGCTGAATGGCCAACACTCTAATTTATGACAACAGCTAAAATCATCCCATTCAGTTACTCATTCCATTCTTATTCCTGCATTAAGACCCTTAGATAGCCCTCAAATTCACCAGATTATATCCGAATTAAATGATAGCCCATGATCTGCAGGTATTTATGGAGCTATATTTTCATTTTTTCAGTTATTTAAATAAGTCATTAAGTAAAAATGAAACCTCATGATGAATGAATCCTCTGTATTTATTTATTAATACATTTGTAGAATGTTAAAACATTTGTGTACAGTTTTTGCTTCATAAATGTATAAGCTTGAAAAATATTCATATTTCATGCACAATAAACCATACACTGAACATTATGAATACAAAAACAAATAAATAATCAACTGAAATGTTTTTTAAAAACATTGATGTAATTGCAGTGAGAGTGCTGCTTAAATTATATTTCCTAATCATTTCATTATCAACAAAGGCATGATCACTTATTGCAACGAAAAGCGTGTTAATGCTGATGTGTGAAACCCCTTCCCCAAAATAACATTCAGTCTGTCCTTTTATGATTATGTTTTATGCCTCTGTATCTACACATACCCTGTCTGTGTCGATGGACTATTAAGAATGGGACGATAATACCGTAACAAATATTCAGATATAAAAAATACAAATACTGATTTCGGTAAAAACAAGCGTGCCTGGGTTTAAAAGAGGTGGAAACTCCCGCAATGGCACAAGAGAAAAGTTCATGCAAAGAGAACCGCATATATTAATCTATACACGACGCCAAACCAAAAAACAAAACAAAAAACAGTCATAGAAAAGACGCAATAAATCAAACAAGAAGTTATACTCCTTCTCATTTTCCTTCCATTGCTGTCATTCTTCAGCTCTTCCTTGCTGGCGTTGAGTGGCTTTGTTCGCTATAAAATTTATTCTGGGCATTTGATCAGTCAGGGATTGAAAATGGAATGGGTGTAGATGTAGCGGAAGTGAATAGATGTAATTATTCTTCCCTCGATTACATAGATCATCCCATTTCCATGCAAGATAGCTTATTTCTCTGGAAAGACAGTCAAGTTGTGCGTCAGGTGCTGAACTGGACAGCTCCCTTGTATGATAGATGCCTTTGAAACAGGGGCTTCTGTTTGCTGATGCCGGGATAAAATCTCACACCATGACCCACTGCTTCTACGAGACAAGGGGTTAAATGACCAGAAATCTTGGGCAGCTTTCTTCACGGCAGCAGTTCGGGATGGGTTTCAGTTGGAGAATTGCCAGCATCTTCAAATCTCACTATTTTAGCCCACTGTCCAGAGTGGCTCTTCATCCTTCATCCTGTACTCGTACGCTGAACCATCATCTTCACCCCTCGTTCACATGCACAGGCGACAAGTGCTTCAAACCGGTGATTAAAAGAAAAGGTTGACGAGGTACAATCGTTGAGGTTTACACGCCGGGAGTTGACTTGTCTGTCATCCCTTTGAGAACGTCATCTATTCGGTCATCTTCAATGACCACTGTGGAGAGAGGACACAGATGCTTATTAGAGATTTTAAAAAGTAAGCATGAATGCAAGAAAGCGGGCATATATCTATTTGTGTCAGCAAGAAAAAGTATTGAGAGCTATTTTGGAAATGCACGTACACTATAAAAGAAAACCACCATTTTAATGAAAAAAGAATGCTATAGAAACAAAATACCGTAGGTTACCTCACCATGTACAGTGAACATTTAATAGGAAATATATGTATATTTTATAAATGTAAATTTTGTGTTTGTGTGTAACCTTGTGCTCTATATCTGTATGTTTATTAGCCATTGTTACAGGTAAAACCAGTTATCATGGTGGTTATCAGTATATTGTTGATACATACCATGTTTTGCCCTTCCAATCTGCCCGAGTTTCGGTGGTCTTTTGGACTGTGATGTTCCGAAGAACGAGTTCGTGTCTTGCAATCGGCAGCTGAAGGAGATCTGACTGACTTCACTGTCCGCCCCGTAGCCGTTCATCTTCCCCTCGTTGTATGGCAACACTTCGGACATGGCTATACTCAAGTTCCCAGCTATAGGTCGTAAGGAAAAACTAATATTAGTTGGGGGTGGTTGTCAATAAAGACTTTTCAGGCTACTTTTAACCCCCTTCAGTGTCGAAAGATAAAGTCCAGCTAAGACCCTGGAATAACTATCTGCAGGTCCAGTCGGGCTGCTCTCCTGGCCGAACCGTCGGATGTTACCTGGAGAGAGAAGCGCTGCGTCCGCCTGCTGGTGAGCTCTTGTGAGAAATAGAGGGAGATCCCGAGACCATAAAGGAAACCCAGACGGAAAAGTGAAGTCATCCATCCGGGTTTGAAGGGGGAGGGTTGCAGGGATAAATAAATAAATAAATAAATAAATAAAGATATACGCGAGTGAAAAAGCGTAACAATAGCTTGTTTTACGTCTATTTTAGTATTTCTTTAGATACTTGAAAGCAATGAAATGAGCAGTATTTCTTAGTTTCAGCGTTTATTCCAGTATTAACTACTCACTATCTTTATTATGTTTAGTATGTTATTATTATTACTCACATATTCCTTTGCTACTAGCCTACATCCCAATAGTAGTAACCTGTGGTAACCAAATTTAGGTGGTTCGGAAGCCGGTGTGATGTCTCCCCACAGTGTCAGTTAATGCTTATCCTAAGGATGTACGAATTATATTAATTTAAAAATACACATAGCTTACTATATATAATGCATACAAATACATTATAGTGCATAATAAAACCCAATTTTTCACTACACCAGATTTAGCCTACCTCATATTATGACAGACAAAAAAAAATTAGTAAAGGAAACGCTGTACTTATTCAACAGATCAGTTCTTTATTTGTCCTTGCACACAAGCAGAGACGATCCAAATTGCACTTCCTTCGCGATAAAGGCGGGGTTATGGTGTTTTACTGACAGTTTGATGATCCAATGGAGTTACGAGGTTTAGTCACAAGCTCTTTTCAATACTTTTCATTGGTTAAATATTTGCAAAACCCACAGACAGACATAAAGGGTGACCAATAGTAATGAAAAAAGGATAAAATGATAAAATATGGAGATTCTGGAGCTTCTGCCCATATTGTATAACAACAATATTATAAAGTTTATTAATTAAGAAGTAATTGCAGTGCTGGATTTTTGCATAAGAGTGAAAAAATACACACACACACACACACACACACACACACACACACACACACACACACACACACACGCACGCACACACACAGTATATGTAGGCTATATTTCTCATATTTTCCATTCATATCCAGTTTTACTAATAGGCTAACTAGTAGCCATTATTAAGATTACCTACATTACATGGTACTTCTTGTCAATTTCCACTTTACAAGTAATTTACCAGTGAAATAATATATGAATAACTGTGACAATGTAACCATCTGACAGCTTAATTTGTAATGTATCAGAATTTCAGAATCCCATTACATAAGTCAATTTCTAAAATGCACAACTTAAGACGTCACTGACCCAAAATTTTCTGCCAAAGGCAGTTAGAAAAATGCATTTCATGCCATGGGTGAATATGTACAAATCTGCTGCCCATCCTATGCTCTGTCGTCTCCTAATTAAAAACCTTCAGTTATCTTTTGTCTCCCTCTGCTGGACATTTCAAAGACATCATAGAACTACATGCTGCATGAAAACAATGTTAAAGTATCGACGTCATGACAGCTAGCACTGATGGCTTCCAACAGATCTGACTTTTGCCTTAAAGACTTATGGTCTGTGCAAACACATTCTGTATCATTGACAGGTGGCCTGCTGTAGGATCACCACTGGAATGTTGTGTGATCCATTTTTAGACCGGGCCATGTGGACAAAAGTAGAGAGCAAAGCAGTTGGCGTCTCACAGTTAATGAAGAGTGGTTTGGGTCGACTCTTTGTTTTAGATAAGTAAGAGTGTTTGGAAGAGGACATATATGTTTCTTGACTGCTTTGCCCACTAAGTCTAGGCCCTTGAATATTGTTGAGCACCACCTACGGTCTCGGTAAGACCGGCAGTGGACATTGGAGATTGTGTGTGTGCTTTTTTTCCTCTGTGTATTGATTCCACACCTGTCTGTGTCAGTCAAGGGAAAAGCTGTACAGAAGAGCCCTGGACGGGCACAGCAATAAGAGTAAAAGGAACTCTACAACGGCACACCATGATGAGAAGCATTCTTCATCTGTTGACCGTGTCTTTGTTTTTCTTCTTTTTCCAAGGTAGGACAAGCTAACTTAACATTTAAAATGTGGGATTTTATGACCCTTCATTTGTCAGCTGTTGTTCTGTGATGTTTATTTAGTAAAACAACTATACTAAATAAAAGTTCTATGACTATTTCTAACATTCAAACTCTAAACAACTTATAAATTACAGCTTTATTTACAACCACTTGGTTTTATATTCATATTGTATTTGGAAATAGGGGAATTACATTGCCCTTTTACAGTGACCTAAGGACTGAATGCATTATATAAAAGATTATCATTGTTATATTTTTATGATGGCAATATCAATGTGAAATACTTTTCATTTAGAGTTGCATACCATCACAAGCTTTTTTTTAGTACTATGTCCATATAGCATTTTTTTCTGTAAAAGTTGGTAGGCTACCCAAATAGGTGAAGGTGTGTTTGCTAACATTATAGAACTATTGAAGCTCATTATGAGAGAACACATTTTATCAATCAAGAAATTATATTTAACTTGTTTTGCAGAATGTTGGGGACGGAACGAAGAGGAGCGGCTCATCAACTACCTTTTCAAGGAACGCGGCTACAACAAAGAACTTCGGCCGGTCAAAACTAAAGATGAAACCGTAGATATTTACCTGGCGCTGACACTTTCTAATCTTATTTCCTTGGTGAGTGCATAACATTGCCAATATGATTTTTTTTTTTTTTTGTACACAGAGCAGGGAGGTATTATAAACCAGAGATATTAGTATGCACTATTTTATATACTGCAATGTTGGTAATGCATTACAAGTACCAATGTAACAAGTAAAGTAATGCATTATTTTATAAATGTACACATTAATATTTGAGTTACTTTTTTAAAAAGTACTGCACTATTTTACAAACCCGATTCCAAAAAAGTTGGGACACTGTACAAAATGTGAATAAAAAAGGAATGCAATAATTTACAAATCTCATATGCTTATATATTATTAACAATAGAATATAGATAACATATCAAATGTTGAAAGTGAGACATTTTGAAATGTCATGCCAAGTATTGGCTCATTTTAGATTTCATGAGAGCTACACATTCCAAAAAAGTTGGGACAGGTAGCAATAAGAGGCCGGAAAAGTTAAATGTACATATAAGGAACAGCTGGAGGACCAATTTGCAACTTATTAGGTCAATTGGCAACATGATTGGGTATAAAAAGTCAAGATGGGCAGAGGATCACCAATTCTCTCATAAAACTCTATAGGTCAAAAAAGAAGCCATATCTAAACATGATCCAGAAGCGCAGGCGTTTTCTCTGGGCCAAGGCTAATTTAAAATGAACTGTGGCAAAGTGGAAAACTGTTCTGTGGTCAGACCAATCAAAATTTGAAGTTCTTTTTGGAAAACTGGGACGCCATGTCATCCGGACTAAAGAGGACAAGGACAACCCAAGTTGTTATCAGCGCTCAGTTCAGAAGCCTGCATCTCTGATGGTATGGGGTTCATGAGTGCGTGTGGCATGGGCAGCTTACACATCTGGAAAGGCACCATCAATGCTGAAAGGTATATCCAAGTTCTAGAACAACATATGCTCCCATCCAGACGTCATCTCTTTCAGGGAAGACCTTGCATTTTCCAACATGACAATGCCAGACCACATACTGCATCAATTACAACATCATGGCTGTGTAGAAGAAGGATCCGGGTACTGAAATGGCCAGCCTGCAGTCCAGATCTTTCACCCATAGAAAACATTTGGCGCATCATAAAGAGGAAGATGCGACAAAGAAGACCTAAGACAGTTGAGCAACTAGAAGCCTGTATTAGACAAGAATGGGACAACATTCCTATTCCTAAACTTGAGCAACTTGTCTCCTCAGTCCCCAGACGTTTGCAGACTGTTATAAAAAGAAGAGGGGATGCCACACAGTGGGAAACATGGCCTTGTCCCAACTTTTTTGAGATGTGTTGATGCCATGAAATTTAAAATCAACTTATTTTTCCCTTAAAATGATACATTTTCTCAGTTTAAACATTTGATATGTCATCTATGTTGTATTCTGAATAAAATATTGAAATTTGAAACTTCCACGTCATTGCATTCTGTTTTTATTCACAATTTGTACAGCGTCCCAACTTTTGTGGAATCGGGTTTGTATCAATTAATTTGCTTTTAATGTTTTTTAAACTACTGAATTAAAATTCCCAGTTATGCATGTGTGGAAAGTAACGTACGTGATTAGTTACTTTTTTAGAGAGTAATGCAATAATGTAACATTACTTTCCCCAACACTGGCTGTAATATAGATATAATAGATATTGTATTGATGTGTATAGTTTGATACTGTACAAGTCTGTTAAACAAAGATGTTTTTCCATGACAGAAAGAAGTTGATGAGACATTACTAACAAATGTGTGGATGGAGCATGTAAGTACATTATTTTAATCGCTCAATGCACACACACACACACACACACACACACACAATGTATATACTATATAAATATATTATCTTTTTATATTATTTCTTTATATTTTTATATTAATATTTAATATATGTGTTCACTAACATTTTCTTTCTTTCTTGTTCTTTTAAGGGCTGGACTGATTATAGACTTGAGTGGAATGAATCAGAATTTGATAACATTTCTGTACTGCGTCTGCCACCAAGTATGGTGTGGTTACCAGAGATTGTCCTTGAAAACAAGTATGCTACCTTTGTTCACCATGTTTTAGTTCTCAGTATTTATTTATTTTATGAAAAAAGTTACATTTAATTTTTGATTTCATGGTTCTTTTAAATAGCAATGATGCCCAGTTCCAGGTGGCCTATTACTGCAATGTGTTGATCTATCCCAGTGGATACGTGTACTGGTTACCTCCAGCTATATTTCGGAGCTCCTGCTCTATAAACGTCAACTACTTTCCTTTTGATTGGCAGAACTGCTCTCTGAAGTTCAGGTACGTTTTGTAGTAGGCCTTTGTCTATACATTAACTACTGTATGAGTATGAATTACTACTTGTATTTTATATTTATGAGCCCCACAACACCCATTTTGTCTCTATTAGCTCATTAACTTACAATGCCAAAGAGATTAGCTTACATCTGAAAGAAGAGGAGGAGGATGGAAAGTCCTTCAAGGTGGAATGGATCATTATTGATCCTGAGGGATTCACAGGTGAGATCTGCCATGAGGATTTTCTCTTTTTCTTACATTTCATCTAAATACAAGATCTCTCTGTCTCCTTTCTTGCAGAAAATGGCGAGTGGGAAATTGTTCATAAGCCTGCCAGGAGAAACATTTATAAAAACATCCCAATGGAAAGCAACAAGCACCAGGATATCACTTTTTACCTTATCATTAGACGCAAACCGCTGTTCTACATTGTGAATATAATAATTCCCTGCGTGCTCATCTCTTTCTTGGCCTCGCTCGTCTACTACCTGCCTGCAGACAGTAAGTGATCCTGCTGTTTACTGCATTTTAAAGCTCATTTACTGTACATCCTGTATTGTCACAATATGACAGAAAACAACAATGAGAGAATATATAAACAGGCAATACTTTTATGTTAAAGCACCCCTTGGTGTTTTTTCAAATATTACCTTTCATGAAGTGTCTAATATAACTGTTTGTAAATTTTTAAGGTCAAATAAAGTTGCCTCCTAAAGATGAATTGATTCTGAACTGCCTGAAACGAGTCGTCAGCAATTCCAGTCTCACTTCCTGTTATATACCTACACCGATCAGGCATAACATTATCACCATCTTCCTAATATTGTGTTGGTCCCCCTTTTGCTGCCAAAACAGCCCCGACCCGTCAAGGCATGAACTCCACTAGGCCCCTGAAGGTGTGCTGTGGTATCTGGCACCAAGATGTTAGCAGCAGATCCTTTAAGTCCTGCAAGTTGTGAGGTGGGGCTTTTGTGTATCAGACTTGTTTGTTCAGCACATCCCACAGTTGCTCGATTGGATTGAGATCTGGGGAATTTGGAGGCCAAGCCAACTCCTCAAACTCATTGTTTTGCTCCTCAAACCATTCCTGAACCATTTTGCTTTGTGGGAAAGCGCATTATCCTGCTGAAAGAGGCCACAGCCACCAGGGAATACCATTTCCATGAAAGCGTGTACATGGTCTGCAACAATGCTTAGGTAGGTGGTATGTGTCAAAGTAACATCCACATGGATGGGAGGAACCAAGGTTTCCCAGCAGAACATTGCCCAAAAAAAAAAAAAAAAATCACAGCCTCCGCCGGCTTGCCTTCTTCCCATAGTGCATCCATGTGTTCTCCAGGTAAGTGATGCACACGCACCCGGCCATCCACGTGATGTAAAAGAAAATGTGATTCATCAAACCAGGCCACCTTCTTTCATTGCTCCGTGTTCCGGTTCTGATGCACACATGCCCACTGTTGGTGCTTTTGGCGGTGGACAGGGGTCAGCATGGGCACCCTGACTGGTCTGCGTCTATGCAGCTCCATACACAACAAATTGCGATGCACTGTGTATTCTGACACCTTTCTATCAGAACCAGCATTAACTTCTTGAGCAGTTTGAGCTACAGTAGCTCGTCTGTTTAATCGGACCACACGGGCCAACCTTCACTCCCCACGTGCATCAATGAGCCTGTCACCGGTTCACCACTGTTCCTACCTTGGACCACTTTTGACAGATACTGACCACCTGCTTCTAACAAATCAACTTTGAGGACAAAATGTTCACTTGCTGCCTAATATATCCCACCCACTAACAGGTGCCGTTTATTCACTTCACCTGGCATAATATTATGCCTGATGTGTATGTAACAATGTAACAAATTTGCATAATTCCAGCCTATAGTCTTCATTGGCTGTCCACGAACAACAGCTACTTTGAACCGCTCTCAAACACTATAGTTGTAGCTGAGGCTTGGAAGAGTTTGACTACTGTTTTCAGTGCTGCATCTATCAGCTTAGGACTAGGACTCGTGCTGGAATTGATATGCAAAAATCGACGCCATTGTTCATATCACTGTGTATCAAGTGCTGAGGAATCCTGAAATTCAAATATGGTAATAAGCGTTTAGTTTCTGACACAAGCTGTAAGTGTTAGACCAATCACAATAGACTGAGCCGTCTGACCAATCTTAACAGAGTAGGCTCAGAAAGGAGGGGCTTAGAGAGATTTAATTTTCGAACAAGCTGTTTTCAAACTCTTTGTGAAATTAAGTGATGTAATGCAATGTATATTATGAGAAAATGTAAGTCTTTTTTTACCTTAAATGCATGTAAATCTATTGTAGGAGACCTCCAAAACATAGCACAATTGGGGCACTTTAACATGTTAACATTGGAATAAATATATAACATATATGTCACAAAACAGTTTGCCATAACATATTTATTTTGTTTCAGGTGGTGAGAAGATGACGTTATCCATCTCTGTGCTGCTGGCTCAGTCTGTGTTTCTGCTGCTGATTTCACAGCGTCTACCTGAGACGTCTATGGCGGTTCCCTTAATCGTCAAGTATGCCAATATCAGATATATTACATGAAAATGTTTCAGTATCACTATGCTATGACAATATTAAGTATTTACTTAAAATACATACTGCATTAAAATATCTATTTTTTTTAAGGAAGAAAGAAGTGAAATAATAGGAAAAATGAATGTTTTTTATTTGACAGGTATCTGATGTTTATCATGGTACTGGTCACTGTGGTGGTGTTAAATTGCGTCATTGTGCTGAACCTGCATTTTCGGACCCCTAGCACCCATGTCATGACAGAATGGACCAAAGAGGTCAGGCCCTCATTTGTCTGTCTGTCTTTTTGGCCTTTTTTTTTTTGCATGTGACTTTGACTGTTGTGCCCATCATGTTGCTTTTTTATTGATGGTGTGTAATGGTAACATATGCATAGAGGTGCACTGGAAATTATTTACATGTTATGTCCAATATTAAAATTCTATTCTATTTTGTCTAAATAAATGAAAAATAAAACACTGTAAAGTAAAATCAATAATTTTAAATACTGCACTGAAGAAAAAACTGGCTTTAAAAACAATTTACACTCAGACATTGTTAGTAAATTTAACAAATAATTGCTATTGCAATTAATATTGCAAAAACAATCATCAATAAATAATCAAATAAATGCTATTGCATTGAAATGGCTCTTGTAAAACGGATTTTATTTACAACTTTGAAAAATCACTGTACAAGCAAATGTTTGCATCACAACAATATAATGTACATTATGAAAAACTATTATTACTTTTTAATAATTATTAGCTAAAGATTACATTTAAAGTAGGCATGAAACAGAAGTTGTGATATCTTTTCTTTCCTATTGTGACGTTTATCTGAGTGAAACAAGAAAAAATGTAGGGTGGTTGTCCCGCCCTCGCGCCAGTAAACATGTCATCAGAGAAGGGGTGTCATTGCAAAGTTAATTTGATTAAAGATTACGAGGACACCTGAATTAAAAAAAAATAACGTACATGGATACCTCATTTATTATAAGTACTGAAATATCCCATAAAATAAGAATAGTCCATTTTGATTGGTGACTTTAACAGTGTTATTAAATTATTAGTACTAATTTAAGTGATTGTTAAATGATGACAAAGGTAAAAAACACAAAGGTATCTGTTCTGAGCTGGTTTTGGGTTATTTAACAACTTCTCATCTTGTCTGCTACAGTTCTTTTTAGAGCGTCTGCCTCGCCTTCTGTACATGTCCCGTCCGACTGATGACAAACCCAGCCTGGAGGGAGCGCTGCCGCGGCGCTCCAGCTCACTGGGATACATCGCCCAGGCCGAGGAGTACTACAGCGTTAAATCACGCAGCGAACTGATGTTTGAGAAGCAGTCAGAGAGGCATGGCATGGCTGCTCGCCCCACTCCCAAAGCCAGTCAGTCCCACATGACCAGAATTACACTTTAAACTCATATTATGATCTTATTTAAAGTGTTATCAGTTTAATGTCACTAAAAGTAAATTCTTCACAGCGTACACATCCAGTAATGACTCCGATGTGTCGGAACAGCTGTACAACGAGATGAAACCAGCTGTGGAAGGAGCCAATTACATCGTTAAGCACATGCATGACAAAAATGACTATAATGAGGTAAGAAGACAATTAAATCCAGTAAACACTTTGCAGGAGATGATTTCCTATTTTTAACCCTGTATAGCATGTTAAACAGACTTTTAAACCTTTAGACAAAACATGTCAAAGCATTTTGGCAATGTTTTATGTATCACATTTGATACCGCATTTATAGGAATTTAGTTATCATAACAAAACTTTTTCTGGAGCATTTTGTTTTTTTATTTGGAAGTTTGAACCTTTTCATTTAGCTTTATTTCAAAGAATGAAACCAAGTTTATTACTACATTATTATGAATTACATAAATACAATAAAATTATAAATTATGATATTTTTATAATTATACAGTAGGCTGCATATAGATATAAAAACACATGAATATTAGATTCCAATCTAAATATATTTAAGAGTAATAATAGAGTATATATAATACATTTAAATGATTCATTTAATACATTCCATTTAATTAAACGATTCATTTAATTAAATGCACAACAAAAATGACTGTAACCAGATGCTGCTAAAAATGTTATGATCAACACATCAGTACAACGTTTTTCCATTACTTAACACATCAAAAAATTTACTAATTTTAACTTAAAAAAAAAAAAGTCAGATTAATATAATTCAAATTGAAATTACCTCCAATTTGATTATACAGCAAATTATACAGCAACTGAACTAAAGTTTTAAATATCTTTACAGTGTGGGCAAATGCATTGCATGAACATATATATATATATATATATATATATATATATATATATATATATATATATATATATATATATATATATATATATATATATAAGCTAAATTTATTTACAATCCTAACCATTAACCATTTCTGCTCCAGGAAAAGGACAACTGGAGTGGGATTGCCAGGACAGTAGACCGACTCTGCTTCTTTGTGGTCACTCCAGTTATGACGATAGGAACCATCTTTATCTTCATGATGGCAAACTACAACCAGCCGCCAGAGTTGCCCTTCCAGGGAGACTCCTTCACCTATACAGAAATAAACAAGCGCTATTCATGACCTCTCTACACTACTGCTAGGTTATGAATAATAGCTTAAGCACTCTGAGAAATATCATAAAAGCTATTCTGACAGCAATACAAAGCATGAATATAAATTACCCTCCATTTAGTGTTTTTATGCAGACTTGATAACATTATGTATGTTGTTTAATAAGTGTGCTGAATGAACCTCTTCTGCTATGAGAAGGGGGAGTAAAATAATATTGCTTGCCTTTTCCTCCTGGGTGTAATTTTTGTTTCAGTGGGTAAATAATAATAATAAAAAAAGTTTTTCCCCCCAGCCATATTTGTGATGCTGTTATTGTAGAACAATCTCACAGGGACATGTTGAGAACAGAAAGAACCTAATGCATGGAGAGGATCCTGGACACGCAAGGAAAGTAGAACTGACTATTTTAAATTATAAATAGAGTTATAAATGGCACAGCTCACAAACCAGCTTGAAAGTGCCTCTCTGTTATGTGATTATATAAATAAATCATAAATACTGCACCGCAATGCTTCACCACTAGGGTTTAGTATTGCCCTCAAAATCTGTCCATCAACCTTCCCCTTCATAATTAACGCTGTTATGTTATTGAAGAGCTTGAGATATTATACAGCACCACAGGGACAGGAGAAGGAGAGAAGTGACTGGAGTGAAAAATATAGAGGTTTGATATTATGCAAAGTGTAATAGACCGTAGTTGATTGGTTCAACCTTTAGGTCTAAATCAAATCATTAAAGTACAATAATCTTCCTTGGAGGTGGAAACTGGAAACATACATGCATACAGGCTCGAAATAGAGAAGACTAGATTATGTGTGCAAACCGAACCACGCAAAAGTCGCTATCATAATGCAAGGGTTTGTGTGTGGTTGCCAGGGTGTTGCCACCATGCTCTGAGTGTTTTTTGTGTGTTGCTATATGGTAGCTAAGGTGTGGCACGTGAGTTCCTGAACATAACGCATGATGGGATACGCTTAGCAGGCTTGGCAAAAGTGCGCATCGAGGGTACTTTCTGGATTCTAAAATGACAAATGGCACACCCTACGGTCTCATGTACTTAATGCACGCACACGGCAGCCATTGTACAGTAAGTCCACAAGACCGAAAGTGAATATGAAGTGTGGGCACTGCACTTAAGCATTTTTAGGACATGGGACAGTCTTGCACACTTACTTCCTGTCATGTGCACGTGCTCTCAGGTGGCCAAGACCGCAAGTGTGGGTATTTGGACAGGACAAATGTCCCTTTAAGACAAGTCATTTTACTCTGCGGCCATCTTTGAAATGTCTCTCAGGCATGAAAGTACAGTTCCTATCTCTTTAAATGGAGAAACATCAAATTCTTCAAAAACTGTTGCCAAGCTTACGATTAAATTTCATATTTGAAATCACCAATGAAATCTGAGAACTGTTTCTAAACTCTCGAATCATGACAAAAATTGCACGCTGACTGTTTCTATAGGAACCGGAGCTTCTAACTGCAGCTGCAGTGACGCAATGATTTTACCAATCGGCTCTTTTCTTTAGAAGGTGGAACTTATTCCGCCATATTGCATGTTGCACTTTCTCCCATAAATGAGTGCATTGTCTTTCTGTAAATAAAGTCTTTGCTTCACAAGAGCGGAAACAAACCATGGTTTTACTGGCTTAATACTAATTCCAGTAGGCTACTCACCAGGTTTCTAAAGTGCCTCCTCTATCATTCACCAGAAATTATCTTTTTTTCACTCTGTCGTGGTAGTCCCTCGAGAAAACATCATAAAGACAGGAGTATTGTTGCCACAGCTCCACAAACCTTTCCTCCATTGCATAATTCCATCTAGCAGCACCAATACAATCGTTTGAAAGCCGTGTGCGGAAGAGCTTCTGTGCTTGGTCAACGTCACAAATGTGACAGAAGCTGTCGTGGAGGACCGAAAGGACACACTATATTAGATGAAACAATTTCCCATTGTGGTTTACAAATCACCAAGACACCCTACATCAAACGGATTGTGCTACAATCTAGCTGATATTGTGTAGTCTGAACCTGGCATTGTTTAAATCAGCCCACCTTCACATTTTTTCCTCTCCATCAATGCAAATCTATGGGATTTATTTGACCAATTTTTCATCTGCCAGGCAAAAACAAAAAGTTTGATTTCTTAAAAAAGTAATAATAACTTCTCCTCGACTTGCACAAACGGTGCAAATAAGCACCTCTCCCTTTCTGTAGCCTGCACACACACAATCTAGTAATGTATGTATGCCACTACTTGGAGGCCCTAGTAAACTTTGTCTGTCATTATCTTTTTAAAAGAACATGTAAAAAAGACCAAGCCTCAGATAGGAGGCCACACTGTCCTCTCTAGAGTGTCTTTGCCCCATTTAGATGAAATGAGGATTTTCCCACCCTTACAGTCCAAGGCACTTCCCTCAAGCTCAACCTTCGCTGAAGTTGTGAAATTAATAATTAATAGTCCACATGCCATGAGTTATTAAGTGAAAATAACTGTCATGTCTGGAAAATGATATGGAAGTTGGTAGTAACTTTGATCAATTGACTCTAAAAAAAAAAACCTTGTTACTGTGGTCCACACAAATTGGCCTTGAGATTGGATCTGAAATCTAAACTGGAGATTAATCCAAAGTTGTTGACGGTGGGGGGCTGAAGAATGGATCTATATCCCCACCACAGGGACCTCAGCTCCTCTAGACATTTGTCCATTGGTCTTGATAAAATGGCTTAATGGCCTGCAATCTCTCTATTGGAGAGTGTTTGTTTAGCTTTGTCGAAACGGCCATCCATCAGCAGAGCGGTTATGCCATTATAGTGAGAGAAAGAGAGAGAGAGAGCTCAGACCCGCAAGACCAATAGTTTCTACTAAGGCTCATCAAACAGGCATTGTGACTACTGTACTGACTACTGAACCAAAGTGATCCGTCAATCTTTGGGTGAGGAGCACTGATGTAAGACAGTATCATGTACTAAATTTAGAAATGTAAAGCTCATATTTGTGTTGAAGTAATACGAATAATTTCTTATTAAGAAATAGTTTTTCCATTGCCTCAAAATCAGAACTAGCGAAGCTTGATTTGTAAATGAAGCAGTTCTTTTCCTTGAATTGGTCAAATGGGTTAGCGATTCAGTCTGAATCATTTGGACATCTCACTCACGCACTGAATCATTATCATGAGCATTGTAATGTTTGAAGGGGATGTCATAACAAATGTCAGTAGATCGTGAAGATTTTAAAACGAGCGGTTCATTCATAAATCTGTAAGATCTTACCTTCATGCTGTGGAAATACAAACTGGAAGACAGAACACAACGAACTCGCTGCTGAAATGGGGCGGGGCTACATAAAGTCTGTAGTGTACTTCAGACAACAGAGAACATTGAACATAGAATCTTTTCACACCGAGGACAACTGAGAGACTCAAACACAGCTATTAAAAAAGGTTCACTGATGCTCCAGAAGGAAACTTAATGCATTAAGAGCCAGGGGGTTAAAACTTACTGAGTGTGAAAATACAGTCATGATTTTTGGTTTCACACAACAACAAAAAAAGTGATT
Source organism: Paracanthobrama guichenoti (assembly GCA_018749465.1). Taxonomy (NCBI): domain Eukaryota; kingdom Metazoa; phylum Chordata; class Actinopteri; order Cypriniformes; family Gobionidae; genus Paracanthobrama; species Paracanthobrama guichenoti. The sequence goes on from CM031966.1 coordinate 24,113,289, forward strand.
TACTTAAAATATATATGCACCATTTTTGCATCACACTTTTTAAGTAAACCCAACTTGGAATAATTTTACTTAAAATTAACAAGAAACCCTTTTCACTCAATATTCTTTATTTAAAAATATATGTAACATGCAAGTATGTGCAAGTTGTGTTATTCTATCGCGATTCTATCGTGTTACATATATTTTTAAGTAAAGAATGTTGAGTGAACTCAAATATTTAAGTACATATAAAAAGGTTTTCTTGTTAATTTTAAGTAAAATTATTCCAATGTGATGCAAAAATGGTGCATATATATTTTAAGTAAATCCAACACTATACTTAATTTGTCTTCCGGGAAACATTTAAGTATCTTCTGTTGCTTCCGAAGGGCAGTCCTAAATGAGAAAAAAATCCTGTTCAAAAGTTTACATCTCATACATACGTTTCCTTCTGGAGCATCAGTGAATGTTTCAACCTTTTTTAATAGTTGTGTTTGAGTCGCTCAATTATCCTCAGTGTGAAAAGGATCTCAAAATCATACAGTCACTGCTGGAAAGGGTTCAAATGCAAAAGCAAAAGATGCTGGAAAACGGAAGAATTAACAGGACCTGAAGGATTTTTCTGAAGAACATTGGGCAGTTTAACTGCTCAAGATAAACAATTGACAAAAGAACAACTATCACAAAACAAAGCCATGGATCTTCCAGGTAATGACACACAGTATTAAGAATCAAGGGAAAATAAACTTTTAAACAGGTAATTTTTATAAATTCACCAATGTTTTTGTCTTCTGGACTAGCCTATATGTAAACATAAAAAATAACATGCATTTTATATGTATGCTGTTTATATATTCCATAACATGCATTTTGCATATTTCCAGCATCATTGTTAAAGTAGACTTAGTTAGTCAATAAAACGGGGAACTGTCTCTATTCTCATGTTAACATAATGTTTAAATATTGTGGATATACACTCACCTAAAGGATTATTAGGAACACCATACTAATACTGTGTTTGACCCCCTTTCGCCTTCAGAACTGCCTTAATTCTACGTGGCATTGATTCAACAAGGTGCTGAAAGCATTCTTTAGAAATGTTGGCCCATATTGATAGGATAGCATCTTGCAGTTGATGGAGATTTGTGGGATGCACATCCAGGGCACGAAGCTCCCGTTCCACCACATCCCAAAGATGCTCTATTGGGTTGAGATCTAGTGACTGTGGGAGCCATTTTAGTACAATGAACTCATTGTCATGTTCAAGAAACCAATTTTAAATGATTCAAGCTTTGTGACATGGTGCATTATCCTGCTGGAAGTAGCCATCAGAGAATGGGTACATGGTGGTCATAAAGGGATGGACATGGTCAGAAACAATGCTCAGGTAGGCCGTGGCATTTAAACGATGCCCAATTGGCACTAAGGGGCCTAAAGTGTGCCAAGAAAACATCCCCCACACCATTACACCACCACCACCAGCCTGCACAGTGGTAACAAGGCATGATGGATCCATGTTCTCATTCTGTTTACGCCAAATTCTGACTCTACCATCTGAATGTCTCAACAGAAATCGAAACTCATCAGACCAGGCAACATTTTTCCCGTCTTCAACTGTCCAATTTTAGTGAGCTCATGCAAATTGTAGCCTCTTTTTCCTATTTGTAGTGGAGATGAGTGGTACCTGGTGGGGTCTTCTGCTGTTGTAGCCCATCCGCCTCAAGGTTGTGCGTGTTGTGGCTTCACAAATGCTTTGCTGTATACCTCGGTTGTAATGAGTGGTTATTTCAGTCAAAGTTGCTCTTCTATCAGCTTGAATCAGTCGGCCCATTCTCCTCTGACCTCTAGCATCAACAAGGCATTTTCGCCCACAGGACTGCCGCATACTGGATGTTTTTCCCTTTTCACACCATTCTTTGTAAACCCTAGAAATGGTTGTGCATGAAAATCCCAGTAACTGCTCAGATTGTGAAATACTCAGACCAGCCAGTCTGGCACCAACAACCATGCCACGCTCAAAATTGCTTAAATCACTTTTCTTTCCCATTCTGACATTCAGTTTGGAGTTCAGGAGATTGTCTTGACCAGGATCACACCCCTAAATGCATTGAAGCAACTGCCATGTGATTGGTTGATTAGATAATTGCATTAATGAGAAATTTAACAGGTGTTCCTAATAATCCTTTAGGCGAGTGTAGGTCTACTTAAAACAGTGAAAAAACATATTTTTAACATTTCCCTCCCATATAGACGTATCCATGTAAGACGTGTTGTAAGAACATTGTAATGTGATTTTTGTTTTGTTGTTTACAAACCGTGGAGAAATATTCTGTAGTAACTGACAGCATGCCAGAGACGTTGATAAAGCAGAACATTCCTCTATGACCAGTCTTCCTATAAAAAACTCCAATGGAATGGAAAAAAAAGGGGAACGAATATGCACCCCAAACCTCTCAGCTTGTTCTCAGGACAGACAGGTTTCTTAGTGCCAGACAAGCATATTCTGCTCAGCTGTGTTTATTATGGATAAGGAGCCCTGTGGCAGCTGTCAGACAGCACTGCTAACCCACTTCATTTTCCAAAACGGCATACGCTCCTTTTTTTTTGCCATTCTAGAAGAGTAGGAGCAGCATGGATGGGGGAATAAATTTAACATCTCCACAACATCTAGGCCGGCAGGAAATAAAAACACCCTAGTTCCTCCCACTCAAAAGCAGCACTGCGTTCTGAAGCCGATCCCCCCCGCCATCCATCTGGAGGTGTTTGTTTACCACCCTGTTTGCACAGCAAAAGCAGCATAAGGAAGCAGAGCTGACAGAATCTTTCTATCTGACGTTCCCTAGCCTGCTTTCCCTGCTTTTCATAGCACTCATCCCAGAACAAAGGACAATCTTTTCTTTTGTATCTAAAACTATGATATCCAGATCTCGCAAGTGATAATTACTAGATCACAACTCGTATATGCATTAGTAGCGTGTATCTATGAACCCGCACTGTTGCAAAATACATTGAACGTATTCAAATAGAAAGAGTGAGATCAATCCTTTCTGTTTTTCCTTAAAGCTCCCAGAAAAGGACTGCAACTTTTGCTGATGGCTCTAGGTGGCCAGAAGGGGGCACACTATCCCAAATATATGAAAATAAATTAAAACAAGAAAAAAATGACAAAGATCAGTTTTTAAAAGCAGTTGTGGCCACACACAGCCCTTGTAAAATAGCACACTTAGGGGGCAAATATGAAATCAGGTGCTAAAAAAGATTCTGGACTCGACTGTGTTGCAGTTGGCTGCAAATCTTCCTGCTCTGATTCCCTCCCCGTGTGATTAAGAGTGCATGCTTATGGGGCAGAGCCCACTGATCACTGAATCTCCGTGGTTAGGTTCCACAGAATCTGTTGTATGATTCATGCTGACATACTGGAGCCTGATCTGGGCCCGACTCCAGCCTCCTGGCTCCATCTGCTCTGGTTCTGAAGTAAGGATGAGTTGGGAAAAAAATCAATAGGCAGCCAGGATGAAGGCCAGGGATGATGGTGAACTGGTGAAACTGTCCATGTTGGATGGGTTTGCTAGCTAGACTACTTCAATTTATATCGAAAACACTCATAAAACGGTTCTGTATGCAACAAAAACATGTTAATTTCTTCAAAATAACAGACATTTTCATGATGAAGTACCTACTTTAATAGATTTGTATTTCAGTGAACCAATTACATGTCTATGACATAATTCACAAGGATTTTTTCTTCTTCTACTTTACACAGTGCTAAGGCTACCAACAATAATAAACCACATCAAACAATGTTTTTGCATCCAATTGTTATGCTCAAAATATATCCTTCTTTTGGGGCTCTTTCTGTGAATAATAGATGCGGTAGCTGTTTATTTTAACATTGGGAATGCGATTTGGAGTTTACATTTGAGATATTCTTCAGTACTCCCTTATAATGTGAAAATAAAATGCCTTTTGTCGCATCTCTCTTAGTTTATGAGTTATATAGTATGTAAATAATGGCTTTGTTGGTCTCAAAAACCTAGGGTATTTTTCTTTAAAATCAGGCAGATCATTTTGTACGTTAACTACATGTTTCATGAATGCTTGTTTTGTGTGCAGTTTTTAGATTTTGCAGAAAAGCATGAAATAGGCTGTTTAATAGCATCGTTACACCAAAGTTTTGTTACATTAACTGCATCTTTTTTAATTTTTTTATGGGTAACGTGTGTGGAAATCGAAATGTTTAATAGCTTTTTAAGGCTTTAGGCTATGTTCTTGCGCAGAAATTGACTTTCAAAAATAAACCTACCCTGAGAAATATTCACTGGAGTAAAACGTGTGACAACTAGCCCCTACTGAACTCCCATTTATGTTATTCTTGTCGCTCATATATGGTTTATGCTCTGTAATTTCGGTTTAGACCACAACATTAACTACACATAGTCCCAAGTGGCCAAGTCTCATGCAAATATAGCGCCTCTGTATGAACATCATTACATATTCCAGACAAATACTTTGCGTGCACTGCTTTTACAGAGTTTCTGAAGCAGGGCGAACCAGCGTGCCCTCATTAAAATGAATACGGCCGAAAGCCTTTTATCCTCGTGGGAAATAAACCGAACGCGCGAGTCAAATTCACTTTGCCGCACCACCCACAGGAGGAGCGCGCGCCCAATTGAATCAACGCTCACCGCTGCTTTTCAAAGCGACGTTCACTTGAGTCCCCGTGGGTACACCGCTCATTTCGCTCTGTCTTACTCTATATACCCGCTAGTCCACATCTGAAAGGTACAGACTCCTAAAGAGGAGAAGAAAACGAAGGGAGAAACAGGAGAGACTGCATTTGGCGCATGGCATGAAGACGCGACTGTTGGGGACCCGGCTGAGCATGGCACATTATGCCAGGATCTGAACTGAAACGGGGACCAGGTTTGGGCTCTTAGATATGGGTGTTACTAATAAGAAACGCTTGAGGTTGCTGGAGTAGATGGTTAGGAATGTGCTTGGTGTCGTTCGGTGTGACGCTCTTGGATGCGCAATTCTGGATGGGATGAAATCGCGTAACCGGCGGCCAAATCTAGGCGCTTAACGTGAGACCACCGATCTGAGCTCCCCAGAGCTTCGTTAAACAGCATCTTCAAGCCGTGTTGAGGGGGGCAACCACAGAAAGTTTCGCGATGGCTCTCGTCATGGAACCTGTTAGTAAATGGAGCCCCAGTCAAGTTGTGGATTGGATGAAAGGTACGTTATGCGTTTTGGTCCCTAAACCGGCAAAGCCCATTATTTACAAATCTAACGGCGCTGGGTAGGCCTACTCTTACATTTTTATTGATTTATCAGATCGTTTATGTTCTAGTTGGGTATTCTTAATGTTGTTGTTTTTCAAGCAGTGAAGCGTACAGGTGTCTGATATTAATCATGGTATGAATTATTGGTGGGCTGTTGGAGAGTCTTACCCTCAAGTGGCGTAGAGTCAAACAACCAAAAAGTTTAAAAGTATGTATTTTTGTACTTGTAACAATGTTTGTGTATCAATTAGTTCAGCGCACACAAAAGTTATATACAAGTCAGCACTAAATAGCCCGTTTGCCCGAGGAGGTAACCATAGCAACAGCTCGCAGCTCGAGCGCTTTCCGTATCGGTATGGGATGGTACGACACACAACACGATTAATGTAATAATTATTTACCTATTTATTATAGATTTACACATCACAAATGCATCACAATAACTTTAAAGTTCTGTTTAAAAGGTCTTTAAGATAGTTAGTGCTGTTAAACCTCGACAGAAAAATACTGACAGGAATTCCTTTAAAACGTCGAACGCCCTTAAAGCCATTGATTAACAGTAGGCCTATGATAACTCACATTATTCGGCCAACTAAAGATATCAGAGATGTATCTATAATCACAACGTACCTGTTAGAATTTAACTTTATTTCACGTAAATAAGCTTGAACTCCGAATTAATATGACTGCCAAAATTGGAATGCTAGTCACGGGGCGACAAAAATCACCATTTCCATTAGGCACGGATTAAATTTTATGTTTTTTTTTTTTTTTTTTTTTTTTTTTTTTTTTTTTATGGGGATAATAAATGTAATGTGAATGAGCATCCTCGTGTATAGTTGAAGAAGGGAAGCTGAATCTTTGACGCGCGGAGGGGGCAATTACGCACCTTCTCTGCTCTCGTGGGCGTGGGCGGCGTGTCCAGATTCGTCATCAGAATAACAAATTGAGCAGTGAGTTATCGAGGTTGTATGACACGATTCGAGTGCGTCCCAGTGGGACAATGATTCACAGATCTGTGATATAAGGCTTGTTATGATATCAGTCAAAATTGTTCTTCATATGTCTTAGAGCTAATATGATGAAGAAAGAAATATGCGAGAATATTAGAATAGCACCTCTGGCATGTATGTGCAAACATATGGTTATGAAAGCAGCATTGTGCCATTTTAATAGAGTTTTGCATTGGTTCGCTGGAAGCATATACATTGATTATTGACAGATATGAGTTTAGTCATACATTTGATCTCCCTAATCCTGATGTAGTCAAAGCTTTGCCTGGAACTAAATTATTTCATTAAGTTATGGACTTTTGCATGTGTGCTAAAATTATTTAGCGTTTGTGCCTTGTCATTTGTGTTTCAATGTGAGCATCTGTGAGGAACAGCTGAGATACAAACCATCAGAGAAGAAGGCTTTATCAGGAGGGATATTTGCCCTAATTTTAGATTCAAATTGTTGTGTGTGCCAGGTTTAGTGCTGCCAGTTATTGTAATATGCACATTTATTGGTATGCCCTCTATCAATTTGCCTCATCATTCCTCCTTTCAGATGTGTACAATCTACCTAGACACATTAACGGCTCCTGACCCTTACTGTCGCAATTACAAGCATATAACCTGGAAAAGATAGAGCTGTAGAATTTTACCTGCTTGTGAAGAGCAGATTAATTTAATAGCATGGATAATACAGCTTACAGGGAGACAGGATGTAGCTGAATCACTCTGGTTCAGGCTAAACTGAAATGTGTGTGAGGGGTAGGTCTACATATGTACACCAGCTAGGTCAAACTGCATCCCCCCCACACATACACTCAGCACACCCCTCTATGCCCCTCTCTAAATGCCACTATTAAAGTCTTGCTAATGTATCAGTGCTCTTAAGGCTGCAAGCACAAACTCATTTACTAAAGAATCAGCGAAGCATTTGAAAAAAAAAAAGTCAAACATCTCAAACAGCTTTGTCCTTTGGACATTTCATTCATTCAGTGTTCATCATGTGGACATAGGAGCATTCACCTCAGACGCAATGATCTCTACACTGAAAATACATGTGGTCATACTACAATGACGTGACGTGTTAATTCTGGTGTCCAACGCATATTCATAATATTAAAAATATATACATCAGGGCTTGACAGTGCGACCATTTCATTCACAATTGTGACTAAAAATAGATGTGTGCGAACTGTAAAATGTATTTTGGAGCATGTGTGCGAATAAAAAATCCCTGCGGATTAGTTTTCTTAAATGTAAGATCATAAAGTCTTCAATAGCCTACCTTAAAGGTGCAACGTGTAGTATTCATGAGGATCTATTGACAGAAATGCAATATAATATACATAACTATGTTTTCAATGGTGTATAAAGACCTTACATAATGAACCATTATGTTTTTATTACCTTAGAATGAGCCATTTCTATCTACATACAGCGAGGGTCCCCTTACAGTGAAATCGCTATTTTGTGCCGTCATGTTTCTACAGTAGCCTTAAACAGACAAACTGCTCTACAGAGCGCTAGTCACTCTCTGACGACGACATTTTTGTCCTATGTCGGCCACCGTAGTTTCTCTATGTGATAAACTAGTTGATAAACGATAGTGCTGCTGCTAGTCGACTTGGAAAATATTAGTCATTTACAATTGTTTTTTGTTTTTTTGCACATTTAATGTTTTGCTTTATGTTTTTAAAAAAAAAGGCTACATTTAAATCACTGTCATGTTAATGTTACATCTTGAAATTAATATATTATTTTGAAAATATATATATATATATATATATATATATATATATATATATATATATATATATATATATATATATATAATGAGAATGGTTTTTATGGTAATCCTGAAAAATACTGCAGAATGTCCTAACAGTATGTCATTCCAGCTAACAATGACACAGGTTAAAATATGGGTTAAATTATTTTAACCCATATTTGTGTGTTAGATTACACAATTCTGTTTTTTGTTGAGTTAAAGATAAAACAAGTCTTATTTACTTTATTGGAAAACATTTCGATTTTGAGTTATCATCAGCCAAAAATGAGCCCATGTCAAATTGATTATATTAATTGTGATTAAATAGTTGTTTTCAGAGCACTAATTGTTTGCTCCAATTATGAATATCAGTACATTTGTATATATCAACAATGGTAGAAATGTAATTAATTTCTAAACTGATTACCATTAACCAGGAATGACATTTTCTGATTCACCAAAAATGGTTAATTACATTCTTAAAAATGAGTACATGTCATTGCCTTACATACACAACACTCTAATAAGTATAGAAATTCCTAAAATTAGATTTTTTTGCCACTTTTTCAAACAATTACGAAGAAATGGCAAGTAACACATTGAATTAAACGTGAAATTTTGAAGTATAAAAACTAAAATTGCATTTTGTAGTAACAGTGTAGCACCTGAAAACATACATTGGAAGGAGTCTGAAAACATTATTATTATTTTATTATTATTGTAGAATTCTGTGTTTGGTTAATGGTGGTACATACTAATTTGCAGCAATGTAACGATATTTATTTTTCTTTCCCAATACAGATATTCCGTTAATAACTTTTAGAGATAGTTCACACCAAAATTTATATTCTGTCATCCTTTTGTCATTCCAGCCCTGTGTGGAACAGAAAATACAGTATTTTGTAAAATATTTAGAGTTATTGTCCATACAGTGAACGTTAAAGGGGTCCAAAACAACATTGGACCCCATTGGCTTTTATTATACAGACAAATAATGTGTTGTACAGAAGAAAAAATGCATACATGTTTGGAACAACATGAGTAAACTGTGACAATATTCTTTTATAAACGGGTTGTACTGTATGTTTTGGATGAAAACTTGCCAAGAAGAGACTGGCGTTGTATTCGATTAGCCTGAGATGTGGAAGCTGTCTGAGGTCATTGAGATCAGACTGTGATTAATATGCATTTAATGAGAGGTGTGCAGCTGAAAGAACGGTGACGGAGAAGGATCGTGAAGATGGAGATGAAGATGCAAGCATGTGAGAGGTAGAGCTAAGGAGCAAACTCTGAAATGGAGGGTTCCTAAGACTTGAAGTCTTTGTGAAATTGTTGTGGTGTCTCTGAGCAAGCTGGCCATTTTAATAAACAGCGTTAAGGAAAGATTGGACAAAGGATACAGGAAGGAATGTAATGGTACTTTGGCCTTTACCATGGAGACTTACAAGATTTAACAGAACGATTTGCTCTGTTCTGAAATAGCATGGCCTTAGTGCTTGGTTAAAAGGTTACTATCAACAGATGCTGCAAACCAACCAATGATAATGTGTTGTTTGCTTCTGTGTAGCGTGTATGATTATTTCCAAGAGCTACACAGTTTGACCAAAACTGCTACAATAACAAAAAGACATAAGATTGCAATGTTTTCATCTCCAAGTCAAAGTAGTGTTTTGCCTGTTTCATTAGAAGACATATTGTACCTGGCCTTGAAAGTTTATATATACAGGGCTGGACATTAACGCTTGTCCGCTTGTCCGGGACAAGTGGATTTTTTGAAGGGGAAAGTATAAACCCAATTCCAAAAAAGTTGGGACACTGTACAAATTGTGAATAAAAACAGAATGCAATGATGTGGAAGTTTCAAATTTCAATATTTTATTCAGAATACAACATAGATGACATATCAAATGTTTAAACTGAGAAAATGTATAATTTTAAGGGAAAAATAAGTTGATTTTAAATTTCATGGCATCAACACATCTCAAAAAAGTTTGGACAAGGCCATGTTTCCCACTGTGTGGCATCCCCTCTTCTTTTTATAACAGTCTGCAAACGTCTGGGGACTGAGGAGACAAGTTGCTCAAGTTTAGGAATAGGAATGTTGTCCCATTCTTGTCTAATACAGGCTTCTAGTTGCTCAACTGTCTTAGGTCTTCTTTGTCGCATCTTCCTCTTTATGATGCACCAAATGTTTTCTATGGGTGAAAGATCTGGACTGCAGGCTGGCCATTTCAGTACCCGGATCCTTCTACACAGCCATGATGTTGTAATTGATGCAGTATGTGCTCTGGCATTGTCATGTTGGAAAATGCAAGGTCTTCCCTGAAAGAGACGACGTCTGGATGGGAGCATATGTTGTTCTAGAACTTGGATATACCTTTCAGCATTGATGGTGCCTTTCCAGATGTGTAAGCTGCCCATGCCACACGCACTCATGAACCCCATACCATCAGAGATGCAGGCTTCTGAACTGAGCGCTGATGACAACTTGGGTTGTCCTTGTCCTCTTTAGTCCGGATGACATGGTGTCCCAGTTTTCCAAAAAGAACTTCAAATTTTGATTGGTCTGACCACAGAACAGTTTTCCACTTTGCCACAGTCCATTTTAAATGAGCCTTGGCCCAGGATCATGTTTAGATATGGCTTCTTTTTTTGATCTATAGAGTTTTAGCCGGCAGTGGCGAATGGCACGGTGGATTGTGTACACTGACAATGTTTTCTGGAAGTATTCCTGAGCGCATGTTGTGATTTCCATTACAGTAGCATTCCTGTATGTGATGCAGTGCCGTCTAAGGGCCTGAAGATCACGGGCATCCAGTATGGTTTTCCGGCCTTGACCCTTACACACAGAGATTGTTCCAGATTCTCTGAATCTTTGGATGATATTATGCACTGTAGATCATGATAACTTCAAACTCTTTGCAATTTTTCTCTGAGAAACTCCTTTCTGATATTGCTCCACTATTTTTGGCCGCAGCATTGGGGGAATTGGTGATCCTCTGCCCATCTTGACTTCTGAGAGACACTGCCACTCTGAGAGGCTCTTTTTATACCCAATCATGTTGCCAATTGACCTAATAAGTTGCAAAATGGTCCTCCAGCTGTTCCTTATATGTACATTTATCTTTTCCGGTCTCTTATTGCTACCTGTCCCAACTTTTTTGGAATGTGTAGCTCTCATGAAATCCAAAATGAGCCAATATTTGGCATGACATTTCAAAATGTCTCACTTTCAACATTTGATATGTTATCTATATTCTATTGTGAATAAAATATAGGTTTATGAGATTTGTAAATTATTGCATTCCTTTTTTTTATTCACAATTTGTACAGTGTCCCAAATTTTTTGGAATCGGGTTTGTAAAAGAGAATTTTAACTTCCCGAACGGCAACTATCCTGATAAAAAAAAAAAAAAAATACATAGGGATTCAGCAAAACGTGAGAATGATTCTGCATTCATTTAGTGTAAGTGGCGATTGATATTGGATAATAATATAATATATAATGTACTGACGCTAACAAGGTTGCTCTGTTGAGACTCGCGCAGCCTCTCGAGGAGAAATGGAAGCACACACGAGCGGTTAAGTGAAAGATTCAATTACCCATTTGGGCCCTGTCCCAAATGGAACCCTAAACCCTCACAGTCTTCCTCTGAGTCCGCACTTTCACGACGTAATGCTGCTTTGACTGCCGGGTAGAAGTCCTCTGCATAGCTCGCGAACTTGCAGGCTCAGCTGAAGTGCACATCGAGGGTGCATAGCAGCCACAAAGGAGGCGTTCACGAGCACCCTTCTTTAAGCTTAAATGACGAATGGGACACCTTACGGTCATGTGGAGTTAACGGACACGCGCACGCAGCGGCCATTGTAAGTCCACAAGACCGAAAGTGCACATGAAGTGCCTCATTCCTGAACGAATCAGCCATTTGAACGAATCATTTGAATAAATGACTCAATGACTCACTCATTAAGACAGTCACCTGCCGCCATCTACTGGCGGTTGATTTTTGTGTTTAAAGTATCATTCTTTCCAACATTTCTTATCTGTATATTGAAAATATATGTAAAACAATATCATAACATTATTTAATGCAGTTGTCATTTTTCAGTGTCAATTATTTAATTTGATTGGTAACGGCCCTATAGTGTCTTACTATTCCAGTTTAATATATGCTTCATCTTTCATTTTAAATTAGAAAATTTGATCATTATATTTCAAACAATTAGGGAAAAATGCCTTTATAAAGATTAAAATATCATAAATATGTATGTGTGTATATATATATATATATATATATATATATATATATATATATATATATATATATATATATTATATTAATAATTATGTTTTATTTAACAGATTAAATTGAACAGAGATATAAATATTTAAATGTTTCACTAAAATGACCAGTTGTATTTTTTCAAGCAATGAGGTCTGCAAGTGACAAATACTTCATGCTCCTTTTTTCTTGTTCAAGTGTTGACTATTCATATGATGTTTTACTCTTCATGCATTTATCAAATACATAATATTGCAATTTGCATTGAACAACTTCTTGCAGATACTTGGCAGATTTTAAATTATGGAAACATAACCTTTTAAATTCACTCAAGACATTTCCTTGAAATAATTAATCCACCTGTTGTCATCACTTTTTAGAGATTGAACGCCTCAATTTCTTCCCAGTGTTCGGAATGCAACAGCTGGAAACACAGCTTTAGGGTGTCTGTGGGTGTGTATGACTTCTCCTTCCTCTTGATTAGCTTTCTGACCGTAGGGCTTTAGATCTAATCAAGTTCTGTCACATCACTGCGGCCTTGCAAACTCTGACAGGCAGCAAGTCTGTTCCCTCTATCTTTCTATCTCCATCTCTAACTTTCTTTTTCTCTTTTCCTTGCTTTTTCCCATAAGTGCTACTGTCTGTATAATCATCTCCTGCGGCTATGCATCACTTTCTGTTTATACGGTATGCTTTGGCACAAATCTCTTTTTTGTTGTTTTGAACTATTAGAAATGTTATGTAACAGAAAATTGACCTAGCATGAAGTTATGAGCAAAGTATATTTATTAATGCTGTTGAATGTATTCGTCCAGCTTAACCATTCAATTCTGTTGAAATACTTTTTTCAGGTCCGATTTCAGGGCCTATTTGTGGAAAGTGCCATGTATCTGCAATGCTGGCCAACACGTTCCAGGAAACAGAGAAGTAAACATCTTAGCCTCTGATTGGAGGCCCATCTCTGATGCCAATGCCTCCATCTCTGTAAAGATTAGGGTGGAGCACTTTGGCTAAACTAGAACCAGCATCTGTGGTTTCCCAGTTAGACTGTGGTCCTGGTTTTGCTGTGTTTTTGTGGCTTGTGGTTTTACTGAGAGGCAGCACTGCTTCAGATAGAGCCATTGCCTCAGAGGAGTGTTCAATATAACCAAGCAACGCTGGGAGCTGTGCACTGGAGCCTATAAATGTGCTGACGGTCCATTCAAGTCCTGAATCACCTACTGAGATATTTTGGTATCAAAATCAATCGGCTGAGAATCGTTCATCATGAATAGAGAAAGATGACTGAGTGATAGCTCTTTTATAGGTCATTAGACTCTGTTGTGCTCATTTAAATATCAACGTTGTTTCAGTTTTTTTCACTTTTTTTGTAATATATTATTAAATAATAATAATAATTATTTTAACATTATTATATAAATAATGAAATTAATACATCATACAGAATATAAAGCTATATGAATAAAGGGTGAAAATCTGATTGGCTGGCTGTTATGCTTATTTAAATATCTATTTTGTCTCAGATTTTTCCTCAAATTCTATGATGTCTAATGCTATTTCATGCATTCTGACATTTTTTGTGCCAAATACACTCCTACAGGAGTCAAACAAGTTTCGGAAAGTTTGGCCTTGTATGATGTCATAAAGGGCAGAATTCCTTGTATGGGCACTTCTCCCACATCAACCTGAGCGAGAGCAAGAGCGCACCCTTTAACGACCTTTGTTCGGGTTACAGAAGCCGTCGGCAGTGCTGTCATTTAGTTTTTAGACCACAAAATCAACAATGTCACTAAAGAAGTGTGTTTTTGGTTGTGAGGGAAAGATAATCTTGTTCAGCTTTCCAAATAACCCAGCGTTAAGGAAACAGTGGATACAGTTTGTTTTTCCGGTGTTCTGCCAGTGTGTTTGTTTGTTCCCGGTCATGAGTGGAAACCGCAGGCAGTGAGTGAAACTGCATCAAATGTCTGTGTTTAGTTTGCAGTCGGCCCGTAAGTGCATATAATGTAAACAACACGAACGTATAGTGAATCGAAAGTTATCCAGGGATAATGCCATGATGTATTTGTGTGTGTGTGTGTGTGTGTGTGTGTGTGTGTGTGTGTGTGCTTGTGACTCTTTAGCTCCGCCCACTGCACGCCCATGAGTTTGGCTGTTTTCAGAAAGAATTGGTACAGAGTATCTGGGAAAGGCAAGTTTATTTATATAGCACATTTCATACACTAAAAGAGATACAAAGATGATACAGTTATAAAAGGAATTAAAAAAGTAAAAAGATGATACATAGAGAGACTTCTCATCTGGTAAAACATTTCAGCTTATATTTATATAATTTCCCCACTTGCTCTGGGACATACCCATATTGTCTCTGTTTTATAAATATGATATAACTAAAGACTCTTCTGAGATATGAACGATGCAATACTACTCTATAGGTACTCAAGATTAACATGAGATTGGCAGAAACTGTGTGTGTTATGTACCCTGGAATGGAAACACAAAGAAAATGGACACAAAGCTGATATATTATTATTATTAAATAAAAAGAGAAACAAATTAAATGATTCAGTGACATACAGTGACATATAGTAATATTGTGGATGGAAAAATCTGAGAAATCATGCAGCAGTAAATCATGCCTGACTATAGGAAACAATTGAGATATTAAACAGACCCACCCCCCCACACCCTACCGTCTGCTACATGCACATAGATCTAACGATTATATATAATTCAAAACCCTTCAACAATTTTAACTCATTCACTTTGAACAAAAAAACCTGAACTCATTTTCCTTTCCAGCGTTCTGCACTTAAACTTTTTTTTTTCAACAAACGAGCAGAAGAAGAATCGCAGCTTCAGCTGAAATATCTTGACAGAAAGATGAAAGACCATGTTACGGCGCGCTCTCTCGCTCCACTACACATCTCATAATTGATTGTCATGTAGGAAGGTGCATTAGCTGCTTTGTGGGACCTTGGTTGAAATGACATCCTGTCATTTAGTGGTGTTCAGCTCAGAATGGTTTGATTTGGTACTTTTTCTGATGGTTTATGAGGCTAATGTTGGTGTACTTGCATGGAAAACGTATAGCACGCACTTATGGAGGCCGTCAGAGCATATGTACTCGCACATACATTTATCAGCTCTCCAAGTAAGGCATTTTGGGGATTCCAGGCCTGTCTCCAGGGTGTGTCCTGAGGGAACACATGAATATTGTATTTCGTATGACATGTGGCGGAACTGGGGAGGATTGACTGTGTGCGTGTGTGACAGAAATACAGAAATGGTAGAGAGCGAGAGGAAGAAAGCAAGGTTAAAGACCTTTGAATAATAATACACACACACACGCAGAGCTTTAGCACTGCGTCCTGGGCTGCAGCTTCGAGGGGCGGGTGTGTGGGTGTGTGGCTTGGCTCAGGGCGACTCTTCCCTCCTGTGAAAAAGTGTAAAAGTGTGTTTGTGTGCTGTCAGTGGGTGTAAAGGGTGTGAGTCATCTCTGAATCACTTTATAGAACTGAAGAACTGCAGTATAGAGAGAAATATTCAGCAAAACACTCTAAAAAGGTAGCAATACAGTATGTGCTCAGCAAGAGACAGTACACTGCACTGTATCCTGTCTGTCAGTGCTCACATTTTTTCTGGATGGTGATCTAAAGATTGTCTGTAGTTTAAAAAAAAAAATTAAACAGAGGTCACCCCAAAAAAAGTCATGAATCAAACAGACCAAGGGCTACAGAGTTTTACGGATGGGAGAAAACAGATTCTCTTATTGTTTCGTGTCTGCAGGGAGTAGAGCATCTGTTAGGAGACAAACTGGGTGGGAAACACCTGGGCTCCTCTGCTGATGCTCTGGATTCAGATCATTACTCAAGAGTCAGTACCTGAGAGGAATCGGAAACCGGCTTTTAGGTGGTTGATGTGAAAATGGGACCCATGATCACGTGTTACTGCTTGAAAGCTGTTATAAACAACCAGTTAGATAGAAGAACAGAATTGTTTTTGAGTCAGTGATGGTCCAAGTCAGGTGTGTTGTCATTATTGTAGGAAAGAAAAGTGGCAAATGAGATTTTAAAGGCCAATTCACATCACACTGACCAATGCCGACAGTCACCAGTTTACAGTATAGACACGTTTCTACCCCAGGAACTAGGGACTTTGTGGTGGTACTCTGTGTGTTTCAACTGCATAAACCGGGGGTCTAATTGAAGTTCCGGGTAAAAAATTCCCCCTCAGAAAGTCCCTGCTCGAGAGGTAGTACTTTTTCAAAGTTCAGGAACTTTCGGGGGTGGGACTTGGGCACTAAACATGCTGATTGGTTGAGTTCACATAGCATTTTGATGGGTTGACTCCACGTAGCATTTTATTTCAACCCCCATTTTTAAAAGTGTGTTGCGGTGTGTGCACTGCAGTAAGAGTTGTCTGCTATTCAAATCAACAATGGAGTTTAAAAAATATGACGGATGGGCCGACGACGAGGTTCAGAGTTTATTAAGTTTATATGCAGAGGACGAAATCCATCGGGAACTGGAGTTGCTCGTAGTTGCTCGTAGTCCTATGTCACCGTACTGATTTGCCTAATCTTCACGGTACTTTAGACCGTGATGGAATTGCAGACAGCAACAGGTCTGGGGGGGAAAAAGTTCCTGGGACAATTTTTTCCTGGTAATTTCGGTGGAAACGTGGCTATAGTCATTTCTCAGACTTTCCACAACCTGACAAATGCCAATTGAACACGAAAACGAGCACCGACCAATATGTCTGTTGCTTTTGGTCGCCATCTGTTGATATAGTGTGAATCAATGAAGATTTTCTGCTTCTCAGATTTTCTTTTTTTCTGAGAAAAATACTCTGACAATCTTGTGTATGTGTTCTATAGAGTTACAGAAAAAATCTCAACAACATCTCAAACTGCATACAGATTTACCAAGATAAAGAGATCTAAACATAATCTCTCAAACGTTTTTGTCAAATTCTTCTTTTCCAAATTTGTACTTTTGTACAAGAGTTTCAGAATGTCAACTGCTCTAGTTCTGCCAAGATTATGGAATCAAAAATCAGAGATATGAACTCATATTGTCTGATTCTTTCAAGACCAAATTATCTTAGCTGTAATATCTATGTTTTAATTTTATAGCTCTATATTTTTACCGTTTACAGTAGGTCCCATTTGCATCTATTTCTCTTAAAAGGAATTTTAGGAGAAACATCTGACAATATAGGGATTATTAAAAATATGTATGTGGGCGTGTTTGGAGAATTTGGTTATTATAAATAGAAATCATATATAAAGATATGTTTGGTTTACTAAATGAGATTAAAGATCAAGTCAGTAAGATTATTTGATCTTCCCATTACTAGTTGACTTCAATGAAACCTAATTGAGAACTCAGTTAAGTCTCCTGAGCAAAGAAAGAAGAACCGTTAAGCTGTTAAATTTCCTGGAGTTTTAGAAATGGTTACTGCATATTCTTTCCCATGCATTAAAACGTACACTCATCTAGAAAGAGTATTACAATTTTTTTCCATTGCAAGGATAGGGAACAGATGACAGGAAACAATCGTGAGTTGAGGAGGAGTGGGATTGAAATGACTCAAGCTAGATTCAAACTCAGGTTGTGTGTGTACATCGCAAGCCAGAGCATGTGTTTTTCTCTACACTGTAAAATCTAATTAGTACTTACTTTAAAAAAGTAAATAGTGAAATAGGAATAGTATGTTGTACTGACAAATACTTAGTTAGTATAGTTCACTTACACAAGAGTCTTAGTAATATAGTATAGTATATAGTTACTATATAGTATAAGTAGTTACTATATATAGTAACTATATAGTAACTATATATATATAGTTCTAGTATATATATAGCCCAACCAAAGGAAACATTGATCACCATAATGGTGAGTTCAAACAAAAACATTTTAGAAAATCATCATCGATTTATGAAGTTAGCGTATGTGACATTCTCTCAACTTTTTCAGTTGTATTGACAATTGAACATTTAAGATGACTTGGGAAATCAGTGAATGCAAATAGAGAAAAATAACTGCAGAAGTGGAGGAAATGAGTGAAGAGTCTATTAAGAATTGCAGCGCCTCAAAAACATTTATTTTATTATTTTTTTGCTTAACAAAATGGCACTCAAACCAATCAATTAATCTTACCTGGGGTTTTTCTTAGTACAAAAGGCATAGTATGTGAATAGTACAGATTACTAGATTTTTTTCAGTCAAGTTAAGATATTAAGTAAGTTAACTAAAATGTGTTAGTTAGAATCACTGTTGGATTTTACAGATAATACCTACTGTAAAATCAAACAAACTGATGTGAAGAACCTACTGTATAATCAAGAATGTTACTCTGAAGACCATATACACATCCCAAGAACTATACACAGAGAACCCAGTTATATTTTGTTCACAGCCACAGAAAATAAACCAGTCTAGAATACTGTGTTCATTTTGTTGTGAAAGACTGTATTTATGAACAATTCACTGTTGGTCCAAGAACCAGCCCTTCGGCTCTCCTACTTCAGCAGAGGCTTGAGGCCCGGCTCCGCACAGCTGGATGGCTCATTTTAAGACAGGGTTTATTTAACTGATGAATTTCTCATCTCCAGAAGTCCCCTATGGCTTTGAGATTAAGTGATGGCAAAGGAAGGACGATTTAGATGTGGACACACACACACATATTAAGAGCCTCATCGCAGGTGGTGTCATGGCAGAATGACGAAAAGCCTGTGTAGGAGTTTACAGCTGATTCATGGGTATTCTTATCCCATCATTTTGCAATCTGTATTCATGTTTCTTTTCAGGGATGTTACACCTTTTAGTAACTGTAACTAAGGCTACAATCATACTGTAAGCCTCAGTGCTTATTGCTTAGATCTGATTTTCTTTGTTTCTTTGTGTGGTTGTTCACATTCCTTTTTAAATATGTCCATTCTGGCCAATGTCGGGAACTTTCCCAACATGTAGCCTTGTATCTCACCAAAACATCACTGATTTTCTGTGGATAAATTGTGCACAACTTTAAAACCAAGCAAACTCTCTTATGTGGCTTTTGAAAGTCTGAATAATTTATTTTAGTGAATAGGTATTTTTCGAATGAATCATTAAATAAATTTTTTTTAAATTAATCACTAATCAATTTGAGGCTGTCATCATGGACGACTCAAACACAGACGTTAGATGGCACTGGATTTATTTTGGCAGAACACAAAGACAGTAGCGGACGCAGGGCAGTGAAGGTAAGGGCAGTGGCAAACTTAACTGAAGGCGGTGTGGTGAAAACTGGCTGTCGAAGACTCGGTGAGGGTTTGGAGAATACCGGGAATGCTCGGAAGAGAAGGCCAGGAAATACTCAGCGTGAGAGTTCTTTATGTCGCTAGGTAGCGCAGGTAGAGTCCGGGTAGCGGAAACGAGACCAGACACAGTGAGCGGGGCAAGTGGTGTTTAAGTAGTGGGGGTGAGATTGGTTACAGGTGTTCAGAATTCGGGTGATGAGGAACGAGTAGGTGGAGTGAAGGAGTCTGGTGCGCGGGGTGTGGCCATTACAGAGGCGTTTTTACTTTATTTACATATGTCAGTGTGTTTTCTAGTGTTATTAGTTGCATTTAGGGTAGATTTACTGGTCTATTGATCTATTGTTTTTTATCCTTAAACGGTTTGGGGTCAGAAAGATTAAAAAAATATATATTTTTTTAAATGTAATAATATTCCTGTTATGGCAAAGCTGAATTATCAGCAGCCATTACTCCAGTCTTCAGTGTCACATGATCCTTCGGAAATCATTCTAATATTTGATACTCAAGAAACATCTTGGTTACGTATGTAACCCTTGTTCCCTGAAGGAGGGAACGGAGACGTACGTCAGAACTGACTGACAAATTGGGGATCAATTTCAGAGAACAATCTACTTCGAGTGTTTACAAACGAGCCAATGATGGTTGGCATGCGGTCCACGCTCCGCTCACAACTCGTTGTATAAATACAGAAATGGAATACCACATCCTTGCTTTTTCAACTGAGGAGGTGAATATGTGACCCGGTCCTTCAGTGGAAGCACGGCACCTGGCGACGGGATATACGTCTCCATTCCCTCCTTCAGGGAACGAGGGTTACATACGTAACTGAGACGTTCCCTTTCAGTCGGTCACGTTCCACGTACGTCGGAACTGACCAACGAATTGGGGATTCTACCAATACGCCAGGATGCCGGCCCTTCCAGCGCTCTGCTTGAGCTCGCTGAACTGCCCCCCCATTGGAGCGGGAAGTTAGGGCTCTAAGTAGAGAGAGGGCCAGTCACTGCTGTTGACTATTGGATAACGCTGGGAAACCGTGCCTGTCTCAGAAGATGGAACGCTGCGGAGCCATGTCCTTCAGTGGAGGGAGAGGTGGCGGATTACACATAAGGACTAACCTATCAGGGTAGTGCATCATATGACAGTCTCTGGGGTGGTTCCAACCTGGTGCCAGGAGGGAAAGAACACCTCCAGAGACAACAGAGCGGGCTCTGTCAAGGGAAAGACACGGAGCTAGCCGAGTAGGGTAGCTGGTACCGTGGAGGAATACACATATGGGGTTGCTGTAGGAACCGCTACATATGGAGACCCAGCCTACACACACATTCTACAAGCATACGGGTGCAGGCCTGGCGTCAGATGACCGCAGCACCTGACACCGAGGGGTGGTGTGGACACCATCTCCCCTTGAGTGGTCCCTCTTCTCTCTGGGCTGCCCGTCTCAGGGCCGCTTGCTCCTACGCTTGCCGGCAGGCTTGGTGGGACCCTGAGCGGGTTGCCCGGGTGGCTCACCTGCTGCCCGGGTGGAGGCTGCTGCTTGGGCTTAGCAGGGGCGGAGGCGGATGCAGGGGGACGCCCTCGGTGACAAGCGGGTGGAGGCGCTGCAGCCAACGACTGGGTGGAGGCAGCAGCTGGTTGTCGGGGCAGGATGTTTTTAATTTCCTCTGTCTGCTTCTGGGCCACAAGAACTGCTGGGTGAAGCTCTTGATGGCATCGCCGAAGAGGCCAGCCTGGCAGACGGGTGTTGAGGAACCACAGGTGAGGCGTTCCTGGACCACTAACGTGGACATCGTCCGACCCAGGGAGCGTGCAGTGACTTTCGTCACCCTGAGAGCAAGGTCCATCACCGCACGCAGGTCCTGCATAATGCCTGGGTCAGAACTACCCTCATGCAGTTCCTTTAGCGCTTTAGCCTGGTAGACCTGCAGGAGCACCATGGCATGCAAAGCCGACGCAGGCTATGTAAGCCTTGCCCGTCAGAGCGGACGAGAACTTACATGCCCGGAAGGGGAGACACAGATTACCCCGCCAGTTGGTGACAGTCTTAGGACACAGTTGCATCACTACCGACCATTCGACTGGGGGGATCGCCACATACCCCTTAGCCGTGCCGCCATCGAGGGTAGTGAGGACGGAGGAGCCACTCGATCGGTTTCTGGCATGGTAGGGCGCCATCCACGACTTCGTGAGCTTCTGATGCACTTCCGGGAAGAATGGTACCGGGGCGGGGCACTGAGAACCAGCACGGGCCGCCCCGAGAAACCAATCATCCAATCGCGAAGGTTCAGGACACGGTGGAAAGCCGGGAAAGCATAGCCGTGAGCTCTGGATCAGGCTCGGGCAACGCTACCACACCCGAATGGGGAAACGCAGCCGAGTTTTCATCTCCAGAGTCCATTAGCTCATCCCTGATGCAGCAATCGAGAGACCATATCATCAGCCGGAGCCCCAAAAGTAATGACTGGCCCCCCAGTGGGAGGACCACTAGATCGGGGGATGCGCAATGGGACTCCACCCTGCTTGAGGTAATCGAGCCTAGACCGTAGGACTGCAATGGTGAGTCATTCACGAAAACTGCCTCAGCGTACTGAACGCCCAAACATGTGAGACAATGATCATCAACTGGGGACAGGAAATGACTGCATCCAGAAACACACGGTTTGAATGACATCTTGAAAAAGACGCAGGGTCAAACACGGTTTTAGAAAAGGAAAACTGCTCTGAAGCCCGCAGGGAGATCAAATAGTGCAAGCCTGTTATGTGAGTGAGCACTCAATGGAACGCCCAGCCAAGCTGTGAGAACAGCTATTTGTTCTGGTCTCTTATCGGCCACTCGCTGCACTCGCACCAAACAGAGCGATCTGTAGACTCGTTCTTCATAGAAACAGCACTTAGTAGAAACAGCAGACTGGATACCAGCATCGTTCGGCTTCGAAGTTGAAAGCAAGGATGCGGTATTCCACTTCCGTATTTATATCCACGTTGCGGGCAGAGTGTGGACTGCATGCCAACCATCATTAGCTCATTTGTAAACACTCAAAGTAGATTGTTCTCTGAAATTGATCCCCAATTTGTCGGTCAGTTCCGACGTACGTCGAACGTGACCGTTTGAAAGGGAACATTTATTATTACAGCGTTATATCTGTTTACATTAAGTGCAAATAGATTACCTTGGTGGCAGAGGCTATTTTATTAACTTTAATTTTACTTTTCAGATTGCATATCAGCTTGGAGAGGTGTCTATTTTAAATAAATATTCAACAAGTGAAAATAAAGTGACTGAAGGGTATTTTGTTGCGGGGAAAAAAAGTGTTTAACGGGTAGGGTTAGGAATACATGTAGGGCTAGACTAAAATCAGGGACAAGTAATGTCCCAATAAAGCAGCATCTATTAATGATCAATATAATCATATTCACTGAATAACTTACTTGCTACTTCCGGTTCACTAGGACTTTAAATTATAGGTAACTTGTAACTTGTTGAAATCAACATAGTTACCCTATCACCGCTATCTGTAAACCATTAAATCACTACAGTAGCTTTAAAACAAATCAGGAAAGCACTTTGAGTTTCCCATAAGACCTTGAGCACTTTGTACCCTTGAACGGTTGTCACGACAACCCTTTCAGTGGTCACCAAGTCTGCATAATGCACAGCACAGCTGCCAGAAATGAGGTGAAGATTGATAGAATATAGAGAGAAGAGCACGAATAAATGACATTGCTTAGATTGTCTGGGAGAGTTGGAAAGGTTCAGAATATCCGTAACTCTAGAGCTTTTTACCAGACCATTTTATCTATCAATCAATGACGGAAAGCCGGGGAGGTGTTTAATACGTGTCATATTTTAAGTGCTCAGGCTAAGCTTTTTTCTTTATATCCTTTTGGCCCATTTTTCTGGCTTTTTCTCTCTCTCTCCCTGCATTTTTACTGTGCTACCTGTCAGAGGAGCAGGCCATGTGCAATGAATAATGCACTATAACAGAGCGAGGCTATTCTAATACTCCTGTACGAGTGAGTGTGTGCAGAGAGTGTGTACAGGACAGAATATATGATCTGTAAGTAATCCCTCAGATTTTTTGATAAATCCACTATAGTGATGAATTAATGGCATGCTGCTTGAGTGTAAGCAGGAGGCACCTCTGCTGTCTTCATTGCTGTTCCATGTGTGTGATCATTTGAGTATTTCTCACCTTTTCTCTGTTTTTCCCTGTACATTAGGATGTCTGTTTTTTTTTGTTTTGTGGTACAGTAAATTAAATTCTCTAATAATATTTTTCTAATCTAGTTTTGATTAAAAATAAATAAAATAAGAAAACATTGCTATTTATATGTAATTCAACATACATAACGACATATATACCATACACAATTTTGGGGTCAGTATGATTTTTGTTTTTTTTAAAGAGAGAAATTAATACTTTTATTTGCAAGAATGCATTAAATCAATCAAAAGTGACAAGAAAGACTTCTAAGAAGATTTATAATTAAAATAAATGCTGTTCTTTTGGACTTTCTATTCATAAAAGCCTGCATTTTTTTTTATGGTTTCACAAAGAAATATTAAGCCGCACAACTGTTTACAACATTGATAATAATAAGAAATGTTTTTTGAGCACCAAATTACCAGATAAAAATTATTTCTGAAGGATCATGTGACTGAAGACTGGAGTAATGGCTGCTTTTGAATGGTAGTGAAAGTCAGTCTCAACAGAACATGAGGGTTAAAGCCACAATATGTAATTTTTTGCCGCTCGAGGTCACTTATTCAAAATATCAATAATTTTGCAGAGCTTTTATTATGCCGCAGACGACCGCTTCTGCTTCTTCCGGTCATGTGTATGTGGGGTAATGCAGCGCTGTTTTATCATATTAGATACATTTGAGTGTGTTGAAAGTTATAATGCTTCTCTGTGCATTCGCTCGGCAACTACTATGAGACACTTGTTGCACACTGCAATAAGCTAGGTCAATATTAGGTATGGTAAAACATGGTACTCATGGTAAATCAAGAAAACAAGATTTAAACAATAAGACTAACTGTGTACAGCTATATAACTATGAGTAGTTTTCTGTCGATGAATGTATCCAAACAGTTGCACACCTGTCTAATAAAACAATATATTAAAGCGTTTTTGGTGTTTCCATAGTTTCAGAAAGATGATGACATTGATAGGCGATGCACAGACAAGGTCCGTGTCCTGGTTAAAATTGCTTATTTCTCTGGATTTAAATGTCTTGGAAACATTTTGGATAATGTAAGTACACAAGTCAACAAAATATATAACATTGTTCTAGTGATATTTGGATATTGTACATATTGTGCCTTTAAAAGAGGCGATATTTGCCTATATTATTTTATATATACATGTATATATAATTTATGGGATCATTTTTATTTTTGGGTGAACTAACCCTTAAAGCCTGTCAATCAACATTAGATCGCCACCCTCAGGCTGAATAATGCAAGGACATTAGACCTCCGCCAAAATAACAGCTATGAGTATCAGCCAAAATGTCTTTATTGGTGTACCTAGGATTGTTAGTTGAGTTCATAGGGCCTGGGACAAAATATTTAAGAGCCTTGCTACAGGGCCCAATTGTCTTTCCTCTGATGATGGCCATAGGTACATTACCAGGATTAACACTGTGCTTTCGCGTTCTCTCTCTACCCTTCTCTTTCTAAATCTCTTCATCCTGTTGCCCACACATCATTATTAACAGCATTAACTAACAATTAACTGTTCACTGCACCTGTCCAATATGTGAATCAGAGCCACAGCATCAGCAGAAGTTAGTCATCCCGCTCATTTCAAAATTCTCATTTTCAGCCATACCTTCCACGTTAAAGTCAGACCTCGGATCACCAACTAATTATCTAACAACAGAAAGAGTCGCTCATTAATGAGTCATATTGTTTAGCAGTAATGACAGCTATTGTTATTATTTCTGTCTTGGCCCATGAGTTTTGGCCCGCCTTGTTAATGAGCTGGATGATGATGGTTGGACTAGATTTAATTATTAGAGGGCAGCTAGTGAGATTAAAATGAGTTCCTGCTACCTTCCCTCTTACAAACACTATCATAAACACATGCACATGCTGTAAGTAAAATATGTAAATCCTGCAGTTATGTACGTTGCGTCAAACTGCAGCTGTTCGGAGAGCACGGCTGCTGTGAGACGTGCCGTTGGGCAACAGAATGCCCAAGACTGACAAATGCAGTCCAACAAGTGTGTGTCACTAGAGAGAGAGTGTGTGTTGTCACCTGTTTGACGGTGACAGTTGTGAATGGTGGTGTTTTCGAAACTTGCTAGATCCCTCACGGTTTATTAGTCTATTTTTCTGTATTTATAGCTTTCATAGTCACATCTATCCTCTACAGCTGACGGTAGCTTTATTATTTTGATTTATGTGTTCATCCTACCGGTTTTCAGAGGCATTACCGTAGACAGTGCAGCAATCATTTCTGATTTGATTTAGGATGGTTTTGATTCTGGACACGCAGTTTTACTGATATACACTCAGAAGAAAAGTTTATATATAACCTTCTGTCAGGTACTTCAAATATAGAACCTTTTAGGGGTTCCCATCATGGGATCGATTAATGGATTTAGTTTTAATTAAAAATGTTTTAATTCATTTTCAATTTTAATTGAATTTTATTAATTAAACAGCTCACAAACATGCTTTATCAGTATAAAAAAAAAAATAATTAAACATTAGTATTATGCAATCATTTAAAGTGTTGCTTCACCGATTTTCACCTCGCTTTGTCTTGTTACAATGTCAGTATATGTAAATGAACAGTGTTTACTTGTTGTCTGTGTTACCTGGACCGAGAAATTCACATTAATTATGAATAAAATTATGGTGCAAAACACATCATCAGGCGGACATTTGACAGCTCCAGGGCTTTCGTGAAAACTACAAATACTTCCGCATTTTTGTGGAACAGTTGAATCGAAGGGTTATTGTCAGGTTTAACACTGAAAATTGTATCGTTGTCTACTCTTTAAACAGCATTATGGTAAAAATGGAACACTATGGCAACAGCTTTCTTACATGTGCACAACAGCGTTTTGGTTTGGACGGCAACATGTCCAGCCCAGTGCATTATGGGTGTTGAAGTTTTCTTACCTATTTTCCCAAAGGAAAGACAACATCCGTTTTTCTCTGTTTTGTCTCAGGTAGCACCAATAAAAAAAAAAAAATTAAATAAAAGCCTTTCTATTGCATTGGGAGCCCAATTTTCTTGAAAGCCCATATTCCTTTAAGACATTTTTTCTCCTTATATAGAACCTTTTTGAAAAAAAAGGTTTTTTTAAAATTGAGTCAAGAACCCTAGGGTTCTGTTAAACCCTATTGAACCTGAGCTTAAAATGGTAAAACATTACATTTACATTTAATCATTTAGCAGACGCTTTTATCCAAAACAATAGAGCAATAGAAACAATCAAGTCAACAAAAGGGCAACACTATGTTAGTGACTAGTCCCAGTTATTCTAGCACAGTTCAGATAAAAAATAGATATACAATTGTAAGTGTTAGTATTAATGGGTCAAGTGTTGATGAAAAAGATGCGTCCTCAGCAGTTTCTTGAAATTGGCTAAACACTCAGAGTTAGGCAGGCACGTACATTCTATGATTCTGTCCATCAAATTAACCTCTCCCTCAAACATGGGAAGGCTTAGAGGTTATGATGTTGCTTAGCTGTCATTTGCTGTCAGTTTGATGGATATGCGACATTGTTAGGGCGGAATACAGGTTGTCAGTCATCATGTATAAACGTGACACCCCTTGTGTGTCTTTGTCATGAAGCAGAAAGTCTGAAGCAGATGAGACATTGAAGCAGATGCATTTATTAGGGTTGTGTGCTGCATTTGGCATGGACAGCTCTGATGATGTTATAATTTATTTTCACCCAAAAATTTAAATTAAGCCAAACACAATCAATAATAAAGTTATAATTATGGATATTTTCTTACAAAAGAAAAGGCCTTTCACTTCAGAAGGCCTTTATTAACATCTTGGAGCTGTATAGATTACCTTTATGATGGATGCGGGTTTTTTGGGCTTAAAAAAATGGTACCATTCACTCCCATTATAAAGATTGGAAGAGCCAGGATATTTGTTAATATACACTGACCTAAAGGATTATTAGGAACACCATACTAATACTGTGTTTGACCCCCTTTCGCCTTCAGAACTGCCTTAATTCTACATGGCATTGATTCAACAAGGTGCTGAAAGCATTCTTTAGAAATGTTGGCCAATATTGATAGGATAGCATCTTGCAGTTGATGGAGATTTGTGGGATGCACATCCAGGGCACGAAGCTCCCGTTCCACCACATCCCAAAGATGCTCTATTGGGTTGAGATCTGGTGACTGTGGGGGCCATTTTAGTACAGTTTAAACAGTTTAGTACAGCCATTTTAAACCAATTTGAAATGATACGAGCTTTGTGACATGGTGCATTATCCTGCTGGAAGTAACCATCAGAGAATGGGTACATGGTGGTCATAAAGGGATGGACATGGTCAGAAACAATGCTCAGGTAGGCCGTGGCATTTAAACGATGCCCAATTGGCACTAAGGGGCTTAAAGTGTGCCAAGAAAACATCCCCCACACCATTACACCACCACCAGCAGTCTGCACAGTGGTAACAAGGCATGATGGATCCATGTTCTCATTCTGTTTACGCCAAATTCTGACTCTACCATCTGAATGTCTCAACAGAAATCGAGACTCATCAGACCAGGCAACATTTTTCCAGTCTTCAACTGTCCAAATTTGGTGAGCTTGTGCAAATTGTAGCCTCTTTTTCCTATTTGTAGTGGAGATGAGTGGTACCCGGTGGGGTCTTCTGCTGTTGTAGCCCATCCCCCTAAAGGTTGTGTGTGTTGTGGCTTCACAAATGCTTTGCTGCATACCTCGGTTGTAACGAGTGGTTATTTCAGTCAAAGTTGCTCTTCTATCAGCTTGAATCAGTCGCCCGTTCTCCTCTGACCTCTAGCATCAACAAGGCAATTTTCGCCCACAGAACTGCCGCATACTGGATGTTTTTCCCTTTTCACACCATTCTTTGTAAACCCTAGAAATGGTTGTGCGTGAAAATCCCAGTAACTGAGCAGATTGTGAAATACTCAGGCCGGCCCGTCTGGCACCAACAACCATGCCATGCTCAAAATTGCTTAAATCACCTTTCTTTCCCATTCTGACATTCAGTTTGGAGTTCAGGAGATTGTCTTGACCAGGACCACACCCCTAAATGCATTGAAGCAACTGCCATGTGATTGATTGATTTAGATAATTGCATTAATGAGAAATTGAACAGGTGTTCCTAATAATCCTTTAGGTGAGTGTAAATCTAATAGTGTTTGGCTGAAAGAAGAATGTAATATACACCTAAGATGCTTGAGGATGAATAAATTATGGGATATTTTTTTTTATTTTTGGGTGAACTGACCCTTTAAGTTAACTAAAGTGTTTTGAAATAGATTACCCCAAAGTGGATCTGAATCTTCTTTATGTTTGTTTACATACAAATTAATATTTATGGCAATATTCATTTCAATGTTTATCTAGATAATTATATACAATGTAGATGTCAAAATGACTCTGTTAATCATTAATAGTGGTCAAGTGCAATGTTTCTGAAATTAATTAACACAATATGCATAAATACTTGTCCGCTATTAATGCTTTGATGAGCAATTATTAAATGTTCAACCTCATCTGCATGACTCATCTGCTCTCTAACAGAAACCAGGTCAGTGCTTCATTTACCAGTATCTTTACGCAAGGGGGTGTAAATATTATATACTTTTATTGAATGTTTGTGCTCTTAATCTTGATTTTTTTAGTCTACTGAAATGTCTTGGAAAGATATTTTTGCAGTGGTTCATCAGCAGAACAATTCAAAAACAGATTAAATAACAGTACAACCCACTGAAGAGATGTATGAATATCCCTCACAGCCTCGCTTTCATTCCCGTAAAAAATCAAAGATGGCGCTACTGTGAATAAGGTCTATTGATCTTATTGTGAATGATTCATTCGTGCATGTTTTTTTTTTTTTTTTTTAAATGCACAACTCGATCTTCCAATCTTTAGTTTTAAACCCCACCCATTTCTTACAACCAACGGCAAGCTCACATCCAGATCTGCCTTCATCCAATCCATAGCTGAAGGATTGAGCCAAGTCCCCATCCTACATTTTTCTTTTTTTATAATACATTTCAGTTGGATGTGCTATGCTAGACCTTTTGGTTAAGGAGTTAATTAATGGATTTATTTATTTATTTATTCAATGTTTTAGATATATTTGCAAAAAAATGGATTTTCAGTTTTGTGCTATAATAATAACAGTGTGCAATTTTTTTCAGTATATTTCCATTAATATATTGGATGATGTATCCTTTTCTTGTACAATCTAAATGCATCTCTGAATATTTTATAATTTAGCAGTCTTAAGGAGGGACATCTTCTCCCATCTTTTCTATCTTTTGCGCACAAATCCCATGGCTTTGGGATCATTTGTGATGTTCTAATCTTTGTGAAGTGAATCAGGGTTGACCCTAGATTTTTGATGTTTTCTTAATGTCTCAACAGGTCTGGATGACTGCTTGCAGCAGTATATAAAGAACTTTGAACGGGAGAAGGTAGGAGGTGACCAGCTGCTGAGGATCACCCATCAGGAGCTGGAGGATCTGGGGGTGTCCCGCATCGGACACCAAGAGCTGATCCTGGAAGCTGTGGACCTGCTGTGCGCTCTGGTGAGAGCTTTCACTCTCCTTTATACGCTTGATCCTACATCTGCTGTTCAGCACCCTGTCAGCTGGTGGACACTACTGCACAATGTTGACAAAGATATAGAGATATCACTTTGAGAAAAACAATATCACATTCTGAAAAGGCTACAAATGTTTGTTTGCATTTTCTAATGATAATGAACGACAATGTTGACCATTGAAAATTACTCTACTTATTTATTAAAGAAACATGCCACTATTTTTGAAAATAGGCTAATTTTCCAACTCCCCTAGAGTTAAACAGTTGAGTTTTACCGTTTTTGAAACCATTCAGCCGATCTGGCGGTAGCACTTTTAGCATAGCTTAGCATAGATCATTGAATCTGATTAGACCGTTAGCACCTCGCTCAAAAGTAACCAAAGCGTTTCAATATTCTTGACACTTCTGTTGTTACATCGTGTACTAAGACCGACGGAAAATGAAGGCCAGTATGGCTAGGAACTATATCTCTCATTCCTGTGTAATAATCAAAGGACTTTGGGGGCTATTATACATCTTAGGAAAGAGTACAGAATCTCTGGATTGAAACACAGGCGAAGAAGAAGCAGATATGTTGTAATTACGTAACTATTCAGACTTGTAAAAAGCATTCACGTGATTGTAGAACTCATAATTACAACTTTAGACTAGCTACAACTTGTACCACGTGACCGCTGTATCACACAACCACTGCAGATTTTGGAGTCAATTATCCAAGAGAAACATATTATAAGTCAGAATCTGAACAGCTCCAAGTACAGCGTCATGTCGTGTCATCTCTTATTTTCAATAATTATAACATGGCATCAACGCAGGATATGCACATGTAAAATAACGCGGTCATCAAACATTAAACTAACGTTACTGAATGGCTTTGGACTGTACAAACTTTGGGGGTGTTGATGGATACAATTTTTATTTTTATGAAAGTTCAGATTGAAGTATTCATTAAAAAAAGAATACATGAAGCTAGAATACATTTGTTTTGTTGTTGTTTAAAAGCAGAGGCTCTGTTCTTTCTTTTGATATATTGTAGGGCGATTAATCATAATAGATATTCGATTTTGGCTTCCAAAGATTATGAAAACAAGATAATCGATGTGAAACATTTATTGTGCCACTGCCACATTCCGTCCCATGCACCTTCCTTTCCTTCACAGCGGTGCACTTTTGTTCCTCCCCAAAAGCCCAAACCTGACATCCAAATCTGCTAAATACATGAGTGTTGTAAAATGCAGTCTATTGTTGCTAAACTGCGGGACGTTCTTGATATTAAACAGTGTTATTAAAAGCGCATTAAGCCGCGAAGAGATACTGATCCCTAGGCGGCCTCCTGTGTACGCACTCCAAGACAGAGCTGGACACGGATAAGCAAAGTATACTGTGGGCTTCAGATATGCGCCTAAACAGTCAAATAGCCTATGTCAAAATGCCGTTTTGGTAATTATCCCCGTAAACACAGTCGGTTATGTTTTAACTGAATGTAAACTATGAGAAAGAGCGCATGTGTAACAGTATATTGGGTCCGTGCAGCTCTTAAGTGACAGCAGTCTAATAAATCTGCTGCAGTCATTATTGTCAATCAAACAATAAAAGACAAAGAGAAAATCACTCACTGCTCTTGAATTAATAAACTGTTCTTTTATTAAGGATTTGTGGACCCACTTTATATTAGGTGGCCTTAAGTACTATGTCCTAACATTTTAATTAATCATTTGATACAATGCACTTATTGTGTAAATACATGTTTTTACATTGTACCCTTAAACTTCCCCATCCCACCGCACCTGTCCCTAACTTTACCCTTAAACTTACCCATACCAGCACACCTGTCCCTAACTTTACCCTTAGACTTACCCATACCAGCACACCTGTCCCTAACTTTACCCTTAAACTTACCCAACTCACCACACCTGTCCCTAACTTTACCCTTAGACTTACCCATACCAGCACACCTGTCCCTAACTTTACCCTTAAACTTACCCATACCACCACACCTGTCCCTAACTTTACCCTTAAACTTACCCATACCACCACACCTGTCCCTAACTTTACCCTTAAACTTACCCACCCCACCGCACCTGTCCCTAACTTTACCCTTAAACTTACCCATCCCATCACACCTGTCCCTAACTTTACCCTTAAACTTACCCATCCCATCACACCTGTCCCTAACTTTACCCTTAAACTTACCCATACCACCACACCTGTCCCTAACTTTACCCTTAAACTTACCCACACCACCACACCTGTCCCTAACTTTACCCTTAGACTTACCCATCCCACCGCACCTGCCCCTAACTTTACCCTTAAACTTACCCATCCCACCACGCCTGGGTCCCTAACTTTACCCTTAAACTTACCCATACCACCACGCCCGTCCCTAACTTTACCCTTAAACTTACTAATACCACCACACCCGTCCCTAACTTTACCCTTAAACTTACCCATACCACTACACCCGACCCTAACTTTACCCTTAAACATACCCATACCACCACACCCATCCCTAACTTTACCCTTAAACATACCCATACCACCACATCTGACCCTAACTTTACCCTTAAACATACCCATACCACCACACCCATCCCTAACTTTACCCTTAAACTTACCCATCCCACCACACCCGTCCCTAACTTTACCCTTAGACTTACCCATACCACCACACCTGTCCCTAACTTTACCCTTAGACTTACCCATACCACCACACCCGACCCTAACTTTACCCTTAAACTTACCCATACCACCACACCCGTCCCTAACTTTACCCTTAAACTTACCCATACAACCACACCTGTCCCTAACTTTACCCTTAAACTTACCCACCCCACCGCACCTGTCCCTAACTTTACCCTTAAACTTACCCATCCCATCACACCTGTCCCTAACTTTACCCTTAAACTTACCCATCCCATCACACATGTCCCTAACTTTACCCTTAAACTTACCCATACCACCACACCTGTCCCTAACTTTACCCTTAAACTTACCCACACCACCACACCTGTCCCTAACTTTACCCTTAGACTTACCCATCCCACCGCACCTGTCCCTAACTTTACCCTTAAACTTACCCATCCCACCACGCCCGTCCCTAACTTTACCCTTAAACTTACCCATACCACCACGCCCGTCCCTAACTTTACCCTTAAACTTACTAATACCACCACACCCGTCCCTAACTTTACCCTTAAACTTACCCATACCACTACACCCGACCCTAACTTTACCCTTAAACATACCCATACCACCACACCCATCCCTAACTTTACCCTTAAACATACCCATACCACCACATCTGACCCTAACTTTACCCTTAAACATACCCATACCACCACACCCATCCCTAACTTTACCCTTAAACTTACCCATCCCACCACACCCGTCCCTAACTTTACCCTTAGACTTACCCATACCACCACACCTGACCCTAACTTTACCCTTAAACATACCCATACCACTGCACCTGTCCCTAACTTTACCCTTAGACTTACCCATACCACCACACCCGACCCTAACTTTACCCTTAAACTTACCCATACCACCACACCCGTCCCTAACTTTACCCTTAAACTTACCCATCCCACCACACCTGACCCTAACTTTACCCTTAAACATACCCATACCACTGCACCTGTCCCTAACTTTACCCTTAGACTTACCCATACCACCACACCCGACCCTAACTTTACCCTTAAACTTACCCATACCACCACACCCGTCCCTAACTTTACCCTTAAACGTACCCATACCACCACACCTGTCCCTAACTTTACCCTTAAACGTACCCATACCACCACACACGTCCCTAACTTTACCCTTAAACGTACCCATCCCACCACACCTATCCCTAACTTTACCTGTATCCCACCTCAATATCAGCAAAAGTGTTTTGCAATGCAATATGAACACAATAGGTACGTTGTACTTATTTTTTTATGTAAGTACATAGTAGTTAAGGCCACCTAATATAAAGTGAGAACAGATTTGTCTATATTTAATGTTATACAGCAGTGTTATTTTACAATTGATTACTTTATTCCATTTCTGTTTTAGGCTATTACTTATCTGAAATCCACTGTACATCTTACTGAAAAACCTAAAGCACTGTTTATTCAATTTGTATTTTTGTTCTGTTGTATTTTTGTCAGTTTTGTTTGTAATTTAGTTTCTTTGTTCTTAATGTATTGCTGACTGTTTACTTTTGTAAGGATTGTTTACTTACATTAATTAACCAAGTATTAGTTTTTACTGAAGTATTGATAACTGACAACTAAAATTACACAAGTCTTATAATAACCCACCTATAATCGTGTTAAATAATTGTGATTTTAATATTGAGCAAAATAATCGTTATTTTTGTTATAATTGAGCAGCCATAATATATTGCATGTTCAGATATTCATACAATAAAATATTCTGGCAGCCATGAAACTTTTGTGGAAATTATAAAAATGCTGGTTCTGGCAACTTGGCAAAAAAAGGTCTTATTTCTTATACAAACTTATTTCTTTTCCTGGTCTTATTTCACACAATACTGTGTATCAGAAGAAAAAATAGATTTCTTTATATTACTATTTTTTATTTTACAATATTATAAAGCAATATAATAATAATAATAATAATAATATAATATTGAAGCCTCTTTTTCACAATCCACTCAAATTAATATTCCATTTCACTTTGAAAAACGTGACGTTTTAGCGAGATGAAATAAGTTGCAAATGTCATTTTATGTTCTCTTAAAAGTCACAAGATTTAAGCTTCAATTTTACAAGACTGAAATATTGTTCTCCTGGGAAAGATTTCCTCAGGTTTGTTCTTAAAATGTCACTCAATCAATATTTAAATGAGGCTTTTTGCTAGGTGGGTTTGTTCCTGTGGCCTTAATCTGTATCTGCTCTGTGTGCATGTGTGTGTCTCTAATTTTTATTGCTGTGTGATGTTCGACTGCTTGAAAATGATTTTCAAAAAGGTACCAAGAGTACAGACAGTGTGGGAGATGGGAAAAGGATTTAGGCTGAAATTTGCTCTGCACCGCTTGAGCCTTTTACATTATCTAGCATTTAATAACTAGCTTTCCATCTAATTCTCTCTCTCTCTCCTCCACTTACGCTCTCTCGAATCTCTCAGTTGAGGTATTAAAACAATGACTTGCCAGCCCACGCTTTCAGAATGTCAGCAACATGACGGGTGGGAACAGACGACAGGATGATGTTTATCGCGTCCGTGTGAGCCGTCTCACGTGCCACCCATCCTGAGTTTCTCCTCAACCTTTATCCTTCTTGTCCTTTTTATGTTTTACTCTTTTTGCATCTTCACTTCAACCTGTCGTGTCTTTCTAACAGACATGTTGTTGTTCTTGTTCTTGTTGCCTTTTCCTGAGATTGAATTTCAGCGTAGAGTTTGATCTGTGAGATTCCTAACACACGGTGAACTATAATGAGTGTGAGGTTTTGTGAGTGACTGTGAACCACTGACCTGTGTCGCTGACATTTAGGAGAGCGTTAATCATAAATAGATGACTTTGCTGTGCTCTCTATCTGTTCTGAACACTGATCCCAAATCAGAGCTGATGACATTCACGTTACACAGCCTGAATGTCAGCCTGGGCATGTGCGTATGAAATTAGCCATAAAGTGATTGTACATCTCTGATTTCACATAAACGCTGCCTCAACTGTACAATTTGAAAGTCACTTTTTACTTTAAAGGAATCATTCACAGAAACTGAGAATATTTTCAATTGCACTAAAAAAATAGATATTTTGCAGAATGTCCATGCTGCTCTTTTCCATATAATGACCGTAAAGGGATAGGTCAATCAAAAATGAAAATTCTGTTTTACTCACCCTTATGTATTGTGCACAAAAGAAGATATTTTGAAGAATGTTGGTAATTTTGACTTCCATTGAATGGACAAAAAAAAAAAAAGAGATATTTCTCAAAATATCTTCTTTTGTATTCCACAGAAGGAAACAGGTTTGGAACAACATGGGGGTGAGTAAATTATGACAGAATTTTAATTTTAGTGTGAACTATCCCTTGCTTTTTAGCTCAGTTTTAGCTCTAATTTTGCATGTATTCTTGTAAGAACATCAAAATGAATCTTTTAATGACTAAAAGATGAAAAGATATATAGCATTATAAATAATGAAATAATGAGATATAAATATTAGATTTAGTATTAGTAACTAATATTAGAATTAGTTTTAGTTCAGAATTAGAAATTTTGTCTTGGCAACTACAGTAATTGAAATAAAATAAGTTTAAGTTTAAATTTATAAAAATAAATTAAAGTTAAAAGAATATTTACAATATATATTTACAATACACATAACAAATGTAATTAAACTCAAATTAAAATGAAAACTGAAAATATAAAAGTAAAAGTAAATAATATATAAAATATAACTACCATAATGGTATAAAAATAATACTAAATAATGATTTTAGTGAACTATCCCTGAAAATGTATAGGAAAGAAAAATGCCACAGACGTTCTTATTCAAAATGAAAACATACTGAGAGAAAATGTCTTCATCACTGTAATCAATGAAGCATCCTTGTCTCTCAAGCACAGTATTAGTTCAGTATTAGGTCTATTCTGTGTCCTGTTTCCCCACTGTAAGGTGTGAAAGCATCTTAGATACAGTACAAACTTGCACACAAATATTGATGGAAGCCAGAGAACTGTTGAGTCTTTATTGTTTGACAGCATATTAACCTCAGAGACACAGAGCAGCCCACTCTCTCCTTTCCCGTCTTTCTAAACTCTCAAAAGCTGTCATTCTCTCACGTATTTGTTTATCGCGCTCTTCCCCTCCCTATTGCTTTATCTTTCTGTCATTTTGGTGTGTGTTATCTGCTGCATTCATGCAGAGAGCTTCTAAACAGATTAGCATGGAGGATTCTTAGCACACACCCCCCGCGCCCCCCATCTTCTGTGCAAGTCTCCCACCACTCTCTCTGAAGATGAATAATGGATCTTTTGTGAGTCTGTGTGTATGTTGTACAAACCTGTTTTAGTGTTCCAGGTGTGTTTATTACCTGTTCTTGTTCTTTGTGAGTGCGTGTGTGGGATTTGTTCTTCGGACGAGATGTAGCACAATACTCTGATCGATCTCCTGCTGATGTGAGAGGAGATACTGAAATTGATGCACACTTTAACACACACACACGCACACACGCACACAAGCACACACACACGCTCACACGTTCACACGCACACACACACACACACACACACACACACACACACACACACACACACACACACACACACACACACACACACACACACACACTTTTCTATGATGGTGGTCACTTTCCATTCTGTTGGTTTATGCTGATTTAATGATATTTTTTATTTTCAGACCCTAAACCTAGACATCACAGATGCATTTGTCATTTCTATATTTATATTAAGACATTATGTGGTGTGTTTTTTTTAAGCCATAAACATATTTTGTGACCAACTCTTGAGAAATGTCTTACTAATACTACTACTACTAAAAATAAATGCTCACACACACACACACGGGCACGCACACACGCACACACACACGCACACGCTACAGGTCAAAAGTTTGAGAACGGTAAGATTTTAAAAATGTTTTTAAAGAAGTCTCTTCTGCTTACCAAGGCTGCTTACTTTTTTCTATTTGAATATATTTTAAAATGCAATTTATTTATGTGATTCAAAGCTGAATTTTCACCATCATTTTAATATGCTGCTCAAGAAACATTTATTATTATTATCAATGTTGAAAACAGTTGTGTGCATTTTTTTGTCAGGATTATTTAATGAATAGAAAGTTCAAAAGAACAGCATTTATTTGAAATATAAAGCTTTTGCAACATTATAAATGTCTATACTGTCACCATACTGTCAGCAAATCAGCATATTAGAATGTTTTCTGAAGGATCATGTGACACTGAAGACTGGAGTAATGATGCTGACATTTAGGTTTGCATCACAGGAATAAATGACATTTTAAAATATATTCAAATAGAAAACAGTTATTTTACATTTTAATAATATTTCACAATATTACAGCTCTTTGTGTTTTTAATAACATAAATGCAGCCTTGGTGAGCAGAAGAGACTTCTTTAAAAACATTAAAAATCTTACCGTTCTCAAACTTTTGACTGGTAGTATATATATATATATATATATATATATATATATATATATATATATATATATATATATATATATATATATATATATATATATATATAGGAAAAATAGGAAAAAGAGGCTACAATTTGCACGAGCTCACCAAAATTGGACAGTTGAAGACTGGAAAAATGTTGCCTGGTCTGATGAGTCTCGATTTCTGTTGAGACATTCAGATGGTAGAGTCAGAATTTGGCGCAAACAGAATGAGAACATGGATCCATCATGCCTTGTTACCACTGTGCAGGCTGGTGGTGGTGGTGTAATGGTGTGGGGGATGTTTTCTTGGCACACTTTTGGCCCCTTAGTGCCAATTGGGCATCGTTTAAATGCCACGGCCTACCTGAGCATTGTTTCTGACCATGTCCATCCCTTTATGACCACCATGTACCCATTCTCTGATGGCTACTTCCAGCAGGATAATGCACCATGTCACAAAGCTCGAATCATTTCAAATTGGTTTCTTGAACATGACAATGAGTTCACTGTACTAAAATGGCCCCCACAGTCACCAGATCTCAACCCAATAGACCATCTTTGGGATGTGGTGGAACGGGAGCTTCGTGCCCTGGATGTGCCAAATCTCCATCAACTGCAAGATGCTATCCTATCAATATGGGCCAACATTTCTAAAGAATGCTTTCAGCACCTTGTTGAATCAATGCCACATAGAATTAAGGCAGTTCTGAAGGCGAAAGGGGGTCAAACACAGTATTAGTATGGTGTTCCTAATAATCCTTTAGGTGAGTGTATATATATATATATATATATATATATATATATATATATATATATATATATATATATATATATAGCTTTTTTATTCAATAATTGTACACATCATCATCTAATACTACAGTAATATATATGCATACTTTTTACTATTTTATTAAATGGGCTATATGTAAGAATTTTCATGTATTAATCGCTTTCTGAATTCTATATATAGCTCCTTTAAAGGCACAGTATGTAAGTTTTCGCCGCTAGAGGTCATTATTCAAAACAATAACAAAGGCGTAGCTTGATTACGCTGTGAATGAGCTAGGTATCATGGGATGATGGATGGATGTTTTGTTGTTTTTGTTTATTTTAACGATTAAAAGTTACGTTTAACATCCGCCGACCTTCTTCCCTGAACTTGAACTTTGTTATGTTATGTTTGATCACTTAAATTCATATTATTTTATTTAATACTAATGAAATGGTACTGAATTATACAGGTCACTTTATTTGACAAATTAAATTTGTGGGGTAACACAGCGCTGCTTTACTTTTTAAAAATCATACTAAAAATACTTTTGAGTGTGTTGAAAGTTATGTTATAACGTTACTTCATGCGTTAACTCTGTGGCTGGTATGAGACACTTGTTGAACATTGCAGTAAGCAAGATTGATATTTTAGAATATCATGTTAATAAAAGCTGGATGACTTGTGTTGCTAAAAGATATATTGTATGGTGGAGAATTTGCTGTATTACAGTTGCTACAAATAAAGCTCTTTCTAATTATGCTATGTTAGCCACTTGACAAAATAATGTTGTCTCTGAGGCATGGTACAAACATCTTACTTGTGGTAAATCAGGAAAACAAGAGATTCAAACAATTAGACTAACCATGTTAAGTTATACAACAATGATTAGTTCTCTGGATTTAAGCAATGTTGGAAACTTTTGGGATAATGCAAGTACACAAGTCAACAAAATAACATTGTTCTAGTAATTTTTTGGATATTTTAATAAAAAATTCTTACATATTGTGCCTTTAAAAGTAATACAGTAATATGCTGTGCTTTTTTCTGACACGTTTTTGTCAGATTTAGCTGATTGCGTTATCTCACAGAGGAGTGTGGCGTGTATAAGCTCCTATCAGCTGGCAGCAGAGACACTCAGTGCATTATTCATACCCTGAACTTTATGTTCTGTCTCCACCCACTCAACGCACCTCTACATATGAAGCGCTCACTCTTTCTCTTTCTCTATCTCTGCCAGGTGCTGAATATTCATTTGGGATCTCTGAGTGATCTTTGAGGAGTGAGTGAGTGAGTGAGTGAGAGAGAGAGAGAGAGAGAGAGAGAGAGAGATGTATTTGTCTGCCAGTGAGTGATGTGCTTTGTGCTTTTCTCTATTACCAAATGTATGCTCATTGTAATACATCTTTAGTTTAACCTTGTTAATACATTTATTTATTCCTTCTTAATTGACTGGCAATTTTATGAATTTTAATGTTTAATGTTTTCTATTAAAATAAGTATTAACTTTTCAAATGTGTATATATTAGGGACTAAAATTAATACTCGCCAAAAATCGGTCTCAGTCGCCAGCTAGCCAGTAAAAAATGTGAAATTCAACAATGCGATGTTGTGACAACATGAATGTGTCAGTGCTGCATCATCACGAAAGTTTATTCGTTGCTCACACACTGTGTGGGAAGTTTAATCCCCCCTCCACCAAACTTTACACATGGCACAATGCAGTCAGGCAAGTACCGTTCTCCTGCAACTGCCAAACTCAGACTCGTCCATCGGACTGCCAGACAAAGAAGCGTGATTCTTCACTCCAGAGAACACGTCTCTGCTGCTCTAGAGTCCAGTGGCGGCGTGCTTTACACCACTGCATCCCACGCTTTGCATTGCACTGGTGATGTAAGACTTGGATGCAGCTGCTCGGCCATGGAAACCCATTCCATGAAGCTCTCTACACACTGTTTTTGAGCTAATCTGGAGGTCTGAAGCTATTGACTCTGTGCACTGTGTGCCTCAGCATGCGCTGACCCCGCTCTGTGATTTTACATGGCCTATCACTTCGTGGCTGAGTTGCTGTTGTTCCCAATTGCTTCCATTTTGTTATAATACCACTAACAGCTGACTGTGGAATATTTAGTAGTGAGGAAATTTCACTATACTTTTGGCAATATAGTGTGTGTGTGTGTGTGTGTGTATATATATATATATATATATATATATATATATATATATATATATATATATATATATATATATATATAGTATTAAAATCATTATTCAAATTTAAAATATATTTTTAAAATTAATATTAAATTTATTTATTTAATCTTATTTTTCTTCAGGCACGCCTTTGTCAAGTAACATTCAAAATTTGCTTTAATAAACTTTCCTTTTCTAGTTTTACTTGCACAATTTTCACAATTGCAAATGTACAATTCCTGTCATGCCAATAATGCAGAATATAACTAAAATTGAAAACAGAGAAAGGAGAATCTTGTATCTAAAATGGGAAACCAAACAGAACAGTGAGAAAACAAAAAGCAATGTTCTTGTTGAGTCATTCCTGCAATTGTTTGCCAACCAGTTTCGTCACTTAAGCACTTCATTGTCTTTATCTCTGCTTGACAGAACTACGGGCTGGAGACTGAAAACCTGAAAACTCTTTCTCACAAGCTCAATGCCTCCGCCAAAAACCTGCAGAACTTCATCACAGGCCGCAGACGCAGCGGCCATTATGATGGCCGGACCACCCGCAAGCTGCCCAACGATTTCCTCACCTCTGTGGTGGACCTCATCGCTGCCGCTAAGAGCCTTCTGGCCTGGCTGGATAGGTTAGTCCTGCTAAGAGCCGCATACACACTGAATCAATACATGAATTAATACATACTTAATATAAATATACACATATTCGACTTAATTGAATTCCACATTGATTTGCATTTCCATTAGAGATGGGCTCCTCTGAGAAAAACTAGAGAAAACATTATTTGATGTCAGATAAAGCTTGAAGAAATATGACCTTAAAGATTAATAGGGTCTTCTCCTGAACTCCAGGGTTTTTTTGTCATCTTTTGTTGCTGATAGTCAGATAAATGCTGTTGTGACGTGAGGAACTGACTGAAAGTTCTGGTGACTTGATATTGGTAGATCTAGAGCTTCAAGTAAGTAAGATTTATTTTGAAAGAAATGAATAGGGGAGACTGGGTATGGTTGTAACACGTTTTTCTTCAGCACCTAAAACTACCCTTTTTTTAAGCTACACGTCTGAAACTTTTAGGCAAAGTACCCACATTTGTCTACTACAAATGGCAACAATTTAAATGTCTCGATAACTATATCACAGACTTTGTGAGATGATGACAAATACTAATTGGTCCTTTGTTACAACCTACCCCACTACTAGGGTAGGTTGTACACATACTGGGGTAAGTTGTAACAGGTAGACAAAGTGCACAAAAACTAAGGGTACTCCAAGTGATATGCCACAACAACAGTTTTATTTTAAATGAATGGCTGCAACAATAAAATATGTGTGAATATGGGGATTGCATATTGTGTGTGTTTGTGCATGCACACGTGTGTGTTTGTTTGTGCATGTCTGTACGTGCACATTCATATAGGTGGGTGTGTATGTGTGTGTGCGTGTGTGTGAGAGATAGAGAGAGAGAAAGCAAGAGCAAATTAACATAAACATAGGCATTCTATAGAAAAAAAAATTCTTAGTTGTATGTAAGTGGATGGTTGTCACCCATTGTCTAGCTGTATTAGCATGGTGCTTTGAAATTAGCAGAAGGTTGATACACCATTCTTTACTAGAGAAACTACACTTTGACCTGATTTAACTCATACAACATTATCTACAACGGTAGAAGTACTAAACAAAATATTATCTTGTTATTTTTTTTTTTTTACTTTCTTACCTCAGAATTAGATTTTCCGCTGTAGCTTCAGGAGAGATAGCAACAGAGACTGGAAAACCTCCATGTGGGATCATAAAGGAAGCCAGAGAAGACTGAAACTGTCATATGACTCCTATCTTATCTGTGATTCGTGCAATTGGTAGTGTTACTCTCCCCGTGTTACAACTATACCCAGTCTCCCCTACCTTTATTCATTGAGGATGCATTAAATTGATCAAAAGTGGCAAAGACATTTATAATGCTACAAAAGATTTCTATTTCAAATACATGCTTTCTTTTAAACTTTCTATTCATCAAATGTATAATGATTTCCACAGAAATATCAAGCAGCACAGCTGTTTTCAACATTTAAAAATTAAGAAATGTTTTTTTCAACCGTTTTACCGTATTTTTGATCAAATAAATGCAGCCTTGGTGAGCGTAAGAAACATTCAAAAAATCTTACAGACCCCAGACTTTTTAATAGTAGTGTACATCATGAAATTATGAGAGTTTTATTATTTGTACAAATTAGTTTATGGATTAGTTTGGATTTAATATGTATTGCTGCATTTTGGGCTTAGGCTCAGAGATACGGCTGTGATTCCGCAAATGTTATTCCAGGAATGACAGAGGGTGTTGATCCAGGAACATTTCCTGCTAGTACAAATCATTTTGTGCACGGTCTTCCCTCCAGTCAAGGGTTGGCACTTAGAATTAAAGTGAAACTTTGTGTTTCAGGGTGGGCTGAAGTTAGCGACTTGGGGTCTCTCTTGTCTAGTGTGTGCAAGGTCAGCTTTTGTCTGCTCAAATTCAATCATGTTGATTTGTGTTCCACCCCTCAGCAATCAGGTACACGGATGAGTGAAGAGGTCTTATATAACACAGACTCTTTCTTTCTCAGTAACTTTATTTCGCGTCTAGATTTTACCCGCATGGCTTCTGTTCATGTACAAATGTCTTTAGATATTGATTTCTTTATGATATATTGATGAGCAGAGACAAAGAAAAGAAAGAGAAAGAGAAAAGAAAGAAAGAGAAAGAGAAAGAGAAAGAGAAAGAGAAAGATCTGAGGCAAGTAAGAAATGAAACATTTCTGTCAAGCAGTTGTTTGAAACAGTTTTTTCTTCTCATAAGTAGCCCAAACGGAATCTGTGCACACTTTCGGTGCTGAATGTGAGGAAAAATCTGTATAAATTCTGCTTTGCCACTAATAATTTCACATCCATTTATCCTCTATGACTCTCAACCTTGGTTCTCAACCTTTTTGACTTATAATATTTGCAACCTTTTTGATGCAATATTTGAAGGCCCCTTGTATATCTACACTGTAAACCCTAACTCTCAAAATAATGAATTGGTTTGAATGGAGCCAACTCAAATTAAACAAATTAGTTATGAGTATTTAGAACGTTCTTTTTCTTTTGAGTTCACAAAACGGACACATTTTGAGTAATCTGAATTGTTTTATTGTTATGGGTTTTATGAACTTGTTTCTTTTAATTTAGACGAACTTGTTAACTAAAACTGGGCTGGGATTTCTATTTACCAGCACACTTTGCCATGTCACTCAAAAGGC
The DNA here is from genome assembly GCA_018749465.1 of Paracanthobrama guichenoti. Taxonomy (NCBI): domain Eukaryota; kingdom Metazoa; phylum Chordata; class Actinopteri; order Cypriniformes; family Gobionidae; genus Paracanthobrama; species Paracanthobrama guichenoti. Next base: position 24,158,096 of record CM031966.1, read on the forward strand.
AGCGTAAATGCTAAAATTATTATTATTATTATTATTATTATTATTATTATTATTGGTGCAATGTTAAGGTTAAGATTTAGTAGTGTTTTCTTATGTTAGTTTAGAAGAGTTTCTGTTATGTTGGGTTAACCATCATGATGATGAGTGGTGCATGAGCTTAGTTTGAGAATGTTAAATGTTCTATATTGCTGTACTCATTCAGTAATTGATATGCTATGCTAATGCTATCAAAGCATTGTGTTACCAATTAGCAATAGCATTTATTGAATTATCAAGTTAAAGCTACCCAAGTTTCTGCTACTAAAATATTTAAGTTGATAACTTTAGTTTAAATGTATGAATTAGCTTACTTAAATATTTGAAGTTGAGAAAATAAAATCTATGAATACAAAATAAAAATCTGCATGTTCTGCTTACTTAAACTTTACATTTCTTAACTTAAAAAAATGTATGTAACCGATTGCCTTAATTTTTTTGAGTTTTGCCAACTTATTTGGGTTTACAGTGTATAATATACAGTATATAATGCATTATTAAAAGAAACCGAGTGTGAATATAGGTAAATTAATTAACCACAATTCATTTTGTGATTTCAGGTAAAAATAGTTATTGAGGGGAAAAAATAAATATGATTATTTTACATCTTGATTGCGTGTAGATTATTTTGCATTGTAATTACATTAGACTGTTTTAATATAGTAATACTAATATTAATAAATGGTAATTAAAATAATTTTAAGTTATCTTTTGGCCCCATTGGAAGCTTGATGGGGCCCTGGTTGAAAACCACTTACGTCCAGTTTTTATGACTTATAAACTTAAAATTTCTTAAAAATAAAAGTTGTCACCAAGATAGTATTATCTAGCGGGGTAACATAGACTTGCAATTATTTTGCAAAGTAAAGAAAAAAATGAGAACATCATTTTGTACAATTAAAAACCTTTAATGAAAAATATCATTTATAACAAATATAAAAATTAATTGGTAAAAAGTGATATCTTTATTTTGTTGTTTGGATCTGAACTTGGCCGGCAGAATTTTTTATTTTATTTTTATAGACAAATGTGTGCTCATTGCACTGCTTTGCTTCTTATTTCCATAAATTTAAATTCTGCTTAACTTTGTTGCTTTGTCGCTGCAAATCACTGTCAATATAAACCCCATAAGACACTTAAGTTATAGACCATAGTGCTGCAATATTTCTACTTTTTAATTTTGCAGTGAATGTAAATCAAGTGGGTGGTTTGTGCTGAATGATCCATTTGGCAGCCAGCTGCTTTACTCGGTCCAGCTCCCTCTGGTACTGAGCCTGGCTTAAAGCTCTGGACTGGGACAGCACTGCACAGTAGGACCCTTTCCATCAGACAGCGTTTGATATCCTCTCAGTTACACCCCACTGAGAACGCCATCTCTCTATTACTGTGCCCAGGCAGCCACAAACCCACTTTCTGATTCTGATCCTGGACCTGAGAGTGGTCCATATCACACACAGTTCACATTGACCCTGTCAGGATGGGATCAAGCTGAGAGCACTAATCCACACCAGCTCACGGCTTGCTGACTAAGGTGATCTTGTAGCCAGTCAGTGTTTGGGTTAGGGAGGTTTCTGAGTTTCACTATCCATTATCAGGAACGCACACTGTAGGAACAAGGCCACCGTGTGGGAGGGGTGCCTCGTTCCCCTCTTTCATTAATGATGGCCTAATTACGCTCCCCGTCCTTTCTTCTCTGCCAAAACAGTCCCCAGTAGAGCTGTCGTCTCCCCTGCAGACATAGTAAAAGAACAGAAGAAACTCTGAGAGAGAGAGGGAGGAACAGAGTTACACTAACGCAGGTGAATGGATCTGAAGCCAAGAGACATTATGACTGACTTGAGAGTCTCAGTCCCTTAAGTGTTATTGGTTGATATCCATCCAGGCTGACACCAGCTCTCCTCTGCCACTTGCCAAGCCGGTGATCATCGTTTAATGGTATCTGGGTGCTTCTGTTGGGTTTGTTGTGGGCTTTCCCTCATTGTCATTCTCTGTGGGCAGAGCTCCATGTGGGAGGGGCTTATTGAAATACAAGAGAAGTTCCGTCAGGTTTGTCTACTCTTACAATAAAGGGTTAGTTGACCCAAAAATGAAAATTCTGTCATTAATTACTCACTATCATGTTGTTCCAAACCTGCAAGACTTTCATTCATCTTCGGAACACAAATGAAGATCGTTTTGATTCCTCCATAGGCAGCTACGCAACTGACACTTTGACGCTTCAAAAAGTTCATAAAGAGATCGTAAAACTAATCCATATGGATTGAGCGGTTTCCACATTTTCTGAAGAGACCCACTTGCTTTATACGATCTTACGGATTTAGAATGATATGAGGGTGAGTAATTAATAAAATAATTTTCATTATATGAACTATCCCTTTAAGAGGCATAATAGATCATAGTCAGAGTACATGCCATATTGATTGTTGATAATTCAGGCGACAAAACATTTATAATGTAATTTGAAGTTTGTGAAAAGACTGAATGTTCAATCTTTATGCACAACTTTGAACACTGAACGCAATGTACTTCCATTCCTCACCGTCTCATTTTCGTTTGTGCCACTTTAAATTTGGCATCTACTCTGACTGAGGTCTATAGTTTTTGATCTTACATTCAGCTCAGCTGTTTTCAAACTCATTCCTCTTCAAATTCTGGCCTAAATTAGCCTGGATGCCAGCCGATCTTAGCCCCGCCATTTGAGGTTTGAGGTCGGGAAGTTCGGTCTGGACTTGATCCGTTGTGGAGCAACTATGCTTGAACCAGAGCTGTTCGGACCAATCGTCAGGGCTGGCTTTATACGATGATGGACAGATCAACAGTAACGTAATCATCCATGTCACCAAAGAGCGCTTAAGTTGAATTCATTCTAATCCTAAACAGAGAACTTGTTCGCATATGCATTCACCTTTACTATTTCTCTCAAAAATGATGATCGTGTTGGTAAGTACTCTGTGTATCCTGAAATTCTTTTTACTACACCGGCAAAGATCATTTACACTCATCTTCTTCTACTTCTTCCAGCGTGCGTGCAGTTGAGTTCTGTTGACAACTATGCATCTCTCAAGTCAACATACATCACTCACTCCGTTGCTCTGATTAGTTGTAGGTCTATCCAATTGATGGTACGGTTGAAACACGCCCCATAATCACAGCCCAATGGAGCAGTATCAGACTCATATTCTGACTAGAATCTGAGTATGACGACGTCAGGCTAGGCCTAAATAAGCCTTTAGTACTGAATAATAATCAGATTTTAAAAATTAACCATACTAGAAATAAAATTTGAATTCTAGCCTCAAATCTCTTAATGGTGCCCCACTAGTTACCCATATTTACTTTTTATGGTGTAATCATTATATTTAGATAAAGGTTCCTGACTTTTTTCTGTACCTCAAACATTGCCAAGGTCGGGTGTTTGATTCCCAGGGAATGTGTGAACTGCTAAAATGTATACTTTGAATGCACTGCAAGTTGCTTTGGATAAAAGCATCTGCCAAATGCATAAATGTAAATGCCCTGACATTATTAGTGCTAATGCGTTTTCATTGATTTGTTCAGAAAGGAGCTGAAAGTGTTCGGATCCTCTCTCTGTGTGTAAAAGGATCTTTGAAATGAAGATAGACAGCAGCGCATAAGCAATTACAAGAGCTCACTAGCTCCCAGACTCTCATGCATTGATCGAAAAACTGGAGCAGGACGAGTTGAAACTTTGAGGCCTGGCCTTGAGGAAATGATGGTGGTCTTTTTTACCCAACTGACGGATTTCCTGTCAGCCTGGAGCCTTTTGTGTCCAGATGGCGTCTTGTGCTCAAATGCTTTGAAAAAGCAAAGGTTGGATGTAATGAAGTCAATCCTGGAGAGAATCGAGTGAGCTACGTAGATTTCAGTGTCTCGCAGTCTAGCTCGGATGACTTGGTTTTGAATTTTGAATCTTATTTTCTTATTGCTATCATTTCCTTGTAATTTTTTTTTCTCCCTTCCGTTCTCCCTCTCCATCCCCTCGGGTTTTTTTCAGACAGTTCTCGTGAAGTCTCTGTTCACTGCATCCATGCTTGCTGACAGGTGTCCTTGAACCGGGGTCAGACGCTGTCGTCATGCTGAAAAGTGATATTTGGGAATCAAGTGAAGACGCTGACATTTAGGAGTGGAGTTTTGAAGGAGGATTTGCTATTCGCCTAGAGCTGCATCCCAAATCCTGTTTAGAAAAGAGAGTTTGACTCAGGATTGCATGTTCGGGTGGTTTAAGAGCACTTGTGGGGTCTTTGAATGAATGATTTTTAGCCCAGCAGTGAAAGATGGTTAGAATTTCTTAAATTGTGAGGGGCTTCTGGGTTGGCATCAGTTGGTGTTCCCAGCGGTCTTAGAGGAATATTTAGAGACAGGATGGAAACGATGAACCAATGTTCCTACAGCCCTGTATATATAGCACACAGCCTCAATACACACGACCCACATTCACTTCGTCACTCACTAGAAAAGAGAGAAACTGGGTCTGGAGTACATTCACGAACAACGGGGATAACGTATAGCACAGCACACACCAACACATACCTAAAGTTTACAAGCACACACACTCAAATTATCTATTTTGTGGGTCTGGCTCTAAGAATAATCTAATGGTTAATTCCAGGTGCTACTTCTTTTGCAGGTCACCGTTCGCTGCCGTAACAGATTATTCCATGACCCGGAACAACGTGATCCAGCTGTGCCTGGAACTCACTACCATAGTACAGCAGGTAATGGCATTCATAAACCAAACCAACTAGATCAAACACTCTCATATGAGATGCTACAAGCACACTGAAATTGACACTTCTGATGGAAACACCATTTCAGCTGGGGAAAGTCTTGGAAATATTTATGTAGGTCATATATGGCTGTTGTCTAGCTAGGAGTTTTGCCAAATATGATGATAAGGGACTTAAAACATAAATTATAGAGGCAGCTGTATATTTTCATGTCAGTAAATAAATAAATAAATTAGTGTAATTTTCTAAATTACATATGTAGGTATTTTATTGTTAGAATAAAATAAGATAGATAAAGATCTATCTTCTATCTATCTATCTATCTATAATCTAATCTATCTATCTATCTATCTATCTATCTATCTATCTATCTATCTATCTATCTATCTATCTATCTATCTATCTATCTATCTATCTATCTATCTATCTATCTATCTATCTATCTATCTATCTATCTATCTATCTATCTATCTATCTATCTATTTGAAATAGAAATCACAGTTATATTGCCTTTGTATTGAGACAGATCTCATCTCATATTAATTACTATGACTATTTTTTTACTGTAATATGAAATGTTACTTAAACCTCTCACATATCTGCTCCTTTTACATTCTTCCACATGTTATAAGGAAGTTTTAAAAAGCACTATGAGGATGTCTACAGAACTACAGCTCATTTGTTACTGAAGGCATAATGGGTAATGTAGTCCTTTAGAGCAGAGCAGGATGGGCGTGTGTGTGTGTGTGTGCCTGTTTATGTGATTTATGAGGACACAAATTTGTATAACTACATGGGTATTACACTGGTATTACAACATAAACGTGGTTTATGACATTTCATGTCCTCATATTTCAAATAGCTTTAAAAACACACTAAACAATTTTTTATTAAAAATGTAAAAATGCAGAATATTTTCTGTGATGGGTAGGTTTAGGGGTAGGTGCAGTGTAGGGGATAGAATATATGGTTTGTACAGTATAAAAACCATTACGTCTATGGAGAGTCCTCATAATGATAGGTGCACCAACATGTGAACACAGACTCATGGGGACTTGTGTCACCATGGGGACCTAAATTAAGGAAACAAGTTTATAAATCATACAGAATTAGTTTTTTGAAAATGTAAAAATGCAGAAAGTTTTCTGTGATGGGTAGGTTTAGGGGTAGGGTTGGTAAGGGGGATATAATATACAGTTTGTACATTATAAAACAATTACGTATATGAAGAGTCCCCAAAAAGATAGTGAACCAGACCTGTGTGTGTGTGTGTGTGTGTGTGTGTGTGTGTGTGTGTGTGTGTGTGTGTGTGTGTGTGTGTGTGTGTGTGTGTGTGCGTGTGCGCGTGCGTGCATTCGTGTGTGTTTGTTTGTGTTTGTGTACCCAGCAGATTATTTTTGTTAGGGTCAGAGGATCATGGCCAGTAAGAGCAGCATTAAATGGATGGATCTGTCACAGCCAGCTCAGCCCGAGCACTGCGCTCAAACTCTCTCTTAATCCAGGACAGATTACAGCGTCAAAACCAGAGATCTAGGTCTAATCTTAACTAATGCAACTGGTATTGAGCACTCAGGACCAGCAGAGGTCCTTTTCCCAGATCGGCCCTTGTGAGATTAGGTGAAAATCTTTTTTTTTTTTTCTTCTTCTTCAAATAAAACCATTTGAATGGTTTTAGTACTGAAGGTGTGTTTGGCAGGTGTGTTTTTAGAACATGCTAGCTGGTTTCTACCTGATCCAAGATAATTCAAATAGGTTTAGCTGACCAGATGGACTTCCAGCTGGTTGGAACCTGAATGAGCTGGTAGACAATCTTGTACCAACCTAATATGTTCCAAAAACCTGCTTGACCATCTGATTTATTCACCAGGGCACTTGACTAAGATGGTTAGCCAAGTCCCTGCCGCTGGTAGTCTGCCACTGACTAGTTGCTAGTCAACCACCTAAACAAGCTTTAATCAATCAGTCAATCAATGTTTATTTATAGAGCACATTTAAACACAACCAAGGCTGACCAAAGTGCTTTACAAAGCAAAAACAATCACTGCGATTTTTAAGTTTAACTCTGGGTACTGTAAGTAGGCCAAGGTCACGTGATCTCAAATTTCTTGAAGGGTTATATGGAAGCTATAGATCAGTTAGATAATGAGATGCTAGGTCATTGAGGGCTTTATAGACAAATAACAAGATTTTAAAATTAATCCTGTACTTGACAGGGAGCCAGTGCAGAGACATTAAAATAGATGTTATATGATCATATTTTCGTTTCCTGTCGAGCAGTCTAGCATCTGCATTTTGGACCAGCTGCAGACAAGAGATAGAGGCCTGAGAGATCCATAATACAATGAGTTACAGTAGTCAAGCTGAAATCCAAAGGCATGGATTGCGATTTCAAAATTGCTCCCGGATAAAAAAGGGCTTAACTTTACTGAGAAGGCGAAGTTGGTAAAAGGATGATTTGACAACAGCAGTGATCTCTTTGTCGAATTTTAAACTGGAGTCAAATAGGATGCCCAGATTTCTGACACACTGAGTATTACATGGGGCGAGAAAACCCAGATCAAAATCAAAAACACTGTTTTCCTTAGGGCCAAACATAATCATTTCTGATTTATTTTCGTTTAAAAGTAAAAAATTACTTGAAAGCCATGACTCATGATTCATTTAGGCATTCAAACAGAGGCTGTTGTATTTTTTTATTTTATTTGAGTATCGTCGGCATATAGATGAAAAGAGACACCATATTTTTCAAAAACAGAGGGCAGGGGAAGTAAATACACAGGTCAAAGAATAGAACCATGCGGGACACCACAACCAAGAGGTAAGTTGGAGGATGAATAATGCCCCAGATGTACAGTGAAACACCTATATGACAAATAAGAGCCAAACCACTGTAATACAGTACCACGAAGCCCCACACAAGGCTCTTGTGACAGAAGTATGTTGCGGTCGACTAAGTCAAATGCAGATCTTAGATCTCAAAGGACCAGAGCCATGGATTTTCCTGAATCTGTTGTGAGAAAGATGTCATTTGAGACTCTTAAAAGACCTGATTCAGTGCTATGTAGAGTTTTAAAACCTGATTGAAAAACTTCATAGATAGAATTGACAGACAAGAAGGATTGTAATTGGGCAAGCACAACTTTCTCCATGATCTTTGAGATAAAAGGAAGGCTTGAGATGGGCCGAAAAATTAGAAAGAGACGTAGTATCAAGATTGGGTTTTTTAAGATACGTTATTGTTACAACAGCATGTTTAAGGCAGGCTGGAACAGTGCCGGTGAGCATTTATTAATTACTGCTAACAGTCCCGGACCAACTGCATCCATAAGGAGGAATAATGACTGAATCAGTATTGCAGTGATTATTATGTTTCTAGCATGTTATATGTTTGGCAACATTTCTTCTAACCCTAATTGATGGAGTGTGTAGCTTTTCATTTCTTAAACCACCATCATGACCATATTCCAGGATGACAATGTCAAAATGGTTGTGAAAGAATGGTTGGGAGGGAGCATGAAGAATCATTTTCACATGTGAATTGGCACCTCCAGTCCAGACATTAAATTAATTGAAATTCTTTGGGATGTGCTGGAGGAGACTTTACAGAGTGCTTGACTCTTGCATTGTCAATACAAGATCTTGACCAAAAAATTATTGATCTCTTGATCGAAATAAATGTTGTGATGTTATTTCCATCAAGAGGTGCTTCAATTTTTGGTCAGGATCTTACTTACACTACTGTTCAGAAGTTTGATGTCAGTAAGATTGAGTTTTTAAGTCTCTTATACTCACCAAGGCATTTATTTGATGGAACAACTTTTATTTTGGAACAACATTTGGACACAATTAAAACATTTTATGCGAACTATCTCTTTAAACACTATGCTGTGACATGAGAATGCACCTTAAGTACTAATGACACACATGAACACACACAGACACATAAATATGCATACTGTCATTCTGCGTGATGATCCATGGCTTGAGTGACAGCACTGGAGAATATGTACGAAGATGCTCAGGGGTGCTCGAAAGGGAAGTGAATCAATGCGGTTTCATTTCCCGTGAACACTCTTTTCTTTCGCTCTCTCTCAAGGCTTTTGTTGTGTGTGAGTCTCAGGTGTGAGTGCTGGTTATTACTTTATTGTGATGAAAGGGAAGAGGTGCAGGTGAGAGCACCAAAGACGATCACAAAAAATAAGATGCCGCAGAAACGGAGACATATAGTTTCGACGACCAAAGAAAAAGTCCTCCTACTGGGCATTGTTGGGTTGTGTGTGTGTGTGTGTGTGTGTGTGTGTGTGTGTGTGTGTGTAGGGGTCAGTGATGGATATAGGAAGCAGAGTGGGTGTTACCATGGTGACGGCTGATGGCCAGAGATCAGTTTCTTCAGTACGTTTTCTTTAATATTTCATAAATGGTCAATGTATCCATATATACTAAGCAAGGATTTATAGTCTTGTTTGTCTGTTCATGGACCAAATGTCCTCACAATGTCATTTTTCCAAGTTTTATTATGGACATTTGTTCCATGAATAGAAAACGATATCACATAATTTGGTTGATGTATATAATACATTGGTCATTTATGAAATATTAAAGGGCTGTTAAGAATATTAAATGACTTTCTTGGCTGCTACAAGAAAAAGAAAAAAAAAGACTTCATAACAGCCTTATTCAGTATAAATGTCACAATGGTGTGAGTAAAGCGGTAGAATTGCATCACTTCCATTATAATCAACAACGTTTAGTTAAAGTTTGTGTTCTTCATCTGATTAAAAAGGTTTTAAATAACTGATTTATACTGATGAACTATTTATATACTAATATATTATATAAATATTTAATTGAATATTTAAAAGATTTTGTATTGAACCATTGCACGCTCATGATGTCATTTTTGGTCAGTAAGATTTTTAATGTTTTTGAAAGAAGTCTCTTATGCTCACCAAAGCTGCATTTATTTGATCAAAAGTACAGTAAAAACTGTAATTTTGCAAAATATTATTACAGTTTAAAATAACTGTTTTCTATTGTAATATATTTAAAAATGTAATGTATTCCTGTGATATCAGTCACATGATGCTTCAGAAATCCTTCTAATATGCTGATTTGGTGTTTAAGAAACATTTGTTATTATTATCAGTGTTGGAAACCATTTTAATGCTTTGTAATTTTCTTGCAAACATTTTTTCAGGATTCTAAAAAATGAAGTCAAGTCACATTTATTTGTATAGTGCTGTACATTTCAAAGTTGATTCAATTCCATTTAATGACAGTAGCTGCATTTCCATTACCCTTCAAATTGCGTATTGAAAATACACCCAATGGAAACACGTCAATTGCGCAAAAACTCCCATATATCGCAAAAACGTTTTTATGCTTGCATGAGGTGGTTTTTCAGGCAATTCGAAAAAGGAATATTTCGCAAAACTACAAGGGAAACGTCAATCCTTCAGTTCTTCCTATGCAACAATAGCCTCCATTCTGGTGTGATATGTTTGGACAAAAGACAAGACATGTCTGGACATGAAAAACAAAAGAATCACGGTAATACTGGATTCTAAACAACAAAGAAATGCCACAATTTATCAAGACCTTGAAGCAGACAGTAGGGAGAAACACCCAGAAACACCTCATACATGGTCGCTTCCAAGTATAAGGGGCTTTCCTTGCCATTAATACTTGGATAACACGCGTACGTCTCCTTCAATTAAAAATAATGGCTAATGTGGTGGCTGCGATATATGTAAACCTACCAAACATCCATTGCCAAGATTTTTGTAATGACTGAGGAAAAAATTTCGTTTTAGTCGCATAATACTAAATAATGGAAACGGCGTCATTCCACAATAGTTTTTTATCGACATTCTGTAATGTAAACCAGACTAGTGTCGATGTTGCAAAGTTCATCAATTATGAAACAAATCTGAATTAGCTATAAAGCGGCATAATAATTATTCAGCTCAATTTAGTTCAGTGTTGATTCAATTCAGTTTAATCACTGTGTCAATGTTAGTTTATCAATTATGAAACAAATTCAAAGGCAGAAGACTAAAGAAGACAAGTGTCATTATGTTTAATACTTATGTATGTCTTTTATTTTTTTATAAATAGACAGATGAAAAGAACACCATTTATTTGAAATAGAAATATTTTGTAACATTATAAATCTCTTCACTGAAACTTTTGACCAACTTAATGCATCCTTGCTGAAAAAGTAGTGAACTAGTATAGTATAATTATTCTAAAATACCTCATTCTTTTCAATGGATTTAAAATTGTTATACTATTGTAAAATACCTATTCAAAGTCTGTTTTTATACCAATGGACTTTATATTGTAAGTAAAGTTCTCCTGTTTTCCTGTGGCTGAAATCTGGGATTGAGCTCACAGTTGACTGGTTCACAGTTAGTGAACATTCTGTATGTGCCACCTCAACAACTGTCGATTAATTCAAGTGTAGACACATCTAGTAATGACAATCAATGTACTTGATAAAATCGATCTGTTTGCGACCAATAGACAAGCAAATAACTGTAAAAACTTCCTCTACATATATGTATACACTCCATGTAGGTCTTACTGCACTGTATATGACACCTGCACAAACACAATCACATGGCAGATTTGCTATTTTTCCATGAACTTTCACAGCAGTCCCGGCCCCCAGCGGGAACCTCAGGAGCTCCTTGAAATGTCTCCATCAGAGCCTGAATGTTAAATTGAGCCCGGGGCTCTCCTCTGTTCAACCTTCCTACATTAGATCAGCATCTGAGAGAGAGAGAGAGAGACATTTCTGAACACAGTGACCCAGCTGTTTGGAAGATTAACCCATCTGCAGAGATATTTTGCTCAGTAAATGTTTTCTCAAGCGCTCTGTGTGGGTGAGTTTGCATGTGAGAGGCCTAAACTGTTTAAAATGACAGTAATATCTTACCTCTCCTCTTCGCAGGACTGCACCGTCTATGAAACCGAAAACAAGATCCTCCATGTGGTAAGTATTTCTCTTCTTTTTTACGCTGCAATATGAGGCTGATAATGAGCTCTAATGTTTCTCCTGTTAGCACTGCCCCCATTTCTTCATTTACAAGAAGAACCATGAGGATGCCCATACACATACTCTCTCTGCCTGTTATTTCTGTGCGGTAGACAAAATGTAACGCCTGACTGATTTTATAACCACACTATGATGTGAATAGGTGTTATAAATGTAGTGCATTCAAAAAGCTGATTCGTTTCGAGTCAACATTCAATAGTGTTCACAGAAAATGTGAAAAATATTCTATAGTTCTATTCTATGTAATATATAAAGTATTACATTAAATAACACTATTTCTCATGGTTATACATGTATGTTTTAGTTTGGTGCTGTTATTCTTATTTTTTTCAGAAAAGAACCAAAAATGTAATTTAATTAAATTACAAACCCGGTTCCAAAAAAGTTGGGACACTGTACAAATTGTGAATAAAAACAGAATGCAATGATGTGGAAGTTTCAAATTTCAATATTTTATTCAGAATACAACATATCAAATGTTTAAACTGAGAAAATGTATCATTTTAAGGGAAAAATAAGTTGATTTTAAATTTCATGGCATCAACACATCTCAAAAAAGTTGGGACAAGGCCATGTTTCCCACTGTGTGGCATCCCCTCTTCTTTTTATAACAGTCTGCAAACGTCTGGGGACTGAGGAGACAAGTTGCTCAAGTTTAGGAATAGGAATGTTGTCCCATTCTTGTCTAATACAGGCTTCTAGTTGCTCAACTGTCTTAGGTCTTCTTCGTCGCATCTTCCTCTTTATGATGCACCAAATGTTTTCTATGGGTGAAAGATCTGGACTGCAGGCTGGCCATTTCAGTACCCGGATCCTTCTTCTACACAGCCATGATGTTGTAATTGATGCAGTATGTGGTCTGGCATTGTCATGTTGGAAAATGCAAGGTCTTCCCTGAAAGAGACGACGTCTGAATGGGAGCATATGTTGTTCTAGAACTTGGATATACCTTTCAGCATTGATGGTGCCTTTCCAGATGTGTAAGCTGCCCATGCCACACGCACTCATGAACCCCATACCATCAGAGATGCAGGCTTCTGAACTGAGCGCTGATAACAACTTGGGTTGTTCTTGTCCTCTTTAGTCCAGATGACATGGCGTCCCAGTTTTCCAAAAAGAACTTAAAATTTTGATTGGTCTGACCACAGAACAGTTTTCCACTTTGTCACAGTCCATTTTAAATGAGCCTTGGACCAGAGAAAATGCCTGCGCTTCTGGATCATGTTTAGATATGGCTTCTTTTTTGATCTATAGAGTTTTAGCCGGCAGTGGCGAATGGCACGGTGGATTGTGTATACTGACAATGTTTTCTGGAAGTATTCCTGAGCCCATGTTGTGATTTCCATTACAGTAGCATTCCTGTATGTGATGCAGTGCCGTCTAAGGGCCCGAAGATCACGGGCATCCAGTATGGTTTTCCGGCCTTGACCCTTACACACAGAGATTGTTCCAGATTCTCTGAATCTTTGGATGATATTATGCACTGTAGTTGATGATAACTTCAAACTCTTTGCAGTTTTTCTCTGAGAAACTCCTTTCTGATATTGCTCCACTATTTTTGGCTGCAGCATTGGGGGAATTGGTGATCCTCTGCCCATCTTGACTTCTGAGAGACACTGCCACTCTGAGAGGCTCTTTTTATACCCAATCATGTTGCCAATTGAACTAATAAGTTGCAAATTGGTCCTCCAGCTGTTCCTTATATGTACATTTATCTTTTCCGGCCTCTTATTGCTACCTGTCCCAACTTTTTTGGAATGTGTAGCTCTCATGAAATCCAAAATGAGCCAATATTTGGCATGGCATTTCAAAATGACTCACTTTCAACATTTGATATGTTATCTATATTCTATCGTAAATAAAATATAGGTTTATGATATTTGTAAATTATTGCATTCCTTTTTTATTCACATTTTGTACAGTGTCCCAACTTTTTTGGAATCGGGTTTGTAAATTAAATTAATCAGCTCCCTGCCAATTAATACATAACCTTTTCCAAACCAGATTATAAATCAAATGTAATCTCTTATCTGATTTTTGGACCACTTAGTGATGGGAATAGACATTTTAAATGTAAAAAAACAAAAAAAAACAAAAACGGATTAATTTGAGTCATCATTCATCAATTATATTATATTGTTGCAATAAGTGATTAAAACAAAGAATTATTTCACAAATTCCATGAAGGTTTTTTTTTTTTCAGGGATTGAAAGCCTTTTAATTTAACATTGAAATACATTTCAGGGATGACTTTTATGATTTGTACAATACGTGATTCTTCATGTCAGTGTTTTACATTTGTTACTGTAGAATCGTGAGGTAACATGACCTGTGGACATCATTTAGTGAACATGTATTATGCTACCTCAGGCCCTAAGGTGAAGTTCCCTTTGCAGTCACAGGAGACCCACATCAAGGCTCTTTGTGAGATTCCTGTCTCATACACACTAGCACGCAGCAGTGTGTGTGGCAGGTCCTGTTGTCGCCACAGACTGCTGGGCTGGGCACAGCTGTCATTCTCACTGAGTCCTACAGCTATAAATACCTTCACATTGCGCCTGCTTGCAGCAGATTTCATTTTCCAGCACAACCCCACCTCAGTTACTGACTGTAGGAGGAGAAACAAACACAGCAATGACACCAGATGAAAGCAGAAGCAGAGCGAGAGATGAAACAATAAAACAAAGTGAATTAAAGTGCTACAGGACACTAATAAGCAAATGTAATTCTGCAATATACCTACAGAAACGCTAAGCAGAGAAATTCAGGTGCACTTTTTGCAAATCCAGCAGCAATTAGTATCATACCTTCATGACAGTGTGCCTTTCAACGTGGCACTAGATAAATATAGATACTTTAGATAGATTTACTAGCTAGATAGGTTGCTAGGTTGCTAGATGGTTGCTACAATATAGATAGATAGATAGATAGATAGATAGATAGATAGATAGATAGATAGATAGATAGATAGATAGATAGATAGATAGATAGATAGATAGATAGATAGAGATAGATAGATAGATAGATAGATAGATAGATAGATAGATAGATAGATAGATAGATAGATAGATAGAACCAGCAGAAACCTTAGCCTGAGAACTGAAACTTTTCTAAAACCTCTATACAACCCCACTTTCAATTAATACAGAACCTTTTATCCAAACCAAATTATCAAGATAATTATTCCTGACCAACCCACACAAATAATCCATTTATTTTTAATATTTGGCATGTTTGTGTGCTGTTGTGCGTCCCTGTATGTGTAATAAGCAGAGTAATAAGCACCTTTTGTGCACCTGCCTATAGGCACATATTAGTTATGCGCCCTTTAAATAACACAAAAAATACTGTGTTTTCAGTTTTCGTTGCCTCAAAATAGAAATGCGCCAACAATGCGCCTGAACACACCTCGTTTTCAGACCGGAAAACGCCCATGGCGAACAGATGGGCGCGGGTGCATTTGATATTTAAACAATGTGGGCACTGGATGTGAAATGATAACTGCGTCGGGCTGAAACTAGCAAAACTTGTGTCGCGCTTGGCGTCACACTGCACCAGATTTATGTTAGGGCCCTTAGTCTTTTTAGGCATAACAAAGTCCTTCCCAATGGAAATGGTTTCAGAACTGCACCTGTTTATTAAAACTGTGCCCCACAAATATTGACTTCTAAAGATGCATTCTGTGGTCACGGGACATTAAACCTAAATATTATCATATTTATGAGACTGAGTTATATCTAATAATTGATCGCCCAGCGCAGAAAAGAATTTATATGCTTACTCTTTTTCTCTTTCTGAAGTGCAAGACATTGTCTGGAGTGTGTGACCACATCATCTCACTGTCGTCAGACCCCCTGGTCTCCCAGTCGGCACATCTGGAGGTGGTTCAACTGGCTAATATTAAACCTACAGAGGGTCTGGTAAGATCATTTATACTTTGCTACTGACCGCTGTTCTAATTACTGCTGTTTTTAATTATTTAGCTTATTGTAGGTTTTTTAAGAAATGTAATGTAAATGTGTTTGTTCATAACTTCATGTTAATCATGTCACACTAATTTGTGATTGATAAATTGTTTTGTAAATATAAATCAGATTATCTTATAATTTATTTACATATTATTAAATACTATTCATTTAGAATCTATCTTCAAAAAAATGAGCGAATATGTGCATGTATACATGCTTGTGTCATCGCCATTTTATTAAAAGTAATTTCACTTCTCTATATGCACACGAATAAACTAGAATGGTTTTGAAGTGTTCTTCAATGTGAGCATGAGACAGAAAGAGGAAGAAATGCCGATTATACATTATAGTCTATTATCTTTTTCCTTTGTCTCTTAAATCTTAAGGGAATGTACATCAAATCCACATATGATGGACTTCATGTTATCACTGGAACTACAGAGGGGGTAAGAGCCAATCTGCGTTAATGTGTGTGCTCTAATTCATGTGTCTTTATAATGTCCAGTATGCTGCAGATAAAACTAATACATCTCAGCAATTGATTGTTAGTTGATTGTGAGCTATTACTGTATATGATCAGAGAGGAGAGAGAGAGAGAGAGAGAGAGAGAGAGAGAGAGAGAGAGAGAGAGAGAGAGAGAGAGAGAGAGAGAGAGAGAGAGAGAGAGAGAGAGAGCTATACAGACAGGAGTGCTCTAAATAAAGATCCAGCAATCATGTGACTGAAAGCTCTTAGTTTTTTGTTGTAGCTGTAATAGTGGGTGGAAATCACTCAGTATACTGCAATATAGAGGACCCATAGAAAAGAAAAAGCACAATTTACTGTATATATGTCATATGTCAATTGTATCTGACCACACTGAGATTAAATGGATAATAAATTAAGATTTCTCAGATAAATGGCGGTTTCTCAGATTTATCTCTTCATCGCATGTCTCCACAGAGAGAAATCTGAGATTTCATCATGATCTCATTTCCCATCAAATTCTTGCCAGACCAAATTATCAGAGCTATTCTATCCACAATCATTTTGTGTGTGTTTTTTTTTTTTTTTTTTTTTTTTTTTTTACAGTAAACTATAACCATGATATCACTAATAGTATATATATATATATATATATATATATATATATATATATATATATATATATATATATATATTATATAATTACCTAAACGGAATGCATAAACTGATAAAATGTACACTACCGGTCAAAAGTTAATGTTTTTGAGTTAAATCACAAAATCTACATATTAGAATGATTTCTGAAGGATCATGTGACACTGAAGACTGGAGTAAAGATGGTGAAAATTCAGCTTTGCATCACAGTAATAGATTACATTTAAAAATATATTTAAAAGTAATTTTAAATTGTAATAATATCAATATTACTGTTTTTAAAGTATTTTGCATATAATAAATGCAGCCCTGGTGAGCATAAGAGACTTCTTTCAAATGATAAAAAAAAAAAAATTAAAGGCTTAGTTCACCCAAAAAATTTAAATTCTGTCATCATTAACTCACCCTTATATCATCTTCATTCATTTCGAAATACAAGATATGATATGAAGATATTTTTAATAAAATCTGAGAGATTGCTGTCCCTTCATTGACAATCCACGCAAATGCTCTCTTCAAAGAGTTCATAAAGAGATCGTAAAACTAATCCAAATGAATCGAGCGGTTTAGTCAAAATTTTCTGAAGAGGCTTGATCGCTTTATATAATGAACAGATTGAATTTAGGCTTTTATTCACATATAAACACTTATTAACTCACACATCAGTTATGAGAAACAGAAGCTCGAGCATGTTTTCTTGAAGTGTGAGAACCAATGAAGTCCATTCTTGTGGTACGCAGCACATTTGAGCTTCCGCAAGAACCAATGAGGTTCATTCTCATGTTACGCAGCTCGTTTGAGCTTCCGCAAGAACCAGTGAGGTTTATTCTCGTGTTACACAGCTCGTTTGAGCTTCCGCAAGAACCAATGAGGTTCATTCTCATGTTACGCAGCACATTTGAGCTTCCGCAAGAACCAATGAGGTTCATTCTCGTGTTACGCAGCTCGTTTGAGCTTCCTCAAGAACCAATGAGGTTCATTCTCGTGTTACGCAGCACATTTGAGCTTCCGCAAGAACCAATGAGGTTCATTCTCGTGTTACACAGCACGTTTGAGCTTCCTCAAGAACCAATGAGGTTTATTCTCATGTTATGCAGCTCGTTTGAGCTTCCGCAAGAACCAATGAGGTTCATTCTTGTGTTACGCAGCACATTTGAGCTTCCGCAAGAACCAATGAGTTTAATTCTCATGTTACGCAGCTCGTTTGAGCCCCCGCAAGAACCAGTGAGGTTCATTCTCGTGTTACGCAGCTCGTTTGAGCTTCCGCAAGAACCAATGAGGTTCATTCTTGTGTTACGCAGCACATTTGAGGTTCCACAAGAACCAATGAGGTTCATTCTCGTGTTACGCAGCACATTTGAGGTTCCACAAGAACCAATGAGGTTCATTCTCGTGTTACGCAGCACGTTTGAGCTTCCTCAAGAACCAGTGAGGTTCATTCTCGTGTTAACCAGCACATTTGAGGTTCCACAAGAACCAATGAGGTTCATTCTTGTGTTACGCAGCACGTTTGAGGTTCCACAAGAACCAATGAGGTTCATTCTCGTGTTACGCAGCACATTTGAGGTTCCACAAGAACCAATGAGGTTCATTCTCGTGTTACGCAGCACATTTGAGGTTCCACAAGAACCAATGAGGTTCATTCTCGTGTTATGCAGCACGTTTGAGTTTCCTCAAGAACCAGTGAGGTTCATTCTCGTGTTAACCAGCACATTTGAGGTTCCACAAGAACCAATGAGGTTTATTCTCGTGTTACGCAGCACGTTTGAGGTTCCACAAGAACCAATGAGGTTCATTCTCGTGTTACGCAGCACGTTTGAGCTTCCGCAAGAACCAATGAGGTTCATTCTCATGTTACGCAGCTTGTTTTTTGAGCTTCCGCAAGAACCAATAAGGTTCATTCTCGTGTTACGCAGCACGTTTGAGCTTCCGCAAGTACCAATAAGGTTCATTCTCGTGATACGCAGCACGTTTGAGCTTCTGCAAGAGCCAATGAGGTTCATTCTCTTGTGTTACGCAGCACGTTTGAGCTTCCGCAAGAACCAATGAGGTTCATTTTCTTGTGTTACGCAGCACGTTTGAGCTTCCGCAAGAGCCAATGAGGTTCATTCTCTTGTGTTACGCAGCACGTTTGAGCTTCCGCAAGAGCCAATGAGGTTCATTCTCTTGTGTTACGCAGCACGTTTGAGCTTCCGCAAGAGCCAATGAGGTTCATTATGTTTGGGTAAACGCATCTACCAAATGCTTTGATCTAAATGCAATACTTAGAATATTGCAGTACATCTTTTTTATTTGACATTTATTTATTTCCCCTTATTATTATAGTCTTTATATATCTCTCCTTTTCATCTCTTTCTTAGTCTCCAGCAGATCGCTGTAAAAAGATTCACGCAGGTGATGAGGTCATCCAGGTGAACCATCAGACAGTGGTGAGTGTCAGTCTCTCTTAGTCATTCAATCCATTTGGCTCATTTATAATAATATTTTATCATCCATCTACCCATTCATTCATCAGATTTATTCTCCTATGTATGTATGCCTCACTTGGCATTCAACAGCAGTTGCCCCCTTCCTCTGTGATTGTGTATAGAATTATGGGTCTGAAATTAGTTCCATTTGAATTTAAGGGCTTTAACGTGTCCTTGTTAAAGCACCAAGAGGTTTAAAACATATTTCAAGTATTACTTGATGTCTTTTCAGCTCATTTCTAGGACCGGGGCAACTATATTCCAATTTGACTAAATTCTCAATGCTGATTGAGTGTGTTATGGTGTTTCTAAGTGAGACTGGAGGGTGTTTAAAGGGCATAAGAGGCTGTAAATTAAGGACAGTGGAGTGCTTTTTTTTTTTTTTTGCGTGAATATGGAGTGCGTCAATAGGTACTCCAGTGATCGTACCATGTGGAGTTGCCTTCAAAGAATTGATAAAGAGCTCTTTCTGCGTATATTGTATGTGTGTGTCTACAAGTAATTGCACATGGATTTAGCTTGTGAAATCAATTCTGTTTGAAATGTTTGATGTGTATGAGGTGCTGAATAATTCTATGAATATTTGAATTTTACTCTCAAGTGGTGGTATGTATTATGAAGTTAGAAATCTAAATGTTCCCTTTTCATCATCTCTGATTACAATGACTTCTGACATCGTTGTTCAAATTTAAGATGCTCTTTCCCTTTATGTTTTACCTCAAGGCATCAGAATTCAACTTCTGCCTTAGTTTTTCTTGTTTGTCTTCAGTCATCTTGTTGCCGTGGTGAGGGATGCTGAGCTGTTTTTGTGATGAAAGATCAGCAACACTAAGGCCTCATTAATCTTCATGTAATTAGATTGTCATCACCTTCATAATTGGATTAAAGTGCCTCTAATGTGCGATAAGCGATACGAATTCAGCTTGTAGCGAAAAACACACAGACAACAATTCCCGTAACAATGAGTGGTTCATGCTCAGGAACAACCTCAGCGAGCGTTAAAAAATGGTGCATTGTGGGAGCTGCTCTATGTAACGTCTGTGATTAGTCCCCATACGCTACAGGATCAGATCCTGTATATCCAGCGATTCCAGCCCATCTCAGTGTGTGTGTGTATTTGTGGTTGTGTATTGTGGTTTGTGGTTGTGTATTGTTGTCTGTCTGTGAAGGGCATGCTTAGTGTAAACTGTGTGTGTGGGTCAAGTTTTGCCCACATTGTGGGTACCAAATGTCCCCACAAGGATATTAAAGGATAGTAAAACCTCAAACCACATACATTTTGCGGACTAGCCAAAAGTAAACTGCTTAATAAACACATTAAGTTATGTCTTAATAACAATCTAAAAATGAAGAAAGGTTTCTGTGATGGTTAGGGGATAGAAAAAAATCATTAGCTCTATTTAAAAACAATAGAAGACAGTAGATAGTTATCGTTTTGACAGAAAACGTGTGTGTGTGTGTGTGTGTGTGTGTGTGTGTGTGTGTGTGTGTGTGTGTGTGTGTGTGTGTGTGTGTGTGAGAGCGCGTGTTTTTGTGACATATCAAGACAAATATGTGACAAATGTGAGACAAATGACATGGGCATGACATAGGTATTACAAGGAGAGGGTGACTTATGAGGACATTACCCATGTCCCCATTTTTCAAAATGCTTATAAATCATACAGAATGAGTTTTTTTGGGAGAAAGTAAAAATGTGCAGTTTCCTGTCATGGGTAGGTTTAGGGGTTGGGGTAGTGTAGGGGGATAGAAAATATGGTTTGTACAGTATAAAAACCATTATGCGTATGGAATGTCCCCACAATTCACAAAAACAAACTGTGTGTGTGTGTGTGTGTGTGTGTGTGTGTGTGTGTGTGTGTGTGTGTGTGTGTGTGTGTGTGTGTGTGTGTGTGTGTGTGTGTGTGTGAATTTTTATTTACATAAGGGTGGCATATTAATATGAACCATTGATTTATTTTGGGACTGATACGGAAGTGATTATTGGGTTCATGAAGTTTCATTGTAGCGTTAATATTTCCAGATTTAAAATCTGATTTACTACACAACAATTACATTTTATATTAAATGTTTCTACATCGCATATGACATAAAAACCCCAGTTTTCTCATGTTGCTATTGTCACTATACACCACTTGAGTCTGCGATAATGTACCATGATTTTTATCCTATTTTAGTGGCATTTTATCTAACAGCACATCTTAATCAATGTAAAATCACTTTTGGTACACTGCACAGCCTTATTACTTTACTAAACTGTGAAATGTTATGAATTAATGTAGTTTAATAATTCATCTGTAATGTAAACATCGTTAAAAAATGTAACATTTGCATATAGTGTCTTTTAGAATTATATTTGAACAATTGCCTCCAGCTATTAGCTTCATTCGCTGGCTCAGTAAGCATTTTACAGCAGCGTAGCAGAATTACTTAAACAATTATAAATAAAATATACAGTATATAATCAGTGTATAGACTTATTTGATTTATCTTTATCTTTTATTTTTATAAAAAATAGTCAGTATTGTCATTCATTAAAAATTTTTTAAAAAAATCACATTAGGCATTTGGTTCATGATTCATGATTACATATAATATATTATGAACCAAGGCTCAAATATTGAGATTTCCAGGAATGTCAAGTTCACCTGTAGACTTTAATGTGGAATAAATAGAAAATTAGCAAACATCACGCTTATTAGTGTACACTCATCCTACATAGTAAACTTGATCAATACTGTGTGTCAGGAAGCATGTGTGTGTGGTACATAGTTAAATTCTCTCCATTATTCACCATAGGCGAATATAGAGACGAATGTTAGCATTTCCAAGCAGTCGCTTGTCAGGTGATGTCTCTGTGTGGCGTTCTTGTCGAGTCTGTGTATGTTGACCCTGTGTTTGTTGCTGTAGGTGGGCTGGCAGTTGAAAAACTTGGTAAGCTCTCTGCGTGGGGACCCTGCCGGTGTGACATTGACCCTGAAAAAGCGTCCTCAGAGCACGCTCACCTCTGCCCCAGCCCTACTAAAGAACATGAGATGGAAGCCCCTGGCCCTGCAGGTAGGATTCAAAATGCCCTGTCCCCAAAGCTTTCGTCATTTGGGCTGCACTTTCCCCCTTTATCTGCCACCCGCTCCCTTAGTAGATTAGATTTAATCGGCTTTTTGTGGAAGACCATTAAAATAAGCTACAACAGACAAAAATCTAAATATTTTCTAGTTGTGGGTTATTTTTAAGTTATTGATATTGTTGTGGACAGTGTGGGGGGCCGGGGTCATTGTAGTCAAAAAGGTTGAGATCCAAAAAAATGAGATCTACTGCTCTTCACAAAGCATTTAGTCATTTTCCCTAACCACTCGAACACAGATCTGCATATGTGACCCATGCTGGCCAAACGAGTCGGAATGCGCACGGCGTAATTTAGAGCTACAGGCAAAACAAGTGAAAAATTTTGATTTTGGTCGATAGTGAGGTTTTCACAAAAATTTGTTCATTAAGCCCTCATCTAGTGATCCCAATGCTCCAAATAGCAATTAAACATCTAAAATAATCTTTATTTGTACGTTGACAGCCTTATATGTTGACAGGTCTGACGCGTCCGCACAAAGACGCCTCTCACAGCGCGGGATCCCGATACACACACATACTCAGAATTACAAAACTTCAAAATACTTTTCTTGGCCATTATTCATGCAAACATTATCTGTCATGTCTTAAATTACCGTTTGGTTAACTGTTGTGGAAAAACATCTGGGGCCGGTTGCACCAGCTGTGCATAAGTTACAACTTAACCTAGTTTTGAAGTAAATGGGCACTAAGTTATAACTTACGCACTGCTAAATATTTTTGCGTTGCACCATTAAACTTAGTTGAAGCCTAGCTCTACCTATAAACTAAATATTTACAGAAGCCTCTGATCAGAGGCCTGTCGCATGAAGCTAGCTGAACAAACTCTTGAGTTTTAGAGTAGGTTTAGAGTTGACAAATCCAGATAAATCCAACCTGGTTTAGATCAAGTTCAACGGTCTCTCAAAGCTTAGTATAAATGTCCTCTGTCAACTCAGGTTTAATCCAGAGTTTGTGATTAACTCTGAAGCGCGGGCATCTGAAAGTGTGACACGTGCGGCAAACAGCCAATCACACGGAACATGGAGAGCATCAGTTTGATTCACTTCTCGCAAGAGAGACGGCGCAATTCACTTCTCTTCTGAAGATTGAGAGATCGTTTTGAAAATTATCATGAAATTAAATGCATTTACAACGCAGGAATAAACGCTGCTGCTGCAGCGAAAATTTGAGAAGGCAGTGTGGGAGGCAGCTGAAAGATTATCTAACTATATCAATGCATGATGTGAATTATAGGTTCACAAAGAGCCCAAATGAATACACATTGTTTAAAAGAATTATGAATGCATGTATTATATTTATATTAATATTTGGCTACTTGTCAATTAATATAATAATTATATTAATATATTATATGAATTCAAAGTAATTATAATTCATATAATATAAATATAATAAATAATTAGCAACAAAAGATGAGCAATTTTGTCTCTAAAGTTTTTTTTTTCTCTATAAACTGCTGAACAAGAGATACAGGGGGTGTGGCTTAATTGCATATTTACTTGCAGCTGATTGGTCCAGTTTGAGTTTGCGATCTCTAACCCAGCCTTGTAGTGTAAGTTACCATGCTGATGAACACTGCTAAAAACCAATCCACTTTCTTGAGCCCGAAAAAACAGTTTGCTCAAACTAATCTCGAACTTACCTGGGTAACAACTGAAACCAGCTTTGTGCAACAGGCCACAGGAGCAACGGTTGGAATAATATAGCTGACTGACTGAACTGAATCAATAAGCTATTGTTTTACATGCCAGACTTCAATTCTTTAGACATATATGATAATGCTGACATTTACACTCACTTACATTTTAAGAGAGAAAACATTATGTGAAAAGATTACTTTGTTAGCAGCTCTTCAACACGAACCTGTCCTGCCAGTGTGATAATCAATATGTCATTTATTTTCTTTTTTGTATCAGTATTTATTTATTGATCCTTATTAATTTAATTTCAAATATTGTTTCTAAATGTTATTCATGATTAAGTATCATATTTAATGGAAACGTATTTTTACCGTTTTTACCGTATAACTGAAATTCAGGGCATTTCAACACACCTTCTGCTCACGTATTTGATGGCTATTATTGGATCATTGAGGGTAAACATCATATTATGCGACTACGCATTACTTTACAGAGAGCTTATGACCTACTAGCTATGTTCTGCCTTAAGAACAGTTAGTTACAAACGAGCTAGTAGTTCCAATTTAACTTACCTCCATTTTATGTTCCAATTTTGCAACCCTACCCTGATTTGTAACATTATAAAACATCCGTGCGGTACAGTAGGTATTAATATATAGGCTGTTAATCAAACAATTGTGGTACCATGGAAAAATAAGTTGAATATATAATTTTCCTATAGATATTTGCATTTTTCATTTGTCGTTTTTTAAATAGAGAATGTGAAAATAACAATAATCGAAAATGTGCTCATTGCGACTCATTTTGTCAGTATGGGCCATGTGGGCAGAAATGAGCTGATCGCCATAACATCACCGCTTTTGCGATTTGTGAATGACCTGTTTTTGAAGTGTCATTTACACAAATCATGTTTTTTCAGCATTATTTTCATAAATCAGCAGTTGAACAGGCCAAAGTTTTACATTTAGTTTACCTTAGCCATCATCTATCGCTCACTTCAAGTTAATCTTAATAATTTAAAGTACCCCAATTGTGCTATTTTAAAGGTTCCTAATTTTGTCTTAGAGGTCTCCTGCGATAGATTTACATGCACCCAAGGTCAAAACAAAAACACATACATTTTCTTATACGTTGCAGCATTATCTCTTTTCTCACAGTGTCTGAAATGCCTTGATCAAGGATCCAGTCTCTCTAAACCACTTCTTTCTCAGAGCCTACTTTACTCTGATTGGCCAGTCTGTTGTGATTGGTCTACCACTTACAGTGTGTGTCAGAAACGAAACACTCATTACCATATCTGAATTTCAGCTCTAGTACTTGTATACACAGGTGATACAGTAATGATGGCGTTTGTTTTACCGTATCAATTCGAGACCGAGTCCCCAGCTACAACTAGTGTTTGAGGGTCAAACTGGATGTTTTTTGTGGGCATCCAATGAAGACCATGCAAACTTGTTACAAACCTATGTAGGGTCATGCAGGAAGAAAAACTGGAATTACTTGACGACTTGTTTCAGGCAGTTCAGAATCGGTTATTTCTTTTGGGAGACAATTACTTATGCACTTCTTCCTACTGAAATTTTGTATCACAACCATCAAAATCAGTTTATTTTGTGTAAATAACAGGACTGCTATGGTATCAGAGTTGCTTTTGTGGTTCTTGCATTGCTCGTTTGCACTAACATCACTAGCCTCAAACTACTTAAAAAAAGAAACCTGGAAGTGTTTGTGTCTGTGCCAGAGAGAGCAGATTAGCTTTAATCGGCTTTTGCTGGAGGATTCAAGTTTAGTTCTAGACTTGTGATTCTAGACTAAACTTTTAGCTATTTTCCCCAACAGATCTGCACTTTGGCAGTTGTCATCTTACATGCTCATTTCACTGTGATTATTTGCACGAGCCTCTTTGTGCATGTCGTGTGTGTACATCCAAATGTGCAGTTTGTGTCACAACCCCTGTCCCCAGCCTTTCAGCTCACTGGAGGCACTAATCACATGTCTACAATCTCTGAAGTCATTGTGTTCGGTGGAGATGCCACGAATGTTTCCATAGACTCCCACTCATTATGTCAAAGCATCCTGACCCAGAGATCGCAGTGCACTGTTTACTGCAGACAGCACTGCAGAGGGACTGCGCCGCCGTCTCACTGCACAGGGACCTATTAATCTCTTTGCCTCACCCTTGTGACTGTCTGCAGATATCAGTGTTTGGGTCACGTCCTGGAACAGAGCTCCATTATTACATTTAGTTGTGCCTTTAGATGTTTTACCAGTAGTTTGAGCTCGTAGTAGAAATGAACTTTGATCTTTAATCCAATGATCTTGTCTGCCCAGCAGCCAGTTGTTCCCAGGAGTCCAACCAGCAGCTCGGCCACGCCCACAAGCACAATCAGCACACCCTCAAAGCGTGATAGCTCCGCCCTCCAAGATCTGTATATCCCGCCCCCTCCATCTGAGCCGTACACACCCAGGTAACTCATCCAGTAAAGGCTTTTTTTTTTTACACTTTTGCTGTTTTTTTCATTAAGTTCACCTGTATAGGTTTCATACATCAAAAACATAATATTTATCATGACAATTTTCACCCACTCTCATATCCTTAGAATTAAGCAAGCTGTTTTGCTACTGTACTTTTTAAATGGCTATTTTGATTGGCAAACTTCTCTGTGTAATTCATATTATTGTAGAAGACTGTATAGGTATTGGTATATATATTTTGGCAGGCATATGTTAATGAGCTGATTGTTTTGACATCCCCACTGTTGCGATTTTTGAATGACCACTCCCTTTTTTCTATTAAAGGTGCCCTGCCACAAAATTTGTTTTATTTGTTTTATTGGTCCATATGTGTTTGTTATGCCGTAAATGTGAAAATGAACTGCTACCTCCTCTGTCAG
The DNA here is from genome assembly GCA_018749465.1 of Paracanthobrama guichenoti. NCBI lineage: Eukaryota > Metazoa > Chordata > Actinopteri > Cypriniformes > Gobionidae > Paracanthobrama > Paracanthobrama guichenoti. The sequence continues at coordinate 24,185,155 of CM031966.1, forward strand.
CTCTAGCAACGGAAAAGAAATAAGCGGAGAAATCAGGCCATTTACAAAAGCTGGTCAGTCTGACGTGGTGTTGCCTGAGCTCATTACTAATCTTGAGCTTGCCCAGTTAAGACCACGCCCACAGAATTTGTCTAGCTCAGTGACAGTTTTCGTATACAGCAAGGATGGCTGAACGTCATATATATATGGCAATATACCTGAAGAAGCCATTTCTGCTGCAATTCCAGACGATAGTAAACAAAGTTCCTCTACTTGTTGCGCTGGGTAAAGGATGCTGATAGCCAGGCTCTCATTGGCTAGCTGTTAGCCAATCAGAGTCAAGCAGGCTAGCTTGTTGAATACTATTGAGAACTGGCGCAAATCGAGCTGAGTCTTCCTGCAGGCTTTCTATACCATGCTAGAATGGCTAGAAACAAGGTAATACCAAGGTATTTTTTTTCCACAAAAAATGTTACAGAGTCCATTGTAGAACTTCAGACATTACTACAAAAGTAATGAAATACATGTGGCAGGGCACCTTAATTTTTTTATTGAATTTCAATATTAAGCATTTTAAGCACAAATATTGCTTGTGCAAACCCGATTCCAACAAAGTTTGGACACTGTACAAATTGTGAATAAAAACAGAATGCAGTGATGTGGAAGTCAATTTCAATATTTTATTTTATTCAGAATACAACATAGATGACATATCAAATGTTTAAACTGAGAAAATTTATAATTTTAAGGGAAAAATAAGTTGATTTTAAATTTCATGGCATCAGCACATCTCAAAAAAGTTGGGACAAGGCCATGTTTCCCACTGTGTGGCATCCCCTCTTCTTTTTAGAACAGTCTGCAAACGTCTGGGGACTGAGGAGACAAGTTGCTCAAGTTTAGGAATAGGAATGTTGTCCCATTCTTGTCTAATACAGGCTTCTAGTTGCTCAACTGTCTTAGGTCTTCTTTGTCGCATCTTCCTCTTTATGATGCTCCAAATGTTTTCTGTGGGTGAAAGATCTGGACTGCAGGCTGGCCATTTCAGTACCCGGATCCTTCTACACAGCCATGATGTTGTAATTGATGCAGTATGTGGTCTGGCATTGTCATGTTGGAAAATGCAAGGTCTTCCCTGAAAGAGACGACGTCTGGATGGGAGCATATGCTGTTCTAGAACTTGGATATACCTTTCAGCATTGATGGTGCCTTTCCAGATGTGTAAGCTGCCCATGCCACACGCACTCATGAACCCCATACCATCAGAGATGCAGGCTTCTGAACTGAGCGCTGATGACAACTTGGGTTGTCCTTGTCCTCTTTAGTCCGGATGACATGGCGTCCCAGTTTTCCAAAAAGAACTTCAAATTTTGATTGGTCTGACCACAGAACAGTTTTCCACTTTGCCACAGTCCATCTTAAATGAGCCTTGGACCAGAGAAAACGCCTGCGCTTCTGGATCATGTTTAGATATGGCTTCTTTTTTGACCTATAGAGTTTTAGCCGGCAACGGCGAATGGCATAGTGGATTGTGTTCACCGAGGCCATGTTGTGATTTCCATTACAGTAGCATTCCTGTATGTGATGCAGTTCCGTCAAAGGGCCCTGAAGATCACGGGCATCCAGTATGTTTTTCCGGCCTTGACCCTTACGCACAGAGATTGTTCCAGATTCTCTGAATCTTTGGATGATATTATGCACTGTAGATGATGAGAACTTCAAACTCTTTGCAGTTTTTCTCTGAGAAACTCCTTTCTGATATTGCTCCAGTATTTTTGGCCGCAGCATTGGGGGAATTGGTGATCCTCTGCTCATCTTGACTTCTGAGAGACACTGCCACTCTGAGAGGCTCTTTTTATACCCAATCATGTTGCCAATTGACCTAATAAGTTGCAAATTGGTCCTCCAGCTGTTCCTTATATGTACATTTAACTTTTCGGTCTCTTATTGCTACCTGTCCCAACTTTTTTGGATGTGTAGCTCTCATGAAATCCAAAATGAGCCAATATTTGGCATGGCATTTCAAAATATCTCACTTTCAACATTTGATATGTTATCTATATTCTATTGTGAATAAAATATTAGTTTATGAGATTTGTAAATTATTGCATTCCTTTTTATTCACAATTTGTACAGTGTCACAACTTTTTGGAATTGGGTTTGTATATGAGCTTACAAATTCTGTATAATATTTGATCTACACTACCATTGAAGTTTGGGGTCAGAATTTTATTGTTTTTACTGTATTTTTATAAAAAAATAAAAGCAGCCTTGTGTATAAGATACTCCGGTAAAACTTAAAGCCTTTATGTATAATGCATTCTAAAAGTTTTTTTTTTTTTAATGCATTAATTAGGCTATGCCTTGTAATGCACCTTATACTGCATTGTATTGTAACCACAATTATAATACACCTTTAGAAATTATAATGCAATAAAACATGACAAACAACCAATTTCAGATGTAACAAGGAATCTGTTAATATTAAAATGCATTTTAACTTTGGTAACATTTATTTATGAAAAGATATAATGCATTGTAATGTATATTATGAATGCCTTTTAATGCATACATAAAGGGTTTAAATAAACTGTTATCGATACTTCTTTCAGAAACATTCAGAAATCTTTCTGTGTGCATACAATCTGAATATATTATGCTATGTTGTGCTTTTAGAGATGAAAAAAGCAGTCTCCCAGGTGATGGTGGTGTACCTACCGCAAAAGGGTCAGAGTCACCAAACTCATTCCTGGATCAAGAGTACAGACGGCGATTTCCTCTCATGGAAGAGGAGGCAGTCCTGTACTGCTATGAGTACGACCCCAGCCACGGACCCACAACGTCCCGCCGAGACAGCACACCCACTTACGGTACACAATCACACACTCAAGCACAAAAAGTTTTGTCCATGAGCTCATTTCAGTAGGAGTTTAGTTCAGCAGCTTTATTTACTCTTTTAGCATGGGGAATATGGTTTGTGCCTTTCTGAGCATCATAAAATAATTTGTTCTTTTCCGCTGGGTTTAACAGCAGATGTCCGAGGGACCGAATATTGACCCAGTGACTAACTTGAGGCGCAGACCAAACTTCTATGAACATCTGCTGGATGTAGAACAGCACATAATGAGAAAATAATCATTCTTTACCCCAATTATGATGCATAACTGTAAGTTCAGTTAATAAAAAAAATACTGTTAATAAGAAACAGTTTTAGACCCGCAGAAGAAAGAACTGGTTTGGGAAACTTCTGCTAATCTAAATATGTTCTGTGTTTTTACAACGCTGCGCATGATTGTATGTTTTTCGAGGTTCATAAAGTGAGCATGTCTGTAACTAGTTTCCTGCGTAGGGGAGTTGGTTTCAGATTTTCTGTAATTAAACTCTTGGGAGCTGGGCTGCACTTTGTTGTGAATGTTTGTGTGTGCGTAGCATTATATCCAAAACCAGAGAACTCAGCTCTAGTCGTTAAATGCCAGCGTTAGCCTCTGCAGTGGCACAGAACTGCTGACACACTCCATGCCCGTCGCTTCCCTAGAAAACGAGAGGACACATTAACTGTGACAGTTTGTCTTACACAAACACACACACTCACACAGACTTACCTTGGCGTCTGTGGAGAAATGGATTGTGAACTGTCATTTTACCTCCATTTTTCCATCCCTTGTCTTTCCACACACACACACAAAACGTGATGTGTGTATATGCGCATCTGATTTCAGGTCGTATGAGGCCCATCTCTATGCCTGTGGAGTATAACTGGGTTCCTGACTATGAGGACCCGGCTAGAATAAAGAGAGAAGGTCGGAGAGGTGAGTTTGTGTCATTTACAGTAAATACACATGGTTATTCTATTGTTTTTATTCATCATTCTCCTTTTTACTCTGAAAAGATTATTATGAAAATGTAATCATCATTTTTTTTTTTTTTTAAAGAGTGGCCCATCTAAGGTGTCTGTTAGGTACCTTAGGTGTCTGTTTATAGGTATTTGACATTATTTGACCATTTTTAAATGTATTTATCATTTGAAATAAATAAAACAATTAAATAATTACAATAATTACATTACAATACAATACATTAATTCATTCTATAGATAGATTTTCTCAGAACTAATTTTACTTTTCGCATCCATTGTTGAAGTTATTTATACCTAACTACTGGATGTGTGGAGTAACCAAAGGTGAAGTTCATCACATAATAATATACTATTATATTATCAGTCTATGGTTTTGCTAACAACCAGAAAGTGTCCAAACAATTTCTGTCATAATTAATTAATACATTTTTTATTGGTTCATTTCAAATGGTCCTGCAATGTGACTAATCCATTTTTATAGTACAAATATTCCATTTAATCTCTTAATAAATATGAGGACATATAAACAACATGTATAAGAAATATTAATGATTTGGAAAATGTTTTATTAAAATCGTTTTAGATTAATTATAACATGTCTCACTGCAGGGAACCCCTTGAATTTTTATGCTGGCACATCTTTCTTGAATTTAACCATCAGGATTTTATTATGAAAAGTTATGATTATTATCATGAAAAGTAGGCTGATGTTGAAACAATGTCAGACAAGCAAAAGTGCTGTTATAGTACAGTGTTGTGATATTGCTTTTATGCAACAATTCTATAAACAAGAACTTAATGGACATTTCAGATACAAATTTGGTCAGCTATTTTTATTTTTTCCTCTGCCAACTTCAGAGCCTTGGTTACATCAGCAGAAAAAGATGAGGAGAATGTTATTGCATTTTAATGAAACATTATGAAAATATATATTGTTTTCTTTAGAACACATGCACTGGGGAATCATACAAAATATTTTATTAAAAGTAAAAAGTAGAATATCATATAAGTATTACAATTTATAAAATTATAAATATTATAAAATACATTTATTATTAAAAAAATATATAATAATAAGTACATAGGATCTGTTTTTAATGTTTTTTTTTTTGTTTTTTATGTATTTATCTTGAATATCTTCTTTAGGGTTCAAATTCACCTTTGTTTTCCATCAGTCCTGGATCCTGGATTTCCCTTTATTGTTTCTCTCAGTTTCTTTGTTATTACATTCTCATGGCTCTTATTCAGGAGTGATGTTCAGCTGAGCTCTTTTCCATGGATCTAATTCTCCTCACTGCACGGTGGCTCTGAACCGCGCTGGGCATTTCTGATTACTTCCTGTGGATGCACTGCATGCAGTGCCAGGATAACAGTGGCAGTCTCTGAGCACCAACACAGAGCCAGTGTGCGCTAGTGCCGAGACTGTCTCAACTGCTGCTGGACTGCAAGAACGTAGACAGATAATATCAATGGCTAGTATCAATGAAGCTCTTTCATCAAATTGAATTATTGTGTTTGGGGTTAAAGTCTGTCTTGTTAGCATGTTTTAGTCAGTCTTCATCATTTCCTAATCACCATCTTCATTGCGGCTGCAGAGGCAGCATCTTTTGTTTTGACTCACTCTTGTCGTGTCTTACTGGTTTCCCACGCTAACCTGTTTTCTTTCGGTGGTCTCCTCCAGGACTTGCTGTTGCCCAAACCCCTCGCTTTTCTCTCCTTTGTGGAACTTGTGTGTCTTTATATGTGTGTTTTAGGGCAGGGGGGGGTGCGGATGATCACCTGGCTGTGTGTCCTAGCTGCTATTTGATCCTGTTAAGCAGCTCTGTCTATCCGCATTGTGTGGAGATTAGCGCTTTGATAGCTCTCTTATTTCCTCGCTTTCTCGACTCCTTCTTTTCCTTAAAACTCCGGGGAGAAAATGCTGGTGTTGAGGCTGCCAGATGGTGTTTAGCTGAGAGTAAGAAAGATGGTTAAAGAGGAAAGAGGCACTCGAAGGAGATGGCGAGAGCGATGTAGGAAGAAGATTGCGATAGAATGCGGGAGAGGAGGGAGGGTCAGAGAGGATAAAGATGTATTAAGGTCACCCACAGCTTGGAAATATGGGTAATTTGTCATTCCGGGTTACAGTGATAGTATCTTACTGTCAGAATGGTTGTTCTATTAAAGTCATCCTCTGAATAGCTGGCATCGCATTCAAAATTCAGAAAATTCTGGCATTTCGTTTTGAGGCTTGATTGTCAAAAACAAACATAAAGGTAGAGAAAATGGGTAAAAATTGCATTTGCTATTACAAATTTAATTTAAAATTTGCACAATTTGGCCCAAATTTTTGTGATTGTATATCAATATGATAAAAATATAATAGTAATAATAAATTGAGTATTTAAGAAAAAAATATGTAAAAAATGTTAAAATGTAAAATTACAATACTAATATTTATGGCTGTCTGAAACGAAAATTTTAACTAAAATTAAATAAAACCATCAAGCGTTTATTTTGGGAGCCCTTTAAAGCTTCTCTTTTTCTGACAGCAAGTTGACAGGTTTTGATTATCAATCTGAGCCATGTTACGATTTTGTTTTTATTGTCGATTAATCATGCAGCCATTAAGGCCATTAATGTACCATAAAGGTACATTGTAGTTGATTGATTTTCCAGAACTGTCCAAACAACATTTTAGATCAATTCACCTCTTGTCCATTTTAATGAGCTTTATACTGTAGTTCAATCCATTTTTACAACTCAAGAATTCAATTATGATTTATTATGACTTTACTAGGTTGTGAACCCTGTCTGGCTGAATGTATGCAATTTAAAATCTGCCACCTCTTCAACTTTTTCACCAGCATGAGGGAAACCGAGCCGTAAAGAAAAGGGAACTTCTTCTGGAAGCATGCTGTTGCCATGGAAACTCTGACAGGAGCTCTCCTGAGCGTTTCACGTCCCATTGGCTGCTGCCGGGCAACGGTGGACTTGGGCGTGGGAGAAGGGAAGCCCAACAATGGCTGCGGTGGTTCCTAAATCAAAGGACGAGCGCAAATCAGGGCTGCTGGGAGCCCGTTGGTTTGGCTCGCTAATATAGCTGTGACCAATCTGCTTGTTATGCTCATTAGGCAAGAATAAGCCTATAGAGTTTGATTGGATTTGACTGATTTGGGAAGAGTGCACAGGCTTAAGTAGTGCTAATGATAGACCTCTATTGAGGGAATGGATCATTGTGATTGGCCAATTGAGGTTTGGAGTATTTCGAGAGGGGTTTGGGATGCTTGATTGATGGAATACTAATGCAAGCTTATTCAGTGATTTGACACAGCACAACCTGGAAAATGTCCATACTTTTTGAGAAGGACTGGCTGTACAGATGTAATTTTGATTTACTGCACATGCCAGACAAAATCTTTAATGCCTGATTAACCATATAAAATGGTGACATTGTTGAAATTGTGTTCCCCTTCTCATAGCGGGTGGTGTAGCCTTGTGGTTTAACAGGTAATAAAATGGTTGCAGTTAAATGATTAAAGACCCCCTGTGGTGAAAATCAAGTTTTTAATTTTGTTTATATCTCTATGTGGTGTTTTTAATATGCTTTAAGACAAACCATGTGCAAATTCATAAGACAGCTCCATCGCTGAGTACTTTAAAACTCAAGTGAACCAAAGACAGTCTCAAAAACACGGTTTGAAATCGCTGGTGTTTCTGATGTCACAAACTACCTTGTATCCAGTCACGTCAATGTGTGGGCGGGCTTTAGCATATCATTAACTATGCTGCGAAGCAGGGGAGTCTCAAGAGATGCCAGGCTGTCCTGGTGTATTTTTCTGTTAATATGAAAAATTGGGTACTTATATATAGCAATATAGTGGGTGAATTACGTATATGGTGTATATTATGGTGTTATGATGAACTAATATGCCTTTCTCCACTGGCTAACATTCTCACACAACACAATCTCAGACTCACTCGCACCATACACAACCTACCCGATCCCACCCCCCCCTCCAACCGTCTGCCTGTTTATCTATCTCCTCTCCCACTCCATACAAAAAATCCCATCACGTGACCACGTGTACTGTGTCATGTTTATGTTTATGTTTTGTTGTGTTTGCTATGTAATGCTTGCTAAATTGCATTCTTGTATTTCTGGAGAGCGTAGGGCGGCGCCTGAATAATTCGGCTGCGGCCCGGAGGCTTGCTCCAAACTTCATTTCGTTATACTGTACTTGTACATGTGTAATGACGAATAAACTTCAACTTCAACTTCAACTTCAACGTTCTAAGTTGCTCAAAGCTTTTCTAAGGATGCTGATTTTTAGAAGGCAGACTGAGAAGGCAAACAGGAACATGGTTTGTGTAACATTAGCAACACATTATTAGCTGTTTGATGTAGTAAAGCAAAAGGCTAATCACATTAATTATGAGCTATGAGTTTTAAGGGATAAAATGATTACACACTACACTACAGAGGGACTTTAAAAGGGGAGGTGGGGGTGGTCCCCCTCATTTCATTCACCGTGGGGTCCCCAAAAGTGCAGGGCCCGGTGCAGTTGCACCACCTTAAGGACGGCCCTGTGCATATGTTGACATGGGGCTTTTAACGCTCCCAAAAAAACTTCTGTTATTAAAGATATTGTTCTTTCTCTCTCTCAGAAAACTCTCTGTTGCGGTATATAAGTGATGAGAAGGCTGCCGATCTGGCAGGGCGGAGCATGAAGAGAGACACAGGAAAACGCGGCAAGAAGAAGAGCGAGAAGAGCGGGAGCCCCACCCACTACGCCCTCCTCCCCACCCTCCAAATGGAGGTGCTCCGACAGGAATCCATGAACACACCTAACCCAGACTCCACCTCTCTTTACCATGTGAGTAGTATGTTTTCTCTGAAGGGAGTCAGTTCATTCTATGGCCATCTTGGCATTGCTATTTGTAATTATGCTAGTACTGTGCCTATCTGTGTGAATGGGGGATGAACAAAGTCTCCTGCCAAGCTTATGTTTCTGTAACAAAAAAAAAAGCAAAAAACTTTAAGGCTATTGGTTCTTTTAATTTAAATGCAGGGATTATTTGCAGCCAGCAGTGTTGGGGCAAAAACAGAATGCGTTTTTGCTTTGAAAAACGCAAGACACAGGAAGGGGGAAAAATGTCCCCTCAGACAGGTTTTTAAAAAGTTTTTAACTTAAGTGCCGCGTTTTTAGATCACTGTGTCATGTGCGAGACTTTGCAAAAGACATGAGCACAATAGTTATACACGTCCGTCTAGCGTGTGTTTACAAAACAATGGAAAAGTAGTGCAGTGGAATGTATATATATATATATATATATATATATATATATATATATATATATATATATATATATATATATATATATATATATATATAATACAAATATAAATTACAGTATTTTTGTATTGTGCTATTACAGGAGTATGTGCTTCTCTTTAATCTGACATGCCTCAATCAGGTTCATTCTCTTTGTCTAAGAGTATGTTTAAGTCTGTTTTTGAGTGTCATGTAGTCTGTGAGGAAAATCGCAGTGTCTGTGTTCTTTTTATTTTATTTAGCTCAAACAAAGAGTTATTCTTCAAGGTCTGGCTGCTTTCACCGGTTCTTTGCTCGATCAAGGTCTCTGTGATCACTGCAGGTAGATTCTTACATAGCTTTCATTGAAAGTACCAGGTCATGGTGTGCAGAAGGAGAATGTATACTTACACCCACACGCTGGGTGAGTGTTTGTGTGTGTGTGTGTGTGTGTGTGTGTGTGTGTGTGTGTGTGTGTGTCTGTGTGTGTGATTGCATGTGTATATAATGAGAGTTGTTAGTCCTCTACCTTTAGTCAGCGTGGAGGTGTGTGGGAATTTGTGTCCAGCCCTGTGTATGTGTATGTGTGGGTGGTATTCTCAGTGAGACCAGCCATCATGTGTGTGAAGTTATTAGGCATGGAGGTGAGATCTGGCTGTCGTTTTTTAAGAGGGAATGTGACAGCCGATGTTCTCGGAATGCACACACACTGACACAGCCATAACCACACACGCAAACACCAAGGGAAAACTAATAATCCAGGGAAAAGTGACTCGCTGTGGTGTGTCACAGTGTGCATATGGATGCTGAGTAGGCAGATGGTGGTTTTGTAGCGGTGGGCGGGGCTAAGTCATGTTGTCATCTGTCAAAGGGAACGGAGTGACGTGATTGGCCAAGCTCCATCTGAAACAGCTGTGAGTGGCCAAGACTCTGCCTTGTGCTGTCTTCATGTCAATATGTTGTTGTGCTTAAAATCTTGATATGCCCACCAGCCCATGAGAAGTGATTATGTATTTGGTAACATAATACCAAACCATAATGCCCCCCCATGTAACTCTAATTATAGGTCCTCATGAAAAAGTGTGAATCCCAGCTGGGGTGTTACAGTCTTACGTAAGAGCAACTTTCACAGTGTATCTTACCTGCTGCTTCTGTTTAGAGACACCTAGCAGGGTGATGCATCTGTGCCCATATGTTCTCTGACCTGATGTGGGTTAAAGGGTGTACATGCCAGGGTTGGGACAGCTTGGGTGCTGACCACTGAACCAATGTGCTGGTCTCAGCACTCTTACTATTCTTTCTGTAGCTCATGAACTTTTCTAGAGACTCCGCTAACTTAAAATCTGCATATTCCACTCTGAATTGTACATAATTAAAGGGAAGAGACAAAATGAGATGAGACCAGAAGAGACACAACAAGATAAAATTAAACAAGAAGAGAAGGTAAGATGAGAAGAGAAGGTAAGAGATGTGATGATGAGACAAAATCAGAAGAAAAGAGTCAAGATGAGAAGTGAAGAGACAATGAAATAAGAAGATGTGAGAAGAGGTGTGAGGGGACGAGAAAAGACAAGATGAGACAAGACTGGACACAACGAGATGAGATGTGGAGAGGGGAACATGCGATGAGAGATGAGAGAAGATAAGAAGAGATGAGATAAAATGAAATAAGAAGAGAAAGTAAGATGCGATAAGATGAGAAGTGACGAGACAAGTGATATAAGAGAATATAAGAAGACAAGAAGAGACAATATGAGACAAGACCAGAAGAGAAGAGAAACAGCGAGATAAAATGAGAGGGAGAGGGCTAGCAGAAGTAAGAGGAGATAAGAAGAGAAGAGATGAAACTGAGAGGAGGGAAGATGAGAAGTAAAGGATGAGAAGTAAAACGACAAAACGGCAAAATGAATATGCAAGATGATGTGGGAAGATGCAAGGAGAGAAGAGGAGAGAATAAAACAAGAAGAGATGGTAATATTAGACTAGAAGATATTTAGAAGAGAAAGGTTAAGTGAGATGAAAGATGAGTAAGATGCAATGAGATGGTGCAAGAAAAGCAGAGTAGAGAGACCAAGCTGTGTGCCGTTGATTTAATAAGGCTGCCTCTGTTGGTATGTGCTGTGTAACTGCACTGGGTTCTATTGTTTACATTGGTGTTTTATTGCCTGCGTTGCAGTCCGATAAGAAAGCTGCAGTTTGTCTGAACTGTGCCAGCACTCTGACCTCACACTTAAGGAGAACACTCACTCAATCCATCCACTGGACACACACACAGGTATTTTGCCCGACTGTTGAAAAACTATATACACAGCCCAGTGCCTGCACTGACGATAATGATAAAGATTACGATAAAGATATGTTCTAAAAATCATACAGAGAAACAATATCGAAGGAATCACTTTCAGAATGATTGACAGCCAAACAGAAACCATTCGGCTTTAAAACGCTCGAGCATTTAAAGCGGCAGAGAACAAAACTGCAGCATGTGCTTAGAATAAACAGAATGATATTGTCCATTGGTGCGCTAATACAGTTATCGTTATAGCCATCTTTATCGTCCATGGTGTGAACATGCCTTTTATTAATTAGAAAAACTGATGTCATCACATTATTAGAAAACCACAAGAATGAAAAAAAGAACAAGAGAGCGTAATGCATATGCTTTTAGGCCATCACATGCTGTATATGTCAGCATATGTCAGTTGTTGATATCACAGCGGAAGAGGTTTCGTACCATATGTCATGTGAATTGGGAGCCTGTGTTGCCATGTGGCATTCGGTTGTAGCCTGATGGCAAGTCTTAGCATGCCATCTAGGGCGATGTGTTACTGAACAATCATAGAGAGATCCAACAACATCAGAGACTGAGAGAATGGATGAACAGAACCATTTCAGAAGAAAACAGCACAGAAAGATGGATATAGCAGAAGGGAACAAGAGTAGACTGTAGGAAGCAAGTCCAAGAACAAAGCCATGTTCATGCCACATACCGAGATGTAACAACTATGTTTGCTCGAGTCACATGGGTTATAGTTGTCCCATAATGCTCTTTCTCTGAAGATCGTGATTCCCGAGGCATAAGAAATGAAGTTTATAAGATCTTTGGGCTCTGTGGCTGATGCATGTCTCATGTTCATGTCTTGTAGGATTTGTTCTGGGTGTGTGTTTCTGTTCATCATCCAAGTGAGTTCATGCATTGCAGAGTGCTTGAGGTTCTGCAACATTAAGATTCATTCATGAAACACAAGAAGAGCGAATTTCTGTGCAAGTCATTCGTAAAATCGTTCCTACACAAGGATGGTTTTACGAATGACTGACAGAAATTGTTGTGCTTGTGTTTAATGAATGAGGCCTGTTATATGATTCTTAGTCACTGTAGGAGTTGCTCTCCACCCTCTGCACAGTTTTAGTGATAGCCGGTGATCATTTCAAGCACATTTGGACGTCGTTTGAGGGTCTGCAGGGCCGTTAACACAGCAAGACTCCCCCTGTTTCTTCAATGACATTGTAAATGATGTTTCAGGCATACGTATTATTCACGTTTCTTTGATATACAGTATATGCTGTGTCATAGTTTGCTCTATCACTTTGTTTTATTCATGTCTAGGTGTTGAATCCTCAGGGAAGTTTGTCTTAATGTGTCTAAGTCTTTCTCACAAATTGCTTTAGTTCACACACCTTCTATGAAGAGATTCCCACAGTGCTTTGGGAGGGAGTCGCATTGACATTGAAGTGTGTTATGAGGTTAAATGCTGGGAAAACCCACCATTGTGTTTGTCATTTTATGTGCTTCATTTTATAGGAAAGGGAATTAAAAGAGGATTAATGGTATTGGAATGTGACCCAGTAGTTAAACTAGGGTCACTGGGAAAACCAAGTTTTAACCAAAAAACCAATGAGGCCACTTGAACAAACAGAAATGGACGTGGTATTTTTAGATATTCCTGAATAAATAAAGATGTTCTACGAACCAGTTGACTGAGTTTCTAAACATGTTCCATTAATCAATTTCAGTTATTCCTCTTGGGCAACAGAGCAGCTTCCCTCCTCTGGCACATATCAATAAATCAATTAGCGTGGTGTTAGTGTTTTCTTTCAGTCAGTGATACTGTTGCTAATCTGTTAGCATAGCAACACAAGTTTGCCTCTGAATTTATGCCCAAGCTCACAGGAAGTTTCTTCACAGAAGAGAATTGCCAGAGGGCTCGGATCATAAATATGCGCTCGGTCTGGGTGTGCTGATCCAAGAATTACTGCTCAATAAACACACGGGCCAAGGATGTTAGAAATCTTATTTTCTTTCTATGCCTCTTCCCGCCTTCCTTCTCTCTAGCTGTTGGGCTCTCGCGCCTTCATCTGCTCGGATGTCGCCTCGGATATTAATTTGTTGTTCGATGGATTGATGCTCAGAGATTGTTATGTTCACACATTTTCTCCATGTGATTCCACTCGGGAGAATGTGTTGACCGATAATATGGGCTAGACATTTTTGTCTCGTTTCACTTACTTCTGATGTATTTTCAAACATTTCTCCATTTGTATTTATCCATAAATATTATATAATATATATTGCATATATATTCTGCTTTACAGACATTCCAGGGATCTTCTCTGCTATCCAAGACCAAGAAAAAGAGTAAAGGTGATCACTTATTTTTCCTTATTCTCATGTTTGGGAACATTGTCTTCATTGCATACACTGCTTGCATATTTGCATATAAGGCAAAAAGGACATCAAAATAAACAGGAAAGAGAGTAAAGAAAGTTAATTTCCATTATAATCATTCTGCCATATTTTTTGTATGCTAACACTGCCTGTTTTCAGTGTTATGAAAGGGAATATTGTCCCCCCCAAAAAGACAAAAACCAGCATAAGTGTTTTATATGATTGGACTGTAAGTCTTCTGAAGCCATATGATATTCCAAGTCTTATGAAGCAATTTGTATGAGTACCAAAATTCAAGTTGTTAAGTACTGATCACTTTAATCCATTTTAAATCAAAGATCTTAAATCTCATTTGCAAATATGGTGCATAAAGACGTGGCATGCCAAACATCATTGCTTCTTATGTGTCTCATAATCAGTCATGACATGCCAAGTTTAAAAATGTGCATAATCAAAACGCTAAATGAGATTTGAGAGCCATGGGGGATGGGAAAGATTTTCCATAATGTTGGACTGTTTCTCACACAAAGTTTAGTGCACAAGCCAAATAGATTACATGTATGATGCTTTTTTCCATTTTAGTGTGTTCACTGGTCACCATTCACTTTCACTGGAAGGAAAAGAGCACCATGAACATCCTGCACATGTCTTTTTGTGGCCTACAAAAGAAAGTCATACTAGTTTGAAACAACAAGACAATGAGGAAATTATGCCTGAAGTTTTGTTTTTGCATAGGGCCATGCCTTTAATATAGAAATTAATTGATTTGAGGGATTGGAGTCTGAACTATCCATTTTATAACATTTATTAACACACACTGTCTTCTTATATGGTGTCCAGCAGCTCCGCTGTCCTCCATCAGTAAGAGACGAATCTCCTGTAAGGACCTGGGCCGTGGAGATTGTGAGGGCTGGCTGTGGAAGAAGAAGGATGCTAAGAGCTATTTCTCACAGAAATGGAAGAAGTACTGGTTTGTTTTGAAGGACGCCTGCTTGTACTGGTACATGAACGAGGAGGTGAGTGTGTGAGTGTGTTGGGCCAATACAGTTATCTTTGTTGTTTCTCGTATCCACCAGCGCAGCAGAAACTATATCGATCTAGAGATGAGACTTTAATTGGTGCGGCTTTACCCTCTTGTGTGGAACAAGATTAATGCTCATCTACCCCAACAAAACTTCTACACATACCGTTTCTGTAATGAAGATAAGGAGCTTCTCCGAACAAACACTCCCATTCTCGTTCCCTCGCTCTCTTGCTCCCTCGCTTTTGATTAATTACTCCTCGTGTCTTCGCTTTTTATCACAGCCTGGGCCTGGGATACGGCTGCTGTTCTGGGGGTTTCGGAGGAAGTATGGGGAGGGGAGGTTCCTCTCGGCCTGGTTTTGGTCCACTGAGAATCCTGCAACATAGTCCGGCTTTGCTATAATTGATGATCTTCTACTGTGTGGGTTTTGTAAACACAGACAGGCTTACAGAGAGCCGTAACAATTTATGCTTTTCATTTATTTATGCAGAGCTCCTGTCAGCAGTGCTGCTGCAATTTAATGCTGGGTAAAAAGCAATGGAATGAACCGAGAGAGAGAAAACAAAGGAGAGAATAAGGAGATGTAACTCCTAATGAGGACATAATGACATTACAGAAGAGTGTAAGTGGGGTGAAGTGTCCACACAATCCTCTCTCTCTTTTTTTCACCATCTTTTAGGATGAGAAGGCCGAAGGGTTTGTGAGCCTCCCCGAGTTTAAAATCGACAGAGCCAGTGAATGTCGCAAAAAATAGTGAGTACCTTTAAGAACTTTTGAGCAATGTGATGATGCTTGACAAATTCTCATTGAATCTTTGCTCCCTACGCAGTGCGTTTAAAGCATGCCATCCCAAAATCAAGAGTTTCTACTTCGCAGCGGACGGCGTGGATGATATGAACAGATGGTTGAGTCGTCTCAACATGGCAGCCGCTGGCTATGCAGAAAGAGAGCGAATCCGTCAGGAACAGGGTGAGAATACTTGTAGTAGGAAGGTTATGGGTTTTGAAGGTTCGATTCCCAGTAAATATGAACCTTGAATGCAAAGTAAGTCGCTTTCAATATAAGCGTCTCCCAGATGTAAAAATGTAAAAGGGAATGGTGGAACAAATCAGTGGGAGGGGCAAACTAAAAATCAAAGAGGGCCTAATCAGACCTACATTTCCCAAAAGCATCGCAAGCCTGAGGAGATTGTAGAGATCATTGGTGCATATGGTTTCTATGATCTACTTGGACTTACGATGCTTTTGGGAAATGCAGCCAAATGACTTGGGAAACTTACATAGTTTTACTGCACTCTAATGAAGGGGTGGGTAACTCTGGCTCTCGAAATCCACTTTCCTCCAGAGTTTTGCTCCAACCCTAATTAAACACACCTGAACAAGCTAATCAAGGTCTTCAGGATTACTAGAAAGCTACAGGCAGGTGAGTTTGATCAAGGATGGAGCTAAACGCTAAAGGGAAGTGGATCTAGAGGGCCAGAGTTAGGCCCCGATCACACAGAACACGTTTTTGCAGTGAGAGGTGCCTTTTTTGAATAGATTTCGGTTGGCAGAGAGCGTTTAATGTGCGCTGCTTATGCGCCCCGGCCGCCTCGCGTTTTAACCGCCTGCTGTGCCTCGCGTTTTAGAAGGAGCGACAAAATCAAAATCAAACAAAATCAACTCCGAGCGCCCGACGTCATCGCATTTTTTTTTCTATTGTCCAATCAAATGAATGAAGAGGCGGGCCTTCCGTTGTGGTGACCATTACCTTGATTAGACTGACAGGACAGCTGATTCGGGGGTTTCCTAGCAACATAAAAAAAAACTGCAGCGCACTGCTCTTTTCTAAATGTAAAAACATCAACCAAAAAAGGCAGTGCAGTGTGCATCACGTTTTCAAACCTGAAAAACCTGTTCTGCGTGATCGGGGCCTTACCCAACCGTACTCAAAAGGCTTTGCTGATGAGGCAGAAGTTCAAACTTTTTTGTAAGGACAGGATGTCAGTGTCACAACTGTGTCACAAAATTGTGTTTTGAAACCATAAGACACCCCCCTTGTTCCACACTGTTTGCCAGTGTTGGGGGTATTACCCCCGTAACTAGTAAAGTAATGCATTACTTTTAAATTTACAACAATCTATCTGACTTTCTAGACTAAATAAATTCTAGACAGATAGTTCTAGACTAAATATGAGCATGCATTTACTCATTTGCACAAAAACATCCAGTATTTCTCAAAATGAATAAAAACAGTAAAATACAACTCTGAAAATGATGCAAATGTTTTGCCAAAAATATAATTTTTTGTTATTAAAAACAAGCAAGCCCAGCTTAGATAAGGAAAAGTAATGCAAAAGTAACATAGTGCATTACTTAGTTACTTTTTAGGATTAACACAATATTGTAATGCATTACTTTTAAAAATAACTTTCCCCAACACTGCTGTTTGCATGTAATTCATTATCATTAGGCTAAATTCATTATCTTAAAGTCGCAATAAAACTGAAGTATTGAAGAGCTTTCTTCCATATTGTGACGTACATACGAATGTAACAGATTATCAAAAAATCAAAAAATGTTGGGCAGAGACATGTTGCTATGCATTGGTCATTAATTGGATTTGAGATGTGGGTAATTACTCAAAAATGAAGGCAAGCCTGTAGAGGGACAGGGTTTAAGCTGGCAAAATGATTGGAACTCTGGCATAACTTTTGGCGTTGTCACTTAAAGATATAGATTGACATTTTGATTAAAGATTTATGAGATCAGACATTTTGTTTTACTGTAAAAGTTTTCTAAATACTCCTCACAGGAGTAAAAATTGCACAATGGGAAAAGATGGGAAAAAGTGAGTGTTTTTTTCAGGTAAATTGAAGTGATCCACAACAAGTCGACATGCACAGGTTTGGCTGGTTAGTTGGTTAGCTGGGTGCCACCTGCTGTTAGATGCTGTCCTTAAAAACATCTTTCTCCTTTGGTCAGTGCTTGGCCAGTTCCTGATTTTTTTTTTTTTTTTTCTTCAGGCAGCTCTTAAAAGCTTAAAATGGGCTAGTTTTTCCTCTGTCTCCTGCTTTTGACATCACATCTCAGGATAGGTTCTAGTGAAGGCCTTGCTGTTCAGTAAGATGTTTTACTGAAGGTCCTCATGGAAAAGCTTGCATGTGTCTTTGTGCCCCACATGATCTCTGAGGCTTTAATTTAATTATTGTTTACTTTATGTAAATGTTTTGCAACAAGCTAATGACTCCCTGCATGCCCCTCTCTCTCTTCCAGCAGACTACTGGAGTGAAAGTGAACACGAAGACAATGATACGCCCTCGACGCCCAAGCAAGACAGCCCACCACCCCCTTATGACACATACCCACGGCCACCCTCAGTGAGTCAGCATTCAGCATGCACGCAGACATACACGGCTCCCTCTCATTGTGTAATCCCACACAATAGCACAGCCTCATAATGCTTGACATTTGGCATTGGTAAAAGAGCTGTTTTGTAGTGCCGTCCCCCAGACCTGGCCTTACCACGTCACTGAGTGACTGTGTGTGTGTTTGTTTGTGTGTGTGTGTGTGTGTGTGTGTGTGTGTGTGTGTGTGTGTGTGTGTGTGTGTGTGTGTGTGTGTGTGTGTGTGTGTGTGTGTGTGTGTGTGTGTGTGTGTGTGTGTGTGAATGAGTCAGACCACCTCATCTCTGAATCCACTGTTGAGATATGAGGAGATCGAGTCTTATCTCTCTGTCTCTCTACTTATCTCTCAGTCTTTGTGAGTCACTGTACTGTCAATGTAACGTTTACTCTGTGCTTTTGATAGATAGTATCATATATTTATTTCCTTTACAGCGAGTCTCACGAAATCTGTCAGGAACATGTTCAAGTGATATTTCACTCAAAATCAAAAGATGATGAAATAAATTTGGCGTGAGCGTCTTTTGTCTTTTTTATATCGTTTTGATATTATTTTCAGTTCCCATTAAAAAAAATTTCCCACTGCAGAATTATAAATATACTGTATTTACACTATATTGCCAAAAGTATTGGGACACCCCTCCAAATAATTGAATTCAGGAGTTCCGATCACTTCCATGGCCACCACAGGTGTATAAAATCAAGCACCTGGGCATGCAGACTGCTTCTACAAACATTTGTGAAAGAATGGGTTGCTCTCAGGAGCTCAGTGAATTCAAGCGTGGTAACATGATAGGTTGCCACCTGTGCAATAAACCTTTTCATGAATTTCCTTATTTCCTTATTCCTTATTTCCTATGTCTGGCAATCTGATGAACAAGTCTGAGTTTGGCGGTTGGCAGGAGAACAGTACTTGCCTGACTGCATTGTGCCAAGTGTTAAGTTTGGTGGAGGGGGGATTATGGTGTGAGGTTGTTTTTGGGTGGGGCTTAGCCCCTTAGTTCCAGTGAAAGGATCTCTTAATGCTTCAGCATACCAAGACATTTTGGACAATTTCATGCTCCCAACTTTGTGAGAACAGTTTGGACCCTTTCCAACATGACTGCGCACCAGTGCACAAAGCAAGGTCCATAAAGTCATGGATGAGCAAGTTTGGTGTGGAGGAACTTGACTGTCCTGTACAGAGTCCTGACCTCAACCCAATAGAACACCTTTGGGATGAATTAGAGTGGAGACTGCGAGCCAGACCTTCTTGTCCAACATCAGTGCCTGACCTCACAAATGCTCTTCTAGAAGAATGGTCAAAAATTCCCATAAACACACTCCTAACTGTTGTGGAAAGCCTTCACAGAAGAGTTGAAGCTGCTACAGCTGCAAAGGGTGGGCCAACTCCATATTAAACCCTACGGATTAAGAATGGGATGTCATTAAAGATCATGTGCATGTAAAGGCAGGCGTCCCAAAACATTTGTCTATAGTGTCTGTAAGCGCCTTTACGCTTTTCCAAGCAGGAAGTTGAACATTCCTATTTTGTAAGTTGAATGAACTATAGGATTTGGTGTCTATGCATTCCTGAATGTATGTGGTTAAATTTGTGTGCACGGTCACTGATTTTTCAGAATTTTCAGTGTAGTACTGCAGGGTAGGTCAGCCAGAGGCCACACACATCAGCAAAGCCTTTATTTAGGAGCAAACAAAGACACTTGAATTAAACGTTAAAAAAAATTTCTTCCACAAGACCTCCTCCAGTCATTTTTCACACATACACACACACATTGTCCCCAGAGATAATCGAATTAGTTTGACATTGTTAACCAAGAGACCTCCAGAGTTGTCTGTCTATCTATCTATCTATCTATCTATCTATCTATCTATCTATCTATCTATCTATCTATCTATCTATCTATCTATCTATCTATCTATCTATCTATCTATCTATCTATCTATCTATCTATCTATCTATCTATCTATCTTTATGTATCTATCTATCTATCTATCTATCTATCTATCTATCTATCTATCTATCTATCTATCTATCTATCTATCTATCTATCTATCTATCTATCTATCTATCTATCTATCTATCTATCTATCTATCTATCTGTCTGTCTGTCTGTCTGTCTGTCTGTCTGTCTGTCTGTCTGTCTGTCTGTCTGTCTGTCTGTCTGTCTGTCTGTCTGTCTGTCTGTCTGTCATTTTGAAGCATTGCCAATTGGATGAAAGCAGGAAGAGCAGTTGGCCCATATTTAGAGACTAATTTCACACAGCTTCAGGTTCTCCCTCCATACCTCTGTTCCTTATTCCTCCATTTTCTATATTCGGCACTTTTCACAGAAACCAAAGCTTTCTCTGTTCATTATTCATCTGCCTATCTTAGACGAGTGGCTATTCAGGGGCCTGGTCTATTCTTTGAGTTTCTTCATTAGCACACAAAAGCATTCCCATTCATGATTTGTAAGCCTAGTGAATTTTAAAGGCATGAATGATTCATTCATTTGAAAATGTAGTGTCATGATGAGCATCAAATTAAGTTGTAGCAGTTATGAAGTCCTTTTGATTTAGATTACTGGTGCCCCAGAGAAAATATTCCTACAATGTTGTAAAAATACTTGGGTTTAACCTAATATTCTTTTTCTTTTTCTTTTTCTCTGACCCAGAACCAGGTGAGTTGTGCCAGTCCTTACCTAGAACCAAAGCACGGCCGCCTCTCATCCACAGAAACTTCACAGTCTCGCTCCTCTCATGAGGAGTACCGCTCCGAACCTCAAGGAGGTAGCAGCAGTGGTGGAGGTTCCCCTGCACGGAAGTCCGCCAGCCAGCGCCGTTCATGGCAGGACCTGATTGAAACCCCTCTGACCAGCTCGGGCCTCCACTACCTGCAGACCCTGCCCCTAGAAGACGCTGTCTTTTGTGAGCCGGGTGCGGGTCTGTCTCCAGAATACCGCCGCCAATCCACTCTGCCTGCCCAACGCACACTGATGCAGGAACATTACGGTCCCTTCCCCATGCTTGAAGGGGAGAGGCTCAGAGACCCTGTTAACACAGCCGGGAAACCCCGCAGCTTCACCTTGCCTCGGGATAGTGGCCTGCATGCCCTCCTCACACCCTCCACCAGCATGGCAGAACAGCGGGACCCCAGCCGCAGGGAGCTCAGCCGTTCTCACTGCATCAATAACGGTGGGTCAACATATTTGTATTAAAATAATGTATATTATAAATTTGTTTATATTTTATTTTTATTATTTATTCTTTTTGCTATTTATTAATTAATTTAGATACATATATTTAAAAAAAAATCCAGACCCATTAATTCCATAATTATTTAAATTAATTACTTTTTATAATTGACAGTTGTATATACTGTATGTGTGTGTAGCCTATACACTGTATGTATATACCTAAGTAATATATCTAAATTAAAATTTAAACTCTTAAATTGACAGTCCTAATCTAAATAAATAAATATAAAAATTATATTATACACTTTATATATATATATATATAATATCAAATAGTCAAACCAAAAATTATTCAGACACCAATTATTCAAATTATGCAGGACATTATAGTTCATTTATGTAAGTGAGGATAGCAAAATAAAGTAAACTGTGACATATTATACCCAACAGTTCTCCATACAGTGGACTACCAGTAAAATTTATAAATATTTGGGAAATAAAATTATTCAGACACTTTGACCTAACCATGTTTTGCTTTCTTGTCATATTTTATTACCATTTTCTAAACTATACAAAATAAACTGTGATATTGTGTGTGTACACTCACCTAAAGGATTATTAGGAACACCTGTTCAATTTCTCATTAATGCAATTATCTAATCAACCAATCACATGGCAGTTGCTTCAATGCATTTAGGGGTGTGGTCCTGGTCAAGACAATCTCCTGAACTCCAAACTGAATGTCAGAATGGGAAAGAAAGGTGATTTAAGCAATTTTGAGCGTGACATGGTTGTTGGTGCCAGACGGGCCGGTCTGAGTATTTCACAATCTGTTCAGTTACTGGGATTTTCACACAACCATTTCTAGGGTTTACAAAGAATGGTGTGAAAAGGGAAAAACATCCAGTATGCGGCAGTCCTGTGGGCGAAAATTCCTTGTTGATGCTAGAGGTCAGAGGAGAATGGGCCGACTGATTCAAGCTGATAGAAGAGCAACTTTGACTGAAATAACCACTCGTTACAACCGAGGTATGCAGCAAAGCATTTGTGAAGCCACAACACGCACAACCTTGAGGCGGATGGGCTACAACAGCAGAAGACCCCACCGGGTACCATTCATCTCCACTACAAATAGGAAAAAGAGGCTACAATTTGCACAAGCTCACCAAAATTGGACAGTTGAAGACTGGAAAAATGTTGCCTGGTCTGATGAGTCTCGATTTCTGTTGAGACATTCAGATGGTAGAGTCAGAATTTGGCGTAAACAGAATGAGAACATGGATCCATCATATCCTTGTTACCACTGTGCAGACTGGTGGTGGTGGGGTAATGGTGTGGGGGATGTTTTCTTGGCACACTTTAGGTCCCTTAGTGCCAACTGGGCATCGTTTAAATGCCACGCCTACCTGAGCATTGTTTCTGACCATGTCCATCCCTTTATGACCACCATGTACCCATTCTCTGATGGCTACTTCCAGTAGGATAATGCACCATGTCACAAAGCTTGAATCATTTCAAATTGGTTTCTTGAACATGACAATGAGTTCACTGTACTAAAATGGCCCCCACAGTCACCAGATCTCAACCCAATAGAGCATCTTTGGGATGTGGTAGAACGGGAGCTTCATGCCCTGGATGTGCATCCCACAAATCTCCATCAACTTCAAGATGCCATCCTATCAATATGGGCCAACATTTCTAAAGAATGCTTTCCGCACCTTGTTGAATCAATGCCACGTAGAATTAAGGCAGTTCTGAAGGCGAAAGGGGGTCAAACACAGTATTAGTATGGTGTTCCTAATAATCCTTTAGGTGATTGTAAATATAATATATATATATATATATATATATATATATATATATATATATATATATATATATATATATATATATATATATATTTTTTTTTTTTATTATAATTTATTTCTTGTTATAAGACGTAAATTGATTAACATACATTTTAATGATGACAAATGGGGCTAAAGAATCTTCCCTTTGTTATAATATTGCAATGTGAGAATCTGTGCTTGAAAGAAAATAAACCAGGTCGGCTCAAATCAGCCCACTAAAACCTCTTTACCAGAATTCTATTAGATTTTAATAACCCCTGATTATGAGAACAGTGGGCACAGCATAGTTATTTTAGTGCATGTGTGAATTTGAGTGCTTCAGTATTAAATTGTTAAGAGCAGTGCACTCAGAGAGGGGCATGCGCAGGGATTTGTGTCTCTTTGTCCGTCTGTATGTCTTCCTGTGTTTTCTTAGCTTCTGTGTCTTCCTCTCTTTCCCTGTTTGAGTTTGTGTTGGTGCTGTATGAAGCATAAACAGTGCCTGAGTTGCAGGATTTTTTTAGCTGTGCTGTGAGGTTCCCCACTGAGATCTGTCCACTCGTTTCTTACATACACACATGGACACATGCGCATGCAGGCATCTTCTTCTAGAAATAGCTGCATGCTCTTTCCCATGAAACTCATTTTAAACCTGCCGTATTGGTGTGGTTCTGACACAAGCTCCTGGCCCACTTTAATTTACCTAACTTGGTTTTGATTTACAAGGACGGTTAACCTTTATAGACATTTCTGTAAGCCTGTCCTCTTAAGGTTAATTTTAAGCTATGGTACCTGGATACATATGATTAAAAATAATTGCATAAGAATATATAAAACAGAAAACATGATACTCAAAAATACAAAATTACATTTTAAAATTTTTATTTACAATGTTTTAATTATTCCCTTTATGGACAATAATACATTTAGCAGAACTTTAGCTAACTAAAACTTTTTATTCCAAGAATAGATGCTATTATTTGTACAGAGACTAAACTATAATTTATAGTTATAGTTAATTTTTGTTTAAGCTAATTTTTCCCGCAAAACTTTTTTCAGATTGAACAAACTCCAAACTGGGGTTTCATGATCGTGAGGGAACTAGAGGGGGTTCGTGAGTTGAAGAAAAGCTAATAGTTGATTAAAGGGATAGTTCACCCAAAAATTAAAATTAGCCCATGATTTACTCACCCTCAAGTCATCCTAGGTGTATATGAAATACTTCTTTCAGACGAATACAATCAGAGTTCCTGGCTCTTCCAAGCTTTATAACAGCATTTACTTGTTGGTTACTCTTTTAGCGCTGGAAGCTAGTTATTTTAGTCTATAAAGTTTTAAATATGGCTTTTTTTCCTCACACAAATGCTTCAGAAGGCCTTTATTAACCCCCCGGAACCATGAGGAGCAGTTATATGATGGATAGATGCACTTTTATGGACTTTAAAAACGAAGTCAAACCTGTCCCTAACCTTACCCGTATTCCATCAAAATTGCAGCAAAAGTCTTTTACACTTTTTCACTTTTTTAAAATACTTACTGCAAACAATATACAAAATAAATATTTCATTTATTTATATGCTTGTCATTTGACCATTAACTGTCATCAGAGAACTATAAACATGCAAATATGTTGTTAAATTATCGAATTAGTAAATTGTAAAAGTAAATTGTTTAGATCTAAAGGTTTTGCCTGACAAAAGTTTGGGAATCCCTGGATGAAACAATAATTTAATTGTTTCCCCTATTGAATGCTAATGAATATTACTTGGAGGAATAATTGTTTATTCAGATTCTTATTAATAAATGTGACTTCTTTTTAAGCATGGACACCTCTCTTGCTTTTTAATGTCTGAAATGCTGTGTCTCATGGATTATGCTTAAACCATGTAGTTAACAATAAATTCTGAATGGGCTATTAAGTCTGTCCTATTTTGGTCTGGTGTCCAGATAGATGCTTTTCTCTCCACAAACCTCACAGCGAGCCTCCCATTTGCTACTGGATTAGCACTCTGTTTATCTCCCTCGTATTATTTTTCATCTTCCCCTCGTCTCGCAGTCTATGGCCTCATGGCTCATTGCCATCTCACCATCTATATTCTGCATCTCACTGCCCATCTCCACTACCACACTACTGATCTGTCTCTCTCACTTCCCATCGGCCCTGTCTAACTTTCTCTTCTAATATTCCCCTTTTTCGCCATCTCAGACGGATCTCCTGCAGTAGTCTATATATAATCCCAGTGTCTTTTAATGAGTCTCCCTCTTATCTGTGTCTTTTATATCGCTCTGTCTCTATCTCTCTCTGGAGGAGTTGGGGGCATCTGTTAGTCATCCACAGAGTCCATGCGTGCTGTACTACATACTGAAGAGAAAAGAGAGGCATGGCCTATTGATCGTGACTCTCAGTCACATGTTCCCCAGCAACTGGAAAGTGTTTCTGCACTGCTAGAGAGTTCTGTGCCATTTAGCAAGTTACAAAAGGATCACAAAGAACTTTAAAACTTTATTGATCTACTCAGGTTGAGTCGTTGTTATTGTAATTCATCACATAGCTAACCAAGCGGTTGATAAAATGCTTTTTCTTTCAAATTTTTGCAGGCATTTAACAAAAGCAGGGCTTGTACCTGGATACTTTAGGGCTTAAAGTAAAAGTAATAACTTGCACACAAAAGGATAAACAACCAATAAAAATAGTTAGAAATATACAAAATAAGTTACAGGTAGTAGAGTCTGTATTGGTTAGGTTTGTTATATGAATAAAAGCTAAAATTCTTCCCACAGTCCTTGGGGTCTTTGATGCGTAAATGGATAATGCTTGAATATTTTATTTTAGTAAACTGCTACTCAACTAACCTCCTTATTCTGTATTAATTTAAACTTCATTCCCTTGCTGAATGTGATATGCATATGCCCTACCTCTGTAGCATATGCTGTGAGGAGCTGTGTGGGACTGCTGCCCTCTTGTGGTTGTTCAGAATAGTGGGTAAATACACACCCACAAACTGTACACTGTGGGCTCGTGAAAACCTGATCATAAGAAACGCATGTAATATCTGCTAATAACACCCAGCACTAGATACTGGCCCACATGCTTTACCTACACAAAAACTCCAACAAGAGGACATGAGTGATTCAACTTATTTCCAGCATATACAGTCGCACGCAGACAGAAAGAAAAAAATCTGCTCGGCAGAGTGATTGATTGCCAAACCTGAGTAGCCCTAAGAGTTTTTCTCCACTTTTAATTAGCATGTCATGTCATATTGAACATGTCATAAACAGTGCTAGCTTTACTGTCCATCTTTAGGTGTCTACTATCACAAAAATGCAGTTACTGTCCTTTTTCAACATACTGTAACAAGGTGTGATTATGTATTTTTGCAGTGTTAATGCAGTGGTGGATGGTTTCTAGCTAGTTGATACTGGCCATTGGCTGGTTGATTAGCCACCATGCTACAAAACCAGTCTTTGATCATCAAACCCATCTTTGATCATCTAGTAACTGATAGCCTTCAAAACTGGTCATTAGCTGGTCCGAGCTGGTCAATATCAGCAAAGAAAATCTAAGATGGACCATTATTGATGAGCTAAGGACCATCTTAGACTAGCTAATTACCATTTTAGACCAGTTACCAGTATAAAATGGATAATGGCCATCTTAGACCAGTTAATGACCAGTTTATACCATCTTATGAGCACGTTGACCAGTTACTGACCACCTTAGACTAATGACTAAACTAATCACCATGTTGACTAGCTAATAACCAACGTAGATGAGTTAATATCCAAACGGTATTAACATAAAATGACCATTTTGACCATGGTGACAGCTTGAAGCAGCGAATCACCTTGTTGACTAGCTTTTAACTCTCTTGACCAGATAATGACCATCTTGACCATGGTGACAGCTAATAACCTTCTTAGGTGAGCCAGTGACCATCTTGACCAGCTTATGACTAACCTCTACATTTAAGCAGGGAATTGTTAAACACATATGAGAAGAGCAGTGTGTGTGTACAGACAGAGAGACAGAGAGAAAAAGAGAAACATTTTGTATTGGCACAGAGACACCCAGCACCCATTTCTTCAAACGATAATAGATAAAAACCGAGACAGCGAGAGAAAATGTTCCCATATTATTTACATAAATCTAAGCCTGATTAAGCATTTATCTATGCCAGCCTGACGAAAGACACTTCACATCCAGATCTTATGTCATTTTCTCTCTTTTTACCTTTACAGTTCCAGACTAACAAACAAAATAAATGAGCAGAGTATCATCAACTGCTCATGCAAACCTACATGCCTGATTGAACATTAAAATGCACAGTTTAAATGTTGCAATCTGTCTGTTTCTGTTACGATCTCACGCAATGTGCTTTGTTGGTGGAGCCACCCCTCTTTAACTCTGGCTTTCTGTGGCGCCCCACCCCCACCCCCACAGGCGGGGAACCGGAGTGCCATCGGCAGGCGGATTCGCTTAGTGATTTGTACCGGGCTCTGGAGCGTGCCAGTCTGTCACCCATTGGTGAGCACCGCCTTTCCACTCGTCTGGAGTACAAACACCTTTTCATTCGGCGTTGCAACGATCCACAGCTAAATGACAAACTGCATCATCTCCGCATCCTGCAGAGCACGCTAAAGGTATCTGACCTCTGCTGCCGCATGGGTCCCACTGAAACCATGTGTGCCTGTTTGTTTCATCTGTCCCGTCCGTCCCTCTCCATCTGTCTGATGTCTGTGGGTTTCTGGGGACAGCAGGATTGTTTTTTTGTTTTTTTGTAGTCCATTTTGATACGGTTTCCTAAGCTAAACTGCTATCCCAGAATCCCATCCATGTTAGATGGAGTTCTCTGTCTGGTGTGGGAGGAGGGCATGGCCAAACTCTGCTCTGAACCCTGCTTCTCTCTGTGGGTTAATCTGGTTTAGGCTCTGCCTGGTGCCTTTGGGTCTTCTGTGGTTGGGTCATGCCTCTGCTGTGACCCATCTCCCCCCACCCCCCAGCTGCTGCGCTGTGCTTATTATGTTGGGTCTCCCGTTGCATTGTGGGTGTAACAAACATCTGTTCAATAGCTCCAAAAATGGTTTCAAACCCTACGATTTAAGATGGACCATTATTGATGAGCTAAGGACAATCTTAGACCAGCTAATGAAAGTTTATGACCTGTTTAAAGCAGCTAATAACCATCTTAGACTAGTTACTTACCAGTATAAAACACTTAATGACCATCTTAAATCAGCTTAGGAGCATGTCAACCAGCTAATGACCAGCTTAAACCAGCTAATGACAAACTTAGACCAGCTAATGACCAGCTTAAACCAGCTAATGAGCATCTTAGACCAGTTAATGACCAGCTTAAACCAGCTAATGAGCATCTTAGACCAGTTAATGACCATCTTAAACCAGCTAATGAGCATCTTAGACCAGTTAATGACCAGCTTAAACCAGCTAATGACAAACTTAGACCAGCTAATGACCAGCTTAAACCAGCTAATGAGCATCTTAGGCCAGTTAATGACCAGCTTAAACCAGCTAATGATCATCTTAGACCAGTTAATGACCATCTTAAACCAGCTAATGAGCATCTTAGACCAGTTAATGACCAGCTTAAACCAGCTAATGAGCATCTTAGACCAGTTAATGACCAGCTTAAACCAGCTAATGATCATCTTAGACCAGCTTAAACCAGCCAGTGACCATCTTAGACCAGCCAATGACCATCCTAGACCAGCTAATGACCATCTTAGACCAGCTAATGACCATCTTAAACCAGCTAATGAGCATCTTAGACCATCTAATGACCATTTTAGACCAGCTAATAACAATCTTAGACCAGCTTAAACCAGCTAATGAGCATCTTAGACCGTTAATGACCAGCTTAAACCAGCTAATGATCATCTTAGACCAGCTTAAACCAGCCAGTGACCATCTTAGACCAGCCAATGACCATCCTAGACCAGCTAATGACCATCTTAGACCAGCTAATGACCATCTTAAACCAGCTAATGACCATCATAGACCAGCTAATGACCAGCTTAAACAAGCTAATGACCATCTTAGACCAGCTAATGACCAACTTAAACCAGCTAATGACCAGCTTAAACAAACTAATGAACATCTTAGACCATCTAATGACCATTTTATACCAGCTAATAACAATCTTAGACCAGCTTAAACCAGCTAATGACCATCTTAGACCAGCTAATGACCAGCTTAAACCAGCTAATGGCCATCTTAGACCAGCTAATGACCATCTTAAACCAGCTAATGGCCATCTTAGACCAGTTAATGACCAGCTTAAACCAGCTAATGAGCATCTTAGACCAGTTAATGACCAGCTTAAACCAGCTAATGAGCATCTTAGACCAGTTAATGACCAGCTTAAACCAGCTAATGATCATCTTAGACCAGCTTAAACCAGCCAGTGACCATCTTAGACCAGCCAATGACCATCCTAGACCAGCTAATGACCATCTTAGACCAGCTAATGACCATCTTAAACCAGCTAATGAGCATCTTAGACCATCTAATGACCATTTTAGACCAGCTAATAACAATCTTAGACCAGCTTAAACCAGCTAATGAGCATCTTAGACCGTTAATGACCAGCTTAAACCAGCTAATGATCATCTTAGACCAGCTTAAACCAGCCAGTGACCATCTTAGACCAGCCAATGACCATCCTAGACCAGCTAATGACCATCTTAGACCAGCTAATGACCATCTTAAACCAGCTAATGACCATCATAGACCAGCTAATGACCAGCTTAAACAAGCTAATGACCATCTTAGACCAGCTAATGACCAACTTAAACCAGCTAATGACCAGCTTAAACAAACTAATGAACATCTTAGACCATCTAATGACCATTTTATACCAGCTAATAACAATCTTAGACCAGCTTAAACCAGCTAATGACCATCTTAGACCAGCTAATGACCAGCTTAAACCAGCTAATGGCCATCTTAGACCAGCTAATGACCATCTTAAACCAGCTAATGGCCATCTTAGACCAGTTAATGACCAGCTTAAACCAGCTAATGAGCATCTTAGACCAGTTAATGACCAGCTTAAACCAGCTAATGAGCATCTTAGACCAGTTAATGACCAGCTTAAACCAGCTAATGATCATCTTAGACCAGCTTAAACCAGCCAGTGACCATCTTAGACCAGCCAATGACCATCCTAGACCAGCTAATGACCATCTTAGACCAGCTAATGACCATCTTAAACCAGCTAATGAGCATCTTAGACCATCTAATGACCATTTTAGACCAGCTAATAACAATCTTAGACCAGCTTAAACCAGCTAATGAGCATCTTAGACCGTTAATGACCAGCTTAAACCAGCTAATGATCATCTTAGACCAGCTTAAACCAGCCAGTGACCATCTTAGACCAGCCAATGACCATCCTAGACCAGCTAATGACCATCTTAGACCAGCTAATGACCATCTTAAACCAGCTAATGACCATCATAGACCAGCTAATGACCAGCTTAAACAAGCTAATGACCATCTTAGACCAGCTAATGACCAACTTAAACCAGCTAATGACCAGCTTAAACAAACTAATGAACATCTTAGACCATCTAATGACCATTTTATACCAGCTAATAACAATCTTAGACCAGCTTAAACCAGCTAATGACCATCTTAGACCAGCTAATGACCAGCTTAAACCAGCTAATGGCCATCTTAGACCAGCTAATGACCATCTTAAACCAGCTAATGGCCATCTTAGACCAGTTAATGACCAACTTAAACCAGCTAATAATCATCTTAGACCATCTTAAACCAGCTAATGACATCTTAGACCAGCTAATGACCAGCTTAAACCAGCTAATGACCATCTTAGACCAGATAATGACCATCTTAGACCAGCTAATGACCATCTTAGACCAGCTAATGACCAGTGTAAACCAACTAATGACCATCTTAGACCAGATAATGACCATCTTAGACCAGCTAATGACCATCTTAGATCAGCTAATGACCATCTTAGGCCAGCTAATGACAAGCTTAAACCAGCTAAAGACCAGCTTAAACCAGCTAATAACCATCTTAGACCAGATAATGACCATATTAGACCAGATAATGACCATCTTAGACCAGCTAATGATCATCTTAGATCAGCTAATGACCATCTTAGACCAGCTAAGGACCATCTTAGACCAGCTAATGACCATCTTAAACCAGCTAATAACCATCGTAGACCAGCTAATGACCATCTTAGACCAGCTAATAACCATCTTAGACCAGCTAATGGCCATCTTAGACCAGCTTAAACTAGCTAATGACCATCTTAGACCAGCTAATAACCATCTTAGACCAGCTAATGGCCATCTTAGACCAGCTTAAACTAGCTAATGACCATCTTAGACCAGCTAATAACCATCCTAGACCAGCTAATGTCCATCTTAGACCAGCTATTGGCCATCTTAGACCAGCTTAAACTAGCTAATGACTATCTTAGACCAGCTAATAACCATCCTAGACCAGCTAATGACCATCTTAGACCAGCTTAAACTAGCTAATGACCATCTTAGACCAGCTAATAACTATCCTAGACCAGCTAATGACCATCTTAGACCAGCTAATGACCACATAAGACCAGCTACTCCCCATTTGACCAGCTGATAACCATCTTCAATAAGATAATGACCCCTGCTCTGAACCCTGCTTCTCCATGTGGGTTAATCTGGTTTGGTGCCATTAGGTCTTCCTGTGGTTGGGTCAGTCGGTCTGTGCCTCTGCTGTGTGTCTGTGGCGCTGCCTCCCCGCCCCCCAACCCCCAAACTGCCGTGCTGTTCTCATTATGTTGGGGCAGAGCCTTCCGTTGCATTGTGGGTATTATAAGCATCCCTTATCACTCAGACTTGAATGAAAGAAGGTTAATTGGGGGCACATAGCCCCACAGTGCCAGAGGACTCCAGTCAAGTCTGAGCATGCTATGTGTGTTTGCGTGTGTGTGCCGCTCTGCTCATCTAGGTTGAGTCCACATCGCTTCACGTCTACGCTAACCGCCTGTGGCGTGCATTGACTATGACATCCTAACCACTGTATGAAGGAGACTGTATCTGTAATGCCCACCCTCCACTGCTCTCTTTCTTCACTCCCATAGGACAGGGAGGGCGAGGTAGCACTGATTGACAAGCTGCTGGCCAATCCTAAGCTCACGTCCTCAGAGTTCCAGGAATGGAAGAAAGTTTACATGGAGCTGTTTTCAGGAGAGCCCCAGCGGGAACGTCAGCCCAGCCCCGCCTCCGAGCCCAGCCCTGCCACCACGCCTGAACCCGCCCCCCGCACGCCCTCCCTCTCGCACACGCACTCCTACATCGAGACTCACGTCTGATGCACACATCAGACACAAAAATACCGGCATATTATTTGAAGCAGTTGTCGCTCACTTCCACAGACCTTAGACTGGACGTTCACGATAAAGTATGGGGTGAATTGGACCATTTTAGATTACTGGAAATAATCTGACATTTTAATTATGTGGCTGTGAGGGATATGTGTACAGAATTCACATTTGGGCATATAATGATGCATTGATGGATGATTTTGCAATTGAAAATGCAGTTACATTATTTAATAATTAAAATAAAATTACCCAGAGGCCGTCTCAGAATATATGCACAATGAATTAAAAAATGCTGTCAAGTTTGACTTTCATTTGTATCCATTTAAGCAAGTAATATTTGATATTTTTTTGCTCAATTATGAAAAAATAGTGTTTATGTTCTAGAATATCTGATGAATATTTTATAAATCACAATAAGATGGATCCTGCCAGTAATAGTTAATATTTTGACCCCACTTGATTTTAAAATGGGCTTTATCTGGCTGCGTGAGCTTTCTTGTATAATTATTATTTTTTTTTTTTTATTCATAAATTTTTTTTTCCTTTAATGCATAATTCCATATTTCAAGTTTAAAAACACTAATAATTAAATAACTGTTAAATGTATATACATTTTTCATATTGTACATTATAATTTTGTGATTCATACCATCACATTAATATGTATTATACATTATTGAGTTTAGTTTTTAGTGTTTTATTATTATTATTATTATTATTATTATTATTATTATTATTATTATTATTTATTTATTTATTTAAAAGAAAAATTGATAGAATTTTAATTTTGGGAATGAAAATATCAGCCATATTTGTACTATCTGTGTATTCCAAGTATAAATTTTACACCAAGGTCCCCAACAGTCAACCTATTATTTGTACTGTACTATTATCCCTCACAGTCTCATTTTCATTCACGTCAAATTTGATACTGCGTCTACCCTGATTAAGGTCCTTTAACACAAATTCCCTTCTCACTTTTCCTTGTACTTTCACATCCTGACAGCAATCGCAGACTCAATCTACTTGTGCTTTCTAAATACTTGAAAAACATTGTTTACGCAGGCACAGATATCTGTACAAACAAAGCACTCTCAATGGCTCGACTTGCAACCCGCAGGCTTCAGAGTATGCCACTTCTGCACACAGGGTTGCCATGGTTACGGGTCCTCCAAGCGGCTCAGACAAGGAGAGACAATGCAGTCGCACCGAGAACGAATGTGGCACACCTCTAGACAGGAAGCAGAGGTAGAACCAGAGCACTTGAACTTGGAAATGGAAGCTTCGGCCTGAACTCTGAGAGGAAATGCATGTCTGAGGCGGCCTTTAAACACTAAACTCTGTTGACACTGTCACTCTGTTGTGCTGCTGTACCTGTGTTTGGCTGTCTTTTTGAAGCAAATCCCTGTGGACTCGCAGACGGTCATCACACAAGTGATATGCCACTTTAGCATACCATATACTCTACTGTATCATAATATATATATTTATGATCTGCTGTTATACATCGGCTGGCCCCGACTTATAGCATTTGTACATTTGTGTTGGAAGGTGTGTGCGTGCGCATGAACATGGAAAACTAATGTGGTTACCTCATCTCCCCACAATCCCTGCAGGGTGTTTGGGTATACCAAGAAAAGGCATTTAAAGGAATATCCCTGGTTCAAAATCAGTTCATTTCTATTCACAGCCTCTGTGGCTTGGTGTGTTACCACAGTCAGTAATTTTGACTCGACTCATAGTAATGCTCTCACAATGGAAGTCTATGGGACAAGGCAATGGAGCGTTTTCAGGCAGAAATGTACAGCTTGGATTCTTGTTTCAAGGTGCTTATATTAATTCTTCCATATAAAAAATTGTCTATAAAGTTGTCTAAATAAACCTTGTGAGACCTTTCTGGGAGCAGATCTTCTGGTAATTCCTGAGGGTGGAAACCCTTTTTGCTGTACTTGCACTTATCTTACAAAAGTTACAAGGTTTATGGACTTCACACGGTCAAGAGTTAAAGGGATAGTTCACCCAAAAATGAAAATTAGCCCATTTACTCAGTTATCCTAGGTGTGTATGACATTCTTCTTTCAGACAAATACAATCGGAGTTATACTGAAAAAGTGTGCTGGCTCTTCCAAGCTTTATAATGGCAATGAATGGCTGTTTCTGTTTTTACAAACTGTAATCTCTAACTTCCGCTATCTGTCGTACGTGTGTTCACGAGAGACTGGCGTTCTAAGATGGCCAGTCACGTAGGACGCTCCGATGAGAATATGCTAGTTCTCGCGAGAACCAAGTTTTGTTTTGCGCTATCCTCTGCACTTCCGCTTTCGTCACCGGAACTTACGCTGCGTCTGCATCCTACATCATACACTGGAACACCAGTCTCTCATGAACCCGCATACGACAGTTAGCGGAAGTAAGAGATTACAGTTTGTAAAGTTTTAAATATGGATATTTTTCTTACACAAATCACTTCGGAAGGCCTTTATTTTACAATACGTGCACTTACATGTACTTACAGAGTTCTTACCTAAGAAAGAACTGGGTAATATAAGGTAATTACATGGGTTAAGGTTAGGGTTAGTAGTAGGTTCAGGGTTAGTACCTAGTTATTACCCAGTTATTGTAATTACTATAATAAGTACATGGTATGTACATGGGGAACAGGACTGTAAAATAAAGTGCAACCAGTATTAGATATTTGATTTAATAGTACAATTTAAAGGGTTAGTTCACCCAAAAATGAAAATTAGCCTAGTCATCCTAGGTGTATATGACATTCTTCTTTCAGACGAATACAATCAGAGTTACATTAAAAAATGTCCTGGCTCTTCCAAGCTTTATAATGGCAGTGAATTGTTGGGTCATTTTTGAAATCCATAGAAAAAGTGCATCTATCCATCATATAACTGCTCCACACAGCTCCGGGGGGTTAATAAAGGCCTTCTGAAGCGAAGTGGTGCGTTTGTGTAAGAAAAATATCTATATTTAAAACTTCATAGACTAAAATAACTAGCTTCCGTAGGTCAGCGGTGCGCAAGTCAACTTATAGTGAAAGAGTAACCCTGACGCATCGTAAGCTTTGAAGCCTCTCGTGGATAGTTCTGGGCAACAAACTCAAGCCCCTCTAATTTTCATTTTTGGGTGAACTAACCATTTAATGTTGTGATGCCTAACATGCAGATTGTTAAAGTCCTGTGGATCTATGAGTTGTAATATTTTAAACATTATTTCAACATTTATTGTGGTCCAGTGCCTTGTCCCAATCAGAAATAGTCAAAATAATTGAATGTAGTAATTTACAGAATGCCAAATATGCAGTAGATAGCGTTCAGCTTGTTTTGAACCTGGAATATTTCTGTGCCTGTGCTGTAAACACTTCTTGACCCGAGAGTAACGCCTTGCCAAACTCAACCTCTGATAACGGATGAGCATTCTGTGAAGTGTGTGGGCTTTGATTGGTCGAAAATTGCACAGGCTTCATTATCCAGAAGCAGCATTATCTCTGTAACTTGAGTCAGATTGTGGAAGTTTTCTCTTCACTACAGTTTCCTGATAAGAGTTCGTAATCAAAAACAGATTTACATGTGATGCTCCTAGCAAAAATTTGGACCGTTAAGTGAGCAGAGACAGCACTGACAAGTGATTGTGTACCCGTGCAGAAGGTGTGCCGTTCATCTTTTATGCTTAATCTGATGTTTTATGGACTTTTTAGTATTGTATACCTCCGTTTGGATTCAAGTTTTCCATTTCTACAAGCTGCCATGCAGTCGTCCTGTGCAGTGCTTCTAGATAGGGACATTTGTGTCAAGCAACAGTGAGTTTTTATGACAGCCAAGGTCACCATGACACATCGCTGGTCTCAGCCCAGGGACTCGCCAATCAAAGCTGTTGCCCTGAACTCACCCCAGCATCTGTCAGAAGCAGCAACTCAATCCCTGATATTACATGTATGTCAAAGTTCGGGAGGTCATCCATCTTTATAAACTTTCAGAGCAAAACATCTCTTGCTACATGGCTTGTAGATACACCACAATCACATTTGTTGTTTTTTTGTTTGTTTTTTTCTAAACCGAAGCTGCCAAATGATTTAATGTCAGTGTTTCAACTGTCAGAAAGGCCGTGCAGACCAAGAAGCACTCGGCAAACACAAAGACGCTTTATGTGAGATTTTTAAGAACACACTGAATGTTCCGAAGAGAGTTTATTGTATGATAAGATGTGTATTATATGATGTACATTGATATTTCGGGTATGACTCTGATGACATAATGGAGCACATTTCATTCTGTATGTAATCTAAGACAATATTAGCTTGATTTTGATTGTGTGACTCAGGTGCTAATGTGTCCATGGGAATCATGGGAATCCATTAGCTCTTAGAGAAAGTAATTACCAGTGGATATAGAGCTACTAGAACGGATGTCTATTGGGATTTTACTTTAGTAATATATCAAAGTTATTATTAATTTAGTGCAAATCATGTTATGTTTCCTTAGCAGCCCATTTTTTAACAAAGCTGTCGTATTACAATCTAGTTCATCAATATCTGTGCTGCTGCCTGTCTTTATTATGAATAGGGCATGTAATTTAGGCAGTGCAGTTTCCTATGTGCTGTGTTTAGCGTACAACCTGGTAAAGTTTACTTTATTTCATTCTTTAAAAAGAGAGTTATTGCTTTATCCAGATTTAAGTGTGGTTATACCTAGAGTCAATAAACTTTTATGGATGTAATCATGCTATATTTATTGTATATGGATTATATATATATATATATATATATATATATATATATATATATATATATATATATATATATATATATATATATATATATATATATATATATGCTGGATACTGTAAATGAAGCGAGTTAGAATGCACATTGGAGAAAGGCATCCTCCACATTGCCTGACAGGCTGCCCAAACTTCGAGGCTGCTAGATGCCTATGCAGGTCTATTATACCTGGAGAAAGCTGTCCATTTGTATTCCTATTCATCTCAATGGCAGTTTCTCGGCTGGCATTTCCAACCTTGATGCAGTCCAAAACATATTTAAGCTAATCACCTGAGGAGTTTAGAGCTTGACAGCCTATTGGACAATGAGGAAAGACACCTTTCTCCAGTGGGCGGTTAAAGTAGAGGCCCATGTCAATTTCCTAGAAAGCTATTATTTTTTTCTTCCAGAAGCTTGCTGGTTTCCAGGCTGTTCAGTGAAGGTAATGGACTCACATTTAATGGAGATGAACTGTTGGGTTTGCTCTGAGTCTTGGGTCGAGAATGGGCCTCCTTTGTTTGGGCACAAGCCATTCAGATGGGAAATTTTGATTTCTTTCCTTGTCAGTCACTCTCTATTTCCATCAACACACCTGAAGCTAAAACAAAAAAGTTTAAACTGTCCTAAATTGGTTTACTGGTCTTATATGGTGTACTCTAATCTAACCAGCAAACCAGGTTTGGCTGCTCATTCTTAAAACTCACTAATTTGCTATTATTACCAGCACCCTTGTGTTAAAGGGATAGTTCACCCAAAAGTGAAAATTACCCCATAATTTACTCACCATCAAGTCATCCTAGGTGTATATGACATTCTTCTTTCAGACGAGTTATATAAAACTGCAAAAAAATTTCCTGGCTCTTCCGAGCATTATAATGCCAGTGAATACGGAATATTCGGAATAAAGTCCACTGGAAGCTAGATATTTTACTTTATAACGTGTTAAATATGGATATTTTTCTTACAAAAGTGCATCACTTCACTTCAGAAGGCCTTTATTAACCCCCCAGAGCCATGTAGAGTACCTTTATAATGGATGGATACACTTTTTTTGGACACTTTTTTTTGGGCTGCCATTTACTGCCATTACAATGCTTGGAAGAGCCAGGACATTTTTTAATGTAACTCCGATTGTATTCGTCTGAAAGAAGAATGCCATATACAACTAGGATTGCTTGAGGGTGAGTAAATCATGGGGTAATTAAACTACATAAAACTATCTCTTTAATGAGTACAAAAGACTTCAAAGAAACTTTTTTGATGCAGTCAAATCTTTTATTCATGCATTTCTCTTTGCTGCTCACTTGCATTGATTAATTTGTAGAATTGTCATAAAAAATTTAAAATTCATTGTACAGACTCGATGCTCAATGCTGCTTGCTTTTATATAAGCCAACACAGAAATGGTTACTACTACTAGGTCCGAATTTGGATGTTACCTAGTTTTGAACTGATTCATTTGAATCAGTTTGAACTTACAGAAATGAATCAAACTTGCAACCTCTTCTACTGAAGGTGAAAAAAAAACATGCATTATTTCATTAAAACGTCTGTTTTTAAATGGTTTTTATGTGCAAATATATATACTATTATAAAATAATATATTATGAATTTTTGAAATATCATCCAGCCTAGTGATGTACTGTTGAAAAGATTTCGGCTAAACTATTTGCAGTTCCCCTAAATTATTTTGGTTTTCTAGTCACACTGTGAAGGG
Organism: Paracanthobrama guichenoti; assembly: GCA_018749465.1. Lineage (NCBI taxonomy): Eukaryota > Metazoa > Chordata > Actinopteri > Cypriniformes > Gobionidae > Paracanthobrama > Paracanthobrama guichenoti. The sequence continues at coordinate 24,224,217 of CM031966.1, forward strand.
GAATCTGTGAAGGGGTAGATTTCCATGCAGGGCCTGACTTTTAAGCTGTCAGATATACATGTCTATGCAGTTTTGTTTATCATTGCTCACTATAAATCTCCTCATCCTCCTTTTGCTCATCTGCATCCCACACACACTCAGTGGTCTTGACACTTTTTCTTGCCCGCTTTGCATTCCTATGTACCCTTCCAAATCAATGGTCTAATTTGGCTTTCTCTCGCAGCGTCTATGAGTGTACCCTCCTTCAATTTAACTGCTGTCCTTTCTACTATTTACAGTCTGTATCCAGCATTCATGGCAGCTGTCTCTCTGTCATAAGACATTATGAATGCCATCTTTGATCTTCACACAGTGCCAAATAGTCAAATCTTGTCCAAACTGGACTTCAAGTGTACACTTTATGTCTGTTTTCATTTGTCCTTATCTAGATTGCTTTTCTGTTTGTCTGTCCTTTCTTCTTGCCTTTCAAGAATGTGCAGCGGCCTGAAATTTCATCTTTAGTTCTGTCCTTTTCTTCACTGTCCATACAGGAACTATGCCATTTTTCAGGACAAAGTCTTTATGACAGGTCATCTATCAATGTCATGACTTTCTCTACCCTATTCATAGTGACCTACTTTCAGGAGCTCCTTACTGCTTGCAGTAAAACACACTTGACAGCATTTTACCCCCACCAAGGTCTTCTGTATCGGGGTAAATAGAATCCTGTTTTCCATGCCACTTTACAATCCATGTATCCATGATACAAAGAATACCCTTGTCCATCAACTCTCTCTGCCCCATGACAGCCATCTGTTTGTCTGTGTGTATGTGGGATGGTGTTTGTAATTGACTTTTAGGTCTCTGGAGGGTCTTGAAGAGTCATTATGGCACACTGAATCCCACACAAGGGCCCTGGTAGTTTACACACTTCCCTCCAGGCATCATATTCCGTGTCATACTCTAGCACATTTGTTGTACACACCTCCTGTCCTTCCTGCCATTTTCTGCCACCGAACATAAGCACACGTCTGCCCCCTGTTGCGGTCAAACCATAGCAGAAGCGGTCATTCAGTAGGGGCTTTAGACGGGTCCACAGGTCTTGTTCAGGACTGTAGTGTTCAATGTCACAGAAGGGCTCATACATTCCCAAAAAGGTGTAAATTCTTCCCTTTACTGTTGCCATCTGGTGGCCAAATCTGGCAATGGACATGTTACAGCGTCTCTGCCAGGCATCCCCCTCCACAGAATTCAGAAACAGCACCTCTTTGCTGCTCTCTGGGTTGTTGATATGAATGCCACCGGAGATGTAGATTCCTGTTTCAATAGTGGCACAGGCATGCCCATGAACTGAATATGGTAGGGATACACCACTGCGCCAGCACCCTTCACTCATATTGTACCTTTCCACAGATGACAAACTAGGCTCACCCTTCTGGCCCCGTCCACCAATAGCAAAAATAACACCTTCCATCACACAGCAGGCAAATTGTGCCCTCTTCTGCAAGAGTGGTTCCATCTCATCCCACCGCTCAAACCGTGGATCATAGCGCCACACCTGGTCAGTGACAGTCATCACAGCACTCTTCTCATTCTCCTCATCCACCTGTACCACCTCACCACCTAGTACAAATAAGAAGTTTCCAACAACGCATACTCCCTGGTGTTGTATCTTATTTGGCAAGGATGCTGAAAGTGGCTGAAATTTCTTGCTGCGAGGTTCGTAGGTTAGGACCTGATTCTGGGGTCTGTTCGCTTCTGGTCCACCCCCTACCAGAAGGATCTTGTTGTTTATGGCTCTTAGGCTGGTGTGGACACTTTGTAGTAGAGGTTGTAGGGGACCCTGAAGGTGGTAGTTAAGTGCTTTCTGCACTACGCTACGGATGAAGGGTGTACGTAGAGCAGGTTTAAGTGCACAAAGTTGAGACAGCTCTTCAGGTGGCACCAAACCAAATCGGATCCGACTGAGCAATGCATTACTTTGCAAGGCAGATTGTGGGTTGCACTCTAGCCAGTCCAAAACCATCCGTAGAAGTTCTTTCTCCTTCACTCCTGGCATCTCCTCAGCTACAAGCACCTCTTGCAGAGAATCAAGGTTTAACTCCATTAGCTCAGTCTTGTATTCCTCAGTTGCAAGTATTCTGCACATGTTTCTGGCAATGAAAGAGTTGCTGTCATTGAAGGCTTCAGAAAGGCCATAGCACGCTGCTATGTTAGCAAAAAAGCAGCAATTGTCAGGATCAATGCTTTCTGATATGTACTGAGTGCAAAGATCCACAGCATGGGTGATCTGTAGATAGCAGGCAGCCTGTAGTGTGACTTCCAAAGTGGAGGGTGACAGTGAGATCCATGAGGTATAGATGAAGTCCAGTATCTGCTCCAGGCCCAGAGATGACAGGGCTGGCAAGCTGATAGTGTGGGTACCGGATTCCAGAGTGTAGTCTTGGAACATGGACCAGAAGTAGTCACTGGAACAGGCTAGTAAAGTGCGATGAGCAGGGAACTCCACACCTTCCGCCTCCAAAACAACATCACACATTCGACCCTCCAGACGCAAGCTCTGGTACCGAGACAGAACACCTTCTCCATGACTGCTGCTCAGCATCAGGTAATAATTCATCACTAGGAGAGGAAGGGAGAGAGATATGGTAGACCAGGGTCAGGAACAGGTGAGTTAGGATTGAAAAGTAAGTTAAAGCAAGAAAGGAAAGGAAAGAGGCAGAGGTGGCTAGGTTGTCTTGCTCCTGCAAAAGTCATAAAAATAAAAGACAGAAGGAAGAAAAGGTCCGCCGCACCAGCCTCGTCTGTTGGGATGTGGTCCATGACTTCTGCAGGCATCAAATGCTTGCAAAGGGGAGGGTCAACCATTGCTCCTCCACCCTGTGGGCAGCCTCCAAACCTCTCTCCTCAACAAGATAGGCATGTGTTTTCTACCAGATCTCTAAAAGGGAGGGGGGAATGGATGGGCAGACATTTTGGGGCCACAAGGGGTAAACACATCCTCAAGCTAGTTGCCCTTTCCCTTTAGTTAGATGGGAACATAGAGAGCGGGAGGGATCATGCCAGGGGTTTATTATAATATGCAGATCTGAAGTCATCCCTTGATAAATAAAGGAGTTAGTCAGCACTGTGGATTTCTGTCTGTCGCCACCAGAAGCCATATCTCACCAAGGTGACAGGAATAGAAACTCAGAGTTTATCAGAGGGACAGTCAGGACAAAGTCTAGCCAAAAAAAGAGAGAAAGAGGATTGATAGAGTGAGAATCTCACCTATGAGGACTGTCAGGAAGGCACAAAAAAGAAAAAGACAGTGTATGAGAGATTGACTTGTTTATGTTGGCTAGATTTACCGGCTTGTATTTGTGTGTAAGTGTGTAAGTGTGATCCACAGCGAAAAGGACACATCCCACCCTTGTGAATATCATACCCTTCATTATCCCTGAATAGCTACTGGCTCAAAGCTGGGATGGGGCAGCATCAGGCCACGTTGCAGAGGGTGTATTAAGTATAAGAGTGGGGGGTGATTATGATAGAGCTTTTTGTTACATTATCACACCCTCTACTCATGATCACACTGGTTTCTCCACTGTCTAGCATTTGCTATACAATACATTTACGAGGTAATTGGCAACTGGAGTCATTTGAGAATTTGCTACCACTCAAATGCTTGTGCAACAGGGTCATGATGACCATGATCATATGGGTGTGTGTTTATGTGCTACTTGTGTCTCAAGGAAGTAATTTTGTGGTCTCACTGTACTGCCAAATCCTGTGCTCATTTTATGACCCCTTTGCATTCTTGCTTTAAAATGAATAATTGGCCATTTAGGTACCTTGGCATGTCTTTACACTCTGCCTCATTGTCCATATGTGTGTATTTAAACACACATTACAAATGCAGTGGTCTAAATTAGATGCATTAACTATGCTGCACTAATTCGTCAACAAAACCAGACTCCACTTCATTGCATGCTTTAAGATCTTTTGCAAGATCATACTCTCTTCCACCACAGCAAAATCCATAAATATAATTTATGATAAACTGTTTTACACTTGATGGGTTTATTCGTGCATTTAATTGCATATACAGATGATTTATGTGTCTAGGCACTTGGTGAGGGTGTTTGTGTTCTCCGGTGACCCCTCAGTCAAGAAATCTGTCAGACCTGAGTGGCGTTCTAAAAATAACAGTGTATGTTCTTCCTGTTAGGGGTTTTGTTTGGCTCTGGTGGTCATGGTGAACTATTTTGATAATATCTGGTGAGCATAAAGCTTTAAGTAAGAAAATCCTTTTAATTAACACATAATTCATAGATACAGTTTGAAATGTATAATGGAAAACATATGATAGCACAGAAGAAGGCCGTATCAAGGAATCGGCGGAAGTTGAGGTATGCTGAGCATTTTGGTGAGAAGTTTTAGAGCTACAAATCATGGATGCATCTGAAATCGCATACTCTCTTGAGTAGGTACTCATTTTGAATAAGTAATTACTTCACGACCATTACAAAAGTATGCTCTATATAGTATGAGTGTGTGTAGTATGAATGTAATCTGGACATACTACATTCGCCATGTTGTCGCCATTCATAAATCCTGTCTCGTGGCCTCATGGGATAATAAAGTGTCCATCGTATGCACACTACAGCCCGAAAAAAGTAGGTCTACTTTTGTGGATACTTTTGCCTAATCGAGTACTTTTGTCTTTTGTCACATATTGTTTTTCGCCTACTATATAGTAGGGAAATATGCAATTTGGGATGCAGCCTCTCTCGCTCTCTTTGCATTGCATTATGGGTTATGAGGGAATTAGGAAGGCTTTGTTGATTAGTTGGACAGCTGCTCATTCTGTCTGTGTTCCAGGCACCTTTGCCAGATGCTTAATCCTGAAATATTCCAATCCATTCCATTTCCACATGATTGAGAGGTCCTCATTGTACACATTGTCTTTTGTAGTGTTTTGTGGCCATTTCTTTGCTCTCCTAAGAGCTCTCGCCTTTTGCTCTCGCTCTCTTATTTGGTTTTTCCAAATAGATAACCAGTCAAATGTTTGGGCAGATCATTATTCAGTACTACCATTTTCCATATACAGTATGTGCCATTTTAGAATAAAAGCAAGTATTCTAAACTATGAAACTACAAATTAAAATATGCAAATTATGCTAAATAAAGATTCTTCAAAGTTGCCACCCTTAAGGCCCATTCACACCAAGAACGAACCATAAAGATAACTATAAACATAACTATATTAGCGTCCACACCAGCGGACAATATTGTTCTGTTTATTCTAAGCGCGTGCTTGTCACTTTAAATGCTCAAGCTTGTGACAGCAGAATGGGTTCTGATTGGCTGTCAGCTGGATAAAATCGTTTCTGAAAGTGATTCCAATGTTATCGTTACAGCTGTGGTGTGAACTCTGCTATTCTTTAATATTGAGAATGATTTTTGGTGTGAACAGGTCTTTAATCTAGCTCTGCACACTTTTCCAGCCGACTTCATGCGGTGCATCCTGGAATGTATTTCCATGTATGCTGAATGCTTGTTGGTTGTTTCACAAAACTTTGTCTCAGATCCAGTCAGACATTTGTATTTGTATAGTGGTTTTCACAATACACATTGTTTCAAAGCAAACTAACAGAAAATAGAGCCTTACAAATTAAAGAGACAATTAATCTGCATTTTACATGACTGATAGCTCTTAATGCAGACTGACTCTGATCTAAGGAGCAATACAATCTTTAATAAGGACACTTTCACCCAAAGGTCATGACAGCTGGCGCTAGTAAACTACAGATTACAGATCACTGTAGATCACACAACAGTACAGACACATATGATGTGATTTACAAGCGAGGAGACGAGCTGCTTTACACTGTTAAACTGATCCCGGTTTATGTACATAACAAACTGATAGTGCTGCATTCGAAATCCAGTTCTATTTGTTCAAGGATAGCAAGTGCTGGCTTCCTCCTACAGATTTGCTCTTGGAGAGAACGTGAAATCATGTTTTATTATGCAACAGCCTACTCATGTACTGCAACACACAAGAACAAAGCCATAGATAAAGAAAGAGTAGGGAGCGAAAACAAGCCTGAAGCATGGGCCGTTTTAAGTAGGGCTGTCAATCTGAGGAAAATTAATCAAATTAAATGCGTGACATTTGATTAATTAATACAATTTATCACAATTATTTGCATAATAATCACTTCAGATGTAAAATGTATTGAGAGAACATTGATTTTATGGTGACACATTTTAACGAGTAAATCTGGCTGAAGAATGGAGGAATTTTAAGACCAGTCAATGCCTTTAGTCTCATATATTCTGACTCATTGATGGTATAGGAGAAAACTGAACTACTATAAAATCTAATTTAAAGGGATAGTTCACTCGTGAGGGTGAGTAAATGAAAGAATTTTCATTTTGGGTAAACTAATGTATAGTTTTTTTTTATCCCCTTTAAGTTAAGCACACAGTACATTTTTAAGCGTAAATCACAGAATAGGATGCTGGGTGGTTTAAACAGTGATGACCTATTTTAGACAGACTAAACCATGGTTCAGAGCTTTGAACTGCTCAATTCCCATCAGTCTTTGCTTCGATAGAATCCACCCCCTTTCTTCATTCTCAGGTCAGTTGGTAGTGTCATCATTAAGGCTTGCCAATGATTCCGTTGCGACCGATTCTCTGGGATTTTGTGTTAAATACATGAATCTGATTGGATGGAGACCGTAACCAAAGCCTTCGATAAAATGGGGGTGGAGTCACCTGTGAAAATGAGAATAAAAACATTGTATAATCTCAAGGTAGTTTGCTTGGCAAAATTTGTTTTTAATTCTGTCACACATAGTAGGTCACAGCACATGTTTTGCTCTATAATAGGAAGGTCTTGTGAGGCATGCTGGGACTGCACACAACAGACGGACTTTCACTGCCCCACTGATCTGTGGGGTATTTATAGAGCCTGATTCACCCTCATGCCCCTTTACACACTGACAGCTACTCACACACTCCAGCACTGACACATGCATGCTAACGCACATGCAAACAACTTTTACAGCTACTGACACCATGTGGTCATTTGTGTGAACAACATGTGGCCTTTCTAAATGATTTCAATGATGTGGCGCATTTAGAAAAGCGATTGCTCTTGTGTTCCTGCTCCTTTATATATTTGTGTGTGTACATGTGCATAAGATTGAGAACCACCAACAATGTTTGACTAACCAAAATGGTAGGTAGGGAAAAATGGGCGTGAGTGTGTATATTTGACTGTCAGATTTACCTGTGTTGTTTAGTCCTTGGTGACCCATCTGAGTTCACTTTTTACATTCTGGATCTCGGAGAGGTTCACGGCGGGGCCCGGTAGTTTCACGGCGCCAGGCAGGGGCTTTTTCTCCTCTGGAGTGACTGGGGATGCCTATGAAACCAACAGTTGTGGGAGATATTACTGAGTTGCCCTCACAAAATCAAGAATGTGTTTGTCATATTTTTACTCCCAAAATAAAAAGAATTTTAATATTATCTAATGAAAATGAAGCCTATTTTAGGACCAAAAGGTGACAATATTATTTCATGACAAGCACATTTGCCCCTAGATTGACATTACACTGTTTTCAGATGTTTTTTTGTAATTATTTTATAAGCATATATAGGCATATTCTATACAAAAATACATTTAAATTGTATATTAGTACTTGTCATTAACAAAAAAATATATATATATATATATATATATATATATATATATATATATATATATATATATATATATATATATATATATATATATATATAATTCTAATGATGCTTCTCATTAGAATAATAATAATTTTTTAACTGTTTATTTAAATCAGTATAAATACTATCTTGTAGTACTAATAAATGATTTTTAAATAATGCATCTTTAATAGATTTATATAAAATAAATTCAAATGTAAAATTTCCATCTGTTGCTGCAATAAGGAGCAGAGATAAATATGCTTATTTTTCATAATAAAATGACAATGGGGCAAAAAAATATGTTTCTTTCTTTCTTTCTTTCTTTCTTTCTTTCTTTCTTTCTTTCTTTCTTTCTTTCTTTCTTTCTTTCTTTCTTTCTTTCTTTCTTTCTTTCTTTCTTTCTTTCTTTCTTTCTTTCTTTCTTTCTTTCTTTCTTTCTTTCTTTCTCATTACTGTAGCCCAAAATATATATTTAAATTGTGTACTTAAGTACTTAATTGAGTACTTAAGGATACTTAATGACACTTGATTTAAATATTGTCACTTTTTGATATTCTAAAGAGAATCATAAATCAAAGATCAAAAAAATCCATTACCTTTTTGCATTTTGTCACAAAGCAACAGCAAAAAAAAAAAAATGTCAATGGTCTAAAAACAAGCTGTTTTATGTGAAATATGTTATTTATTTAATCTGAAATGTGATCTGGACGTGACTTTAAATGTCTTTATGTGTGTCTAATTTACTTAATTGTGTAAGTGTGTGCATGTGTGTTTTCTTCCAGAAGAATCTGACCTCCTCTGTGTCTACTGTATCTTCTCTCCTCTTCACAGGATGTCCCGCCCCAGGACGCAGAGCCCCCATTGGAATATTAAGGTTGGCCTTTGAGACAGACAAGAAAATGCAATGAGACAGTTACCATCACTGGGGGGGTGAGGTGAAACCACCCCTGACACTGCTCATTCGCTCCTGTAACCATACCTCAGTACCAAAGTCATTTAAACTCATGTAATATTGTGCAATGGTCAAGCGTAGTTGTCGAAACCAAACCTTTCCACAAAACCTGCTGGACGTGTCTTCCTGCTGGAGTTTGTATTTCATAAAGAGCAAAGTGCCTGTATGGAAATGAGCTGCGGGCAACAGATAAAACAGTGAGATGACAGACATCTCTCTGTTTGCTGAAGCCCAAAGGAGACTGCCTTTCTTTTCCTTTTTTCTTTTTTGTCTGCTCTTATTAAATGTGTCTAAATGCAAGCATGTATTAAGTTCCAAATGTGAAAATGTAAATATGTTTACAACTTTACACTAGGAAGAAACAGTAAAAGGACCAGGATTCTTGCCATATTTCTTCTCATATATATATTTTTAGCATGTTTGTCTCAACCATCCCATCGTTCATGGGTGAATCTTACAGAAATCAGGTCACATTTGACCGCAAAATCAAAAGAAAATAATAATACGTAATTATATTTTGCATCGGTATTATTTTCATGACAGCTAAGCACATTTCCCCCTAACATTCGTATTATTGTTATCCAACTGCTCTCAATTTTGTATGAATTGGTAATCCTTTACAATAAGCTTTCAATAGTTAACATTAGTTAACTACTAGTTTACATGAACTAAGAATGAACAACACTTCGACAGCATTTATTAATCTTAGTTAATGTTGATTTCAAAATGTACTATGTTGTTAAATTCAAAAGTATTTGTTAACATTAGTTAATTGAATTTTTATTAACTAACATTAACAAAGAATAAATACTGTCACAAATGTATTGTTTATTGTTAGTTCATGTTAGTTAATACGCATTAAAGGCACAGTTCACCCAAAAATGAAAATGACTCCATGATTTACTCACCCTCAAGCCATCCTAGGTGTATATGACTTTCTTCTTTCAGACGAATACAATCGGAGTTATATTTAAAAATGTCCTGGCTCTTCCAAGCTTTATAATGGCAGCCCAAAATTTGATGTATCCATCCATTATAAAAGTACTCCACACGGCTCTGGGGGTTAATAAAGGCCTTCTGAAGTGAATCGATGGGTTTGTGTAAAAAAATATCCATATTTAACATGTTATAAAGTAAAATATCTAGCTTTTTTGGGCTGCCATTATAAAGCTTGGATTAGCAGGACTTTTTAATATAACTCTGATTGTATTCGTCTGAAAGAAGAATGTCATATACACCTAGAATGACTTGAGGGTGAGTATGGGATCGTTTTTCTTTTTGGGTGAACTAACCTTTAATGTTAACAAATGAGACCTTATTGTAAAGTGTTACCTATTGATTTAATTATAAATATAATTTAAAATGAATATATATAATAAATAGCACATTAAAGAAGTTTTTTTCATTATGGTAATAATAATTTGAAGGGGAAACAAAAATAATGTCTCTTGGGGTTCTTTAATATACACTCTTAGAAAAAAGGTTCTTTACTCAGTTTTAAAGAAACCTTTACGCCAAAAAGGAGAACTGTCTAAATGATTGCAAACTAGTTTCATGTTTAATGGGCTATTTAAAAAAAAAAATTCTGGTGATAAAGTATGTTTACATGCTATTTAATGCCTGAAATGTAATCAAAATAAAAATCAATTAGGCCTAATTAACAAATGATCCCATGGAAACCACTAAGGTTCTATAGAACCTTTTCTTCCAAGAGTGCAGAACCTCAAACACTTTTTTTCCGTCTTTTTCCTGCTCTATCGTCATACAAGGTCAAACTCTCGATCCAATTTACAAATTTGCCATTTCGTGTTTTGAGTAGAGCATGTGAGATCCCTCAACCAATCGCAAACGCTCCTAAAGATTAGACTTCACTCCAGTTTTGCATGTATTTCATGGTCCGGTACGTCAAACCCTTGTATTTTTTCTACTCCATTCCTTTGGCTTTGCATCTATATAAACTGCTGGATGAAATCTGATTATTGGCTGTTTTAGGCTGTACAGTAGTGACCATGTGCTCCTGTCTTTGCATGCATGACCGCTGGTCTTCATTTTGTCTGTGTTCTCTGATGGACTATCCTATAAATCTTGTGTATGTTTAGGCTTTTTATGGATTTGTGTGTATATGGAGAGTTTTTATGGAAAGATAAAGGTGTCTATTTTTGGCTGAAGTGTTCAGTGTTTGTAAAAAAAAAATTGTTCTCTACACTGTGGTGAACTGTTATGAAAATATTTCTTTCTTTCTCTTAGAGTGTCTACATTATCGCTCCTAGCCAGACATACAGTTATGTAAAAAAATATGTGAACACTTTGGATTTCTGCATAAATTGTTCATAACATGATCTGATCTTCAACACATTCTTATATATTCTTATATACTGAACACAAAGGAACGTTTGATGGAGGTTTTTGCTGCTGAAGGATGAACTAGATATCACATACTCTTTCATTGTTTTCATAGTGTGCTCCATAAAGTCAAGACAACTTATCTTTTTTGTTGTTTGTTTAAGTAGACTTTGTTGAAGATCATATCACATTTTTAACCACTTAATGCAGAAATCCATGTAAATCTATAGGGTTTGCATACTTTTTCCATCAACTGTATCAAAAGGGACTTCAACTAAAGTGTACAAGTCTATTTTTATATAAATTGTTTCAGTTTGGATACGAAATGTTTCCTACCAAGAAGAAAAGGCTAGACACACATCAACAACATGCAGTAATGCATTTCATTTACTTGTGAATGGCCTTGTGTGAGTTCTGTAATGCATTGTACATTGAAATGTGTTTTTACAGTTATAACCCAGTGTTCAAAATAGGGAATTGGCTTTTCAGATTAAAATATTTAATGTTGATGTTTGAGTGTTTTTGAGCAAAGAAAATGTACTCTTTCACTAAAATCAACACAAAATCACACTGTAGACTATTCTTAAATTATGTGCAAACAAAAAAAACACACCATTTACTCACCTGCAGGGCTTTTACATTGGTCGACGGCTGTTTAGACATTCTGTGCAGTTGTGTCCACGTTCCTGCTGTAAAAGAGACAGGAAGAGACTGAATGCATTGATCAGATGGATAGGCTGGCCTGCTGTGGGTTTGAATACATGTATTTTGTCTGTATGTTACAGAGAGCCAGGGAAAAGTAAAGCCCCCCTGCGGCTCTCAGGTGCCCGTGGATTGTCTTTCAGTTGCTTAGTGACTCCTGCAGTGAGGAGCAGGTAGTAGCTCTTACCCCTGAATCATTTATGTTAACATGGAGAGAACAGGGCTGGGATAACACACACCTTCACACACATTGTACAGGATATGGAATGTGAGGTGGAACATGTACTTATATTGTAAATGATATATGCATAATGCCGCATTCATGCTGCGAGTTCAGCGTGAATTTTGGATGGACATTTGAGGGTACAGTAGTGTATTGCTCAGTGGCGGCTCATTCATAGGTCAGGGACACTTAATGGAATAATCAAATGTGTTTCATTTGGGTATAAATTTAGTCTCAGATTTAAAAGATAAACAATTAGAAGTATTGAGTTGTAACAGTAATATAGATCAAATTAATTTGGTCTTGGTAGAATTCGATGAGAAAAAAGTTCATATTGGAATTTATGATTTATAACCCCAGTTTCACAGGCAAGCCTTAAAGGGATAGTTCACCCAAAAATGAAAATGATCCCATTACTCACTCTCAAGCCACCCTAGGTGTATATGACTATCTTCTTTCAGACGAATACAATCAGAGTTTTATTAAATAATGTCCTGGCTCTTCCAAGCTTTATAATGGCAGTGAATGGGGGTTGAGATTTTGAAGGCCAAAAAAGTGCATCCATCCATCATAAAAGTACTCCATACGCCTCTAGGGGGTTAATAAAGGTCTTCTGAAGCGAAATGAAGCGTTTTTGTAAGAAAAATATCCATATTTATAACTTTATAAACTGTAGTCACTGGCTTCCGGTATAATATTGCCTAATTCCAGCTGAAGAGTGAATGCCGATTTACAATGCAGAAGCGCAGAGGATAGAGCAAAACAAAACACCGGTCACAAATTAGTGAAGTCTCAAATGAGAATTTTTAAAAAGAAATGCCGTAGTAGCTTGAGTTTGTTGCCCAGCCCTATTTGTTTGAACCGGGAGAGACGTCTACTCTCACCTTAGCTTACAAAACACCTACATCCTATGTCATACACTGAAAAAACACTCTCGTGAATGTGCGTACGACTGTTGGCAGAAGCTAGAGATTACAAAGTTATAAAGTTTTAAATGTTTTTGTCTTAGACAAACGCATCGCTTCACTTAAGACCTTTATTAACCCCCCGGAACCATGTGGAGTACTTTTATAATGGATGGATGCACTTTTTGGCCTTCAAAATCTCAACCCCCATTCACTGCTATTATAAAGCTTGGAAGAGCCAGGACATTTTTTAATGCAACTCCGATTGTATTCTTCTGAAAGAAGAAAGTCATATACACCTTGGATGGCTTGGGGGTGAGTAAAACATGGGGTAATTTTCATTTTTGGATGAACTATCTCTTTAAGTATGTCCCAGACTAAAATGCATGTTTGAGCTGTTTTACCTAAAAGCAACTTGCGCTGACTTGATTTTAAACTATGTCCACTGATTTTAAAATATGTCAGTGCCAGTGTTTTGTCTCAAGATGCACAACAGTAATGCTTTTTTCTAATGCACGTTTATAAAATGGCCTAACTTAACTAAGGCCTAATCCTGTCTTAATCTAAACCATGTCTGTGGAACCAGGCCTTAATTGCAGACTTTCATATTTTGGTGTATCTGAGCATAGTTTATGACAAACTCTTTTGCAACATGTCTTTTTCTCAGGGGACATCTGGGGGACAAACAGGTTTAAGCAAGTCTCAGTCTGATCTCATTGCTGTCTGATCTTTTCTTTGTTTTCACAAAAAAAAAGCACCTTAAAATGTCATCAGGAATCATGGGACAATGATAAACCACTATAATATTCAGATTAGTGGTTAACAAATAGCCTATCAATGGATATTTATCATTACCATCCCTAAGCCTAACCCTAAACCCTATATATATTGTATAATGTTATTTAATGGTATAATATATTGTTATTATTGTATAATGATTAACATAATAATGATGCAATGCAATGAAAAGGCATAATTTCCTATAAATGACCCATGTGGAGAACTCTCTAGAAAATTGAAGAGAATACATTTACATACTTAGCAGCACAAACCGACATGGAAACAAACACATTTCACCATCACATTTCAAACAGAGCAGAATGAAGGTTGAATCACTCCAATTTTGCGTTTCCGACAGGAAGCTGTTCAGAAATATGTAAAATCATCCAGTGTCCTAATAAACACAGCTGTAGGCAGATGAGCTTTGATTATGTGCTCGCAGGGAGCGTTCTGCCCATAATTTGCTCAGTTATGCTGCTGATGGAACGTCCCACTGAAAACACCTGGGATATAAGAGGAATCCTCCTGTGTACTACAACCATCATGCATGGTAATGTGTCCACAATATGTATATCTTTCAACGTCTCCCTCCTTCTCTAACCTAACATGGATCTTGGGGCAGCTAGGATCAACCAAAACCATGTCGTTAAGTGCTCACGGAGAGGTTCACAACCGTAGCAACCGTAACCAGGGACGTTGTTTGCACATCATCAGTGGCGCATTGGTACTTTAAGTGGTGTGGTGTCCCTGCTGCCGGGCAGGCGTTGAGCTAAATTTACCTTTTAAAGAGCGGCAAGCACTACAGCAGCTGTCTGACACTGCTCCAAAATACCCTCCTTAAAGGGATAGTTCACCCAAAAATGAAAATTCTGTTATCATTCACTCACCCTCAAGTTGTTCCAAACCTGTATGAATTTCATTCTTCTGCTGAACGCAAAAGAAGATATTTTGAAGAATGGTAGTAACCAAACAGTTGATGGGCCCCATTGACTTCCAGCATGGTATTTTTGTTCCATGCAATTCTTCCCAACATTCTTCAAAATATCTTCTTTTGTGTTCAGCAGAAGAAAGAAATTCATACATGTTTGGAACAACTTGAAGGTGAGCAAATGGTCAAAATTTAAATGTTTGGGTGAACTATCGCTTTAAACTCTTTAGTGTTCAAAATAGCAATCAAAAATCAAATGAAAGATACTTTCAATATCAAAAACCATTAAATTACAACATAAAACTACCTTTAGCAAAGACTAAAACTAGAACAGTTTAGAACTAGGCTCCTGGATCTTAGATCAATTTAACCACCTACAGTATCACAAAGCAGCCCACCAGATACCGAAATCTCACACTGAATATTGCATTTCCAAAAACTCCCACACTGCTTTCACAGGTGTAATATATTTGCATGACATACTCACTATGCCTGGAAACCTCCCAGAAGTTCTAGACCTTTCCAACCTGTCTGACAAAAATTCACTCATTCTCTCTCTCTCTCTCTCTCTCTCTTTTATTTTCCAAAATGAAACGTGTATTTGACACTGTGGCACCTGAGGTCAATATCCAACTGTTGTTGAGCAGTTCTTTCAACAGATTCATTGAATTTAACATCAGGAATAACACTGTTTATTATGTAAATTATCAAACGTCATCACAGTCCTATGTTTAGATGTCTCCTGCAGCAAAACCACAAGACAGAGAGAAAAAAAATATATGTAAATTATATAAAGGTACAGTTTACAGTTAAACCTGCCTGTTTCAAAATATGTTATGTAGATTCCTGTCATTATCACAGATTAAATCATTTTTCAGAAACAAGCATAGGCTAAATCATACCTCCTTAAGTAACTGGTAAGTACTTTTAGAGAAAGCTCCATCTAAAAAGGTCAAACTTTCAAATGTTTTGATTTAAACCAATTTTATTCATCTTCCCTCTGCCCTCAAAAGTCGCATACCTGCTGCCGTAACAGTAAACCACTGTTCCCCGTTGTGAGACAGACAGGACAAATGCCAATCTTTCTCTCTCTCTCTCTCTCTCTTTCTCTTCTGTCTCTCTTTTCGGACTAAAGCAGTCTTGACTTCTGTGGTCCGGTTCTGGTTCTGTTCAACACCTTCTCTGTCTCTCTTTCTTTCCCTCACTCAACGCTGTAGAGGAGCAAGGGATTCCGTTCATATCTGGGATTTGTTCACACTATAAATAGTAGTGTGATACACAGAGGGGACCTGCTTTCTGTCCACCCTGACTGTTCACTTCACAGACAGTGCGTATATACGCTCCATGCACATTATAGCCCCATTCACAGTCCTGTCACTATAGCCTACACATACAGTGTGGTCCTAAAGTCTGAGAACAGTGAGACTCTGGGATTTAAAATGTCATTTAAACATGGAAATAAAAAGACATATTATGCACTATTTCTGCATATGTGACATTGGTCATGTGACTCCATTGTACAGATAAGATCAGATGTTTTTGCTTCCATTGAAACATAATATGCTCTTTGGATCATTTTCAAATCATGGGGAAAACATGATTTTTTTTTTTTTTTTATTATTAATAGAAATAAATAAACTTGCCAAGGATCAATAATATATATACATATATACATAAAGTAAACTTAATATTATTATTTAATGTTATGTATACTTTTAATATTTCATATTATTATTTCATATTATTTTATCTATCTATCTATCTATCTATCTATCTATCTATCTATCTATCTATCTATCTATCTATCTATCTATCTATCTATCTATCTGTCTGTCTGTCTGTCTGTCTGTCTGTCTGTCTGTCTGTCTGTCTGTCTGTCTGTCTGTCTGTCTGTCTGTCTGTCTGTCTATCTATCTATCTATCTATCTAATAATGTATTTTATATTAATTATATAAATAAATAAACTTGCCTAGTCATCTCAGGCTTTTCAAACCCCACTGTATATGCACACCAGAACACAGAATCACTTTAAAATTGTATTTTTAAATTGCCACCATGGTTGATGTATGATGTGTACTAAGAGGGTATATTTAGGAGACTATAACCTAGATCAAAATGTCCTCGATATGCCTAACATAAGAGAGAATGTACAAATTAGAGCAGTACTATAGAGGAGATAATGAAGATGGACGAAAAAGAGAGTTCAGAGAGAGTGAACGGTGATAGATGAGTAACACTTTGGCTTTGCACGAAACAGGACCCTGATATCATGACCCCGCTGTGCCCTTACCTGTTCAGCTGCCAGCGTGAGGTCCACACCTCCTCACTGCTTTCTGTTCTGCTATGATGCCCAGTCAAAAGCCCTGCCTGTCCTCTGCGAGGTCCTCTTCTGTACTCTTCCACGCAGTCAGAGAATCACTGAGCGACAATACTTATTAAGATCATGACCTAATTTAGGCTCCAGCACGTAGAGCCCAGGGAGACGTCTGATTGGCCCATGGTTTGACATGACGACCCATTCCCAATGGTAGCAGCACTGCCAGTTTAGAGGAGTTTCAGATCTTAAACTAGGCTGATTTTAACCCACAACTGGACAGGTATAAACAAGCGATGGAAGCTGCACATAATTAGACATCTTAAACTTAGTGCGAGGAACACCAAAGTAATGGGTTTGTGGGCAGTCATGGTAACCCAAAGGTTGTGGGTTCGATTCTCAATACCAGCAGGAAATTACTGAGGTGCCCTTGAGCAAGACACCTCCAATTGCTCCCTGGGTGCCACAGCAAACTTCAGATGTGTGTGTTCACTATTCACTACTCCTAATGTGTGTGCACTAACTTGGATGGGTTAAGTTAAGACAAATTCTGAGTATGGGTTATACTTAACATGACTGGTAAAATGTATACTTTGCATGCACTCACAAGTCAAATGGGATAAAGTCATCTTCCAAATGCATACATTTTAAATATTATTGAGCTAAATGTGTATGCTGTACTAAACTGAACATTTGCAAGGGTAAATATCAAACCACAGACATAAAACAGAGAAAATAAGACATGTAAAAACATCTTCTGTCCTTACCTGGTGCCACTTAGACTTGGCGTGTGATCCTGCTCACCCAGTTCCTTCACTGCTGACTATAAAGCTCCACTGGAGCCAAAGCTGATGGGAAAGGTGTCCTCTACAGACATGAGAGCTATGCAAATCCTCACCTGAATTCTCCTCCCTCTACCTGGCATCACAAACTTCCTGTTCATCCTGCCAGTCAGCACATATACAGTACTGTAGGTCAAACAGAATTATTAATATGGTTAAACGGGCAAGCATTCCTTGCGCCTTTTGGAATCCTTTTTAATGTGCATGTGACAATTACATGCAAAGATCATATTACAGTGACTTGAAAGTGTCTAAATGCATGGTTGAATAATGCAAATTGTTGAAGTTCATTAACAGGTCATATTATAATGAGCAGCACCAGACTATCCTTTCAGTGTCTGTTGTCATTAATCGGTTCTTATGGGACACATGGCATTACGAAGCCAGCGGGGGCGGCCTCCTCTCTAATGTGTGCATAAAAGGCTGCCATAATTGCTGTCTATCTAGACCACCATCTCAGATAATACATCATTTCATAAAACCTTTAAGAGCCTGAGGGGCTGACAAGATCACTCCCACCCAGAAAGGCTTGGTTCCTGGATGGAAAAGTTTGCGGGGACTTATCACACGTTTGAACCTCTCATTTATACCCATGTGCTTTACATTCAAAGCCAATAGTGACTTTTAGAGACAAATTGACCATCTTGTTGGTTGACTGGCATCATTTGCTTATAGGTCAACAGTAATGCCTGATAAATTTCATTAAATTGCACATTTAAAGGCAGGTCCTGTGAGTACAAAAACCACAGAAGCCAAATTATTAAAGTGAAGAGCGTATTTGTTCAGCTGGAAACTAAAGTGTAGTTCACAGATAAGTTTATGGTGCAAATGAGATGTGATCTTCAGCAAATGCAAAAAAAAAAGCACATGTAGTTTTAGCTCAATGCTAAGTAGCAATCCCTGATTCCTAAACGAGTCGTTTTTTTTTTGTTTGTTTTTTTCAAAAATTAATCAAATTAATCAGTTGAAACGGTTCAGAAAACCGATCTGACCCTGATCCAGTGATTGGTAAGTTGAGAACCGATGAGAGAGCTGATAGTAAGAACATTTGAAGTTACATTTTGACTTTAGGGGCAAAAAGGTTATGTTTACGAAAATTAGACTGTCACATGTAGGCTACTGTTAGGCAGTTTTATCAACACATGAAATAGAATTTTTGTATTTGTATGTAAATTATATTTAGGTTTTAAATGACTGTTTTATGACGTGAATCATAAAAAATACAACAAAGATCCTTACTGATTAATAAAAACGTGGAAGAAAGCGATGAAGAAAAAGCATTACTGCATTTTTTTAAACAGTCTCCCTGCATCCCAATGCGCAAACTATCCACCCTAAATAGATAGTAGTATGCACATTCAGGTGTAGGTTCTGTTCGAAATAACCGAATCGCGGAAGTCGGAGTCGAACTTCCATCACTTAAGGCTAACGTTACGTGCTCGATTGCTCTGTGACTGTGAGCCGCTCTGACCAAAGGAAATAGTCTGACTCGATTAGTAATACTGCGTAATGCACGCAAACGCGGAAGCGACGTGTTGCACTGGTGTTTTGTACACAGTGGATGTGTGCTTGACAGTCGAAAATTTAAGCTCGTTTGTCTTTGGAATTGGACGCTGTTGAGACGCATGCAGCCCGGTGTGCCATGATTCCCATAGCGGTGGTGGTGTGTGTGATGGGCGGCTGGTGTACCGTGTATTTGACGGACACGCTGCTGCGGGTAACGTTAAGCACATCTCACCGATACTAGAGTTAACGACAGAGAGTAAATTCCCATTACAAGAGATATTTGTTGCTTAGCAATGGAATTTATCATAATTGATGCTTTGTAATGTGACTGTGGTTAATTTGTCATGAACATTAGATGATAAGAGCGGCTTCTTTACCGTGTAAAGAAGTACCATGAGGCAGTAATGATATGCTATGGCCGTAATACCAGGGAAAAGGATTATTACCATATTCATATACCATTGTATTTACATATGTATATGTACAAAAAACACATGTTTTTGACATGAGCCCAATGAACTAGAAAAAATACCACGGCAGTGCTATGTTTTTGGACATATTTGGTATGCTTTTACGTACCCTTTTACCTTAATTTTTTCAGTTTAAAAAGTATTGTGATAATTCTAAAATCTATATGATTATAATAATGTAATTACTCTGTAATAATGTAATAATTATGTACTAATGTAATAATTTAAGTATAAAATGGCTTCAGACAACTTTTAAATGAGATATTATATTATTATACAGTAGCAACAATAAATGTAGCAACTATTGTATTTTTTTTTGGCATACATTATTGTACTACCTTTTAAATTCTTTGGTGATGATTATAAAACCCTATCCCGTCCTAACTACTTGTTTTCTTTCTTTCACCTTCAGTCGTCCAGTTCAGTGAAGAGCCGCTATGAATCGTGGTTATCCTCAAACGGATTCACTCTCTCTCCCTTCCATATCAAATGGCACACAGGAATCTTCAACCGTCTGTTTGCCAGATGTGCTCATCTCAACCCTCGCTTTCTGTACATCTGGTATGAGTTTTGCCATTACTGTCCTCAAACCAGTTATTTTGCATGTTCAGATGACAGTGATGCTTATGGTGAGCTCTTTAACCTTTATTATTATAAAGCTGTCAGTATTTTGTTTTGTGATTCTGAATGGAAGAAATGTGGATCATGTAATTGAAACTTTCTGATAGGTCTAATAACATCTTTAAATATGTACAATATAAGACATCTTGCTCTGTTTTGGTTTCCATTGGTGTGGCTGTTGCCATATTTAATCCACTGTGTTTATATTTGTTTAATCTTTTTGAGGACTTACAGCTTTAGTTATTAAAAAAAAGTCTTAAGCTGCTTATGATGAGAGCAGTGGTTACAGCATGGCATTATGGGTAAACCCCATCTACACACCCACATATCCACATTCACTCTCCTTTTGTTGCTCTATCATCATAGTGAAAGAATTAAAAATCCAGAATTTAAAATCTTATTTCAACCTAAATGTATATATTTGCACATCTGTTTCAGGTTCAGTGCTGGTATGGTGTTTGGGGTTCTGGCAATGTTTGGATCCGTGGTTCTCCTGGGCAAAACGTTACTCCAGACTTTGAGTCAGATGATGGTAGAGACGCCGGAGGGGTCCCACGAACAGATCTTGCAAGTGGTGGTGAGTGCAGAAGAGGTCTTTAGGAATTAGAATGCTATGTTGGTGCATTTATTTGAGCAGTGATCACAGTGTGAACCGTCTGTGCAGTTCATGTCTTTTGTTGTATTGTCAGGTGCCTGGTGTGAACCTTCCTGTCAGTCAACTGGCCTATTTTTTCATCGCTATCTTGATCAGTGGAGTCATACATGAGTTTGGCCATGGGGTGGCAGCACTGAGGTAAACGGATGCAGCATGTCATTTCTGTGTCAGTAGCAGCATTGGACATTTTAACACTTACTTATCCCACATTTAGCCAGGATAAGATAAAGAATTTGAACATCAAAAAATTACTCTTAAATCTTTTTGCAATTTCGGTTAGTTAAGCTAATGCACCAAAATTACACACAGCAGCTTTAAGAAATAAAATGGAGCAAAAATAAGCATTTACATTTTTAGAGAATTAATCTTTAGGTTTTGTTTTTCAATTTATAAGAAGATTACTTGTGGTTCACCCATTTCATTTTAGTTAACCCAAAAATGAAAATTATCCTATAATATACTCACCCTCAAACAAGGTGTTTATAACTTTCTTCTTTCAGCCAAACACAATTGCTTTATAATGGGAGTGAATGGTACCTTAGATTTTGAAGCCCAAAAAAGCCCATCCATCCATCATAAAAGTCCTCCACACGGCTTTAGGGGATTAACAAAGGCCTTCTGAAGCGAAACGATGTGTTTTTGTAAGAAAAACATCCATATTTATAACTTTATAAACTATAATCGCTGTCTTCCGGTAACGGCTGTACACAAGTCTAGTTCCGGCTGAAGAGTGACCTCTGACCCAATGCATGACGTATTGACGAACGTGGAAGCACAGAGGATAGAACCGGAAGCCAGTTTTTATAAGTTCATAAAGTTATAAATATGGATATTTTTCTTACTAAAGCACATTGCTTCGCTTCAGAAGGCCTTTATTAACCCCCTGGAGCCATGTGGAGCCATTTATATGATGGACGAAGGCCTTTTTTGGCCTTCAAAATCTAAGGTACCATTCACTCCTATTATAAAGCTTGGAAGAGCCTGGATATTTTTTAATATAACTCTTGTTGTTTGTCAAACTTGTGTTTGGCTTGGATGGCTTGAGGGTGAGTAAATTATGGGATCATTTTCATTTTTGTGTGAACTAACCCTTTAAGTCATCTGAAGTTTGCATGCACATTTGTGAGAGAAAAGAGAGTGAGTCACTGTAAAGTATTATCAGAAGTTTTGGGTCACAAACTCAAATCTCACCCCATTTGACTAGTAAAATTCTCTGAAGTCTGCGTGTATGCAAGTCAAGTGTGAGTTTCTGGGCTTGTGCCATTATAATGCTAGTTATACCTGAAAAACTATTTAAAAGATGGTGTGTTCTGTTGGAAAGAAGCTGTGTAAATGTTTATTTCTGCATGTTCTTCTCAGGGAGCAGGTGAGGTTGAATGGTTTTGGCATGTTCATGTTTGTGGTTTATCCTGGAGCGTTTGTGGACCTCTTCACCACACATCTGAACCTCATTTCTCCCATCCAGCAGCTCAGAATATTCTGTGCCGGTGAGACTTTTTAAACCAGACACAATGATTTTTACTGGCAAAATGCCACAAAACTTGAATATGCAAAACACTTTCTTTTTGTTTACCCATAGTTATTCCTCTAGCAATCTTTATAAACGTATATAACATTTTCCACTTTGTCTGTCTTTGTGTAGGTGTGTGGCACAACTTCATGCTGTGTGTTGTGGCCCTCAGCTTCCTGTTCCTGCTGCCCATCTTCCTGTTCCCCTTGTATTACACTGGAGCAGGGGCACTCATCACTGAGGTGGTGGAGGTCAGCTTACCTTTCATCTTCAAGTTTTATGTTTAGACGGTGTCCTTAGCGTCTGAGATAATTTTTTTTTTTGTTCAGGGGTCCCCATCAAGTGGACCCCGTGGGCTGTTTCTAGGAGATCTGGTTACCCAGCTGGAGGACTGTACTGTTCAGGGAGTGCAGGACTGGCACAACTGCGTTCAGCATCTATCCCATAATCCTCAGACGGGCTACTGCGTTCACACTGCCAAACTGCAGCACAGCTGGATGGCAGGAAGAGGTACATGCCATATACACTACAGTTCAAAAGTTTGGATTCTGTATGATTTTTTTTAAAGAAATGAATGCTTTTATTCAGCAAAGATGTATTAAATTGATCAAAAATGGCCATAAAGACTAGGGGTGTAACGGTACACGTATTCGTACGGAACCGTTTCGGTACAGGGTTTTCGTTTCGGTGCACGTGTGTACCGAATGGTTCCGAATGCAATCTTTAACAGTTAACAGTCGGCTTGTTTTAAGTACGGAACACACTTCAATCCGAGTTCTCACAGGAACATATTAAGTATTCAGTCCATTTTATCGTGAAATTCAAACGATAAATGCCGTTTTGACGCTCTTTAATGTGACGTGACTAATCACTGGATAGGTGCGTCAGTTCAGGCAGCGGCTCGCGAATGAACGCGATCATCTCTTCATTAAGAATAAACATGAAGTAATATCTCTTAAGGTATGTTGAGGATACATTACAACCGAAATGTATCATATGTCGTGTAATCGCTAAGTGTTTCAAATGTGGAAAGACAATAAAACAGCTTGTAAACAATGCCACATCACATTTACCTCAGAAGTCATTCAGCTGTTAGTTCACCAGAGAAATGAACTCTTTCACTAAATATATGCATTTACATTTATGCATTTGGCAGACGCTTTTATCCAAAGCGACTTACATTGCATTCAAGGTACACATTTTTTAATTTTTTGTCATTTCTTGCTTTCCCTGGGAATCCATGACCTTGGCGTTGCTAGCGCCACGCTCTTATTGTTTGAGCTACAGGAAAGCAGGATATGCACTATATAGAACTATATAAAAAAAAAAATAAAATATATATATATATATATATATATATATATATATATATATATATATATATATATATATATATATATATATATATATATATATATATATATATATATATATATATATATATATATATATATATATATATATATATATATATATATATATATATATATATATATATATATCTTGTTTATTTTATTTATATATTTCAGCAAATATTTGTCAGCTCATTCTGATTTTTCTTCCATTCAGCATTCAAACGCCTCGATGGCACTATGGAGTGCTGTGGGAACAACAGCATGACAGACCTCTGCTTCTCTTACAGTAATAATGTGGAGAGCAAATTGGTAAGATGGACACCGTTTCTGAAACGCTCCCAGAAAAACTTTGGTCGATTCTGTTCGCTCCTGTTAATATCAGCAATAAACTCTAGTGCAGTGTCAGATAATGGCACCTTACTGCTAAACACAGGGAACATTTTGTCAATGACTATTAAAACTGAATATGAATGTTCCTGCTGTTGGCTAACAAAGCTTTGCATGGCTGAAAGAGATAACCAATAATATCTGAAAATTAAAACTTAGATCTATTTTTGCATTATTGACATTCACCCTTATACACTCACCTAAAGGATTATTAGGAACACCATACTAATACTGTGTTTGACCCCCTTTCGCCTTCAGAACTGCCTTAATTCTATGTGGCATTGATTCAACAAGGTGCTGAAGGCATTCTTTAGAAATGTTGGCCCATATTGATAGGATAGCATCTTGCAGTTGATGGAGATTTGTGGGATGCACATCCAGGGCACGAAGCTCCCGTTCCACCACATCCCAAAGATGCTCTATTGGGTTGAGATCTGGTGACTGTGGGGGCCATTTTAGTACAGTGAACTCATTGTCATGTTCAAGAAACCAATTTGAAATGATTCAAGCTTTGTGACATGGTGCATTATCCTGCTGGAAGCAGCCATCAGAGAATGGGTACATGGTGGTCATAAAGGGATGGACATGTTCAGAAACAATGCTCAGGTAGGCCATGGCATTTAAACGATGCCCAATTGGCACTAAGGGGCCAAAAGTGTGCCAAGAAAACATCCCCGCACCATTACACCACCACCACCAGCCTGATGGATCCATGTTCTCATTCTGTTTACGCCAAATTCTGACTCTACCATCTGAAGGTCTCAACAGAAATCGAAACTCATCAGACCAGGCAACATTTTTCCAGTCTTCAACTGTCCAATTTTGGTGAGCTTGTGCAAATTGTAGCCTCTTTTTCCTATTTGTAGTGGAGATGAGTAGTACCCGGTGGGTCTTCTGCTGTTGTAGCCCATCCGCCTCAAGGTTGTGCGTGTTGTGGCTTCACAAATGCTTTGCTGCATACCTCGGTTGTAACGAGTGGTTATTTCAGTCAAAGTTGCTCTTCTATCAGCTTGAATCAGTCGGCCCATTCTCCTCTGACCTCTAACATCAACAAGGCATTTTTGCCCACAGGACTGCCGCATACTGGATGTTTTTCCCTTTTCACACCATTCTTTGTAAACCCTAGAAATGGTTGTGCGTGAAAATCCCAGTAACTGAGCAGATTGTGAAATACTCAGACCGGCCCGTCTGGCACCAACAACCATGCCACGCTCAAAATTGCTTAAATCACCTTTCTTTCCCATTCTGACATTCAGTTTGGAGTTCAGGAGATTGTCTTGACCAGGACCACACCCCTAAATGCATTGAAGCAACTGCCATGTGATTGGTTGATTAGATAATTGCATTAATGAGAAATTGAACAGGTGTTCCTAATAATCCTTTAGGTGAGTGTATATTGTATATCACAATTTTTTGCCATCTCAGTCTTGGTATTTTTCACACTTTAAGCTATTTCTGTTTTTCCCTCATGCTAGTTCGCCTGCCTGCCGGTCAGAAAAACCATTGAAGCGAGTCGTACATGTCGTACCAACACAGACTGTCAAACGGACTTCATCCCAAGCTTGTGTTTAATCCCATCTCTGGAGAACCAGACCAGGCTGATCCGGGTCAAACACCCACCACAAACAGACATGCTGTTTGTTGGCTACCCTTCACACCTTCAGTACTCAGGTCAGACACATTTTATTTCATTTTAATATTTAATTTATTTGATTTTATTCAGTTTATTGCAAAAGTCCCTGTATATAAAAGTCATAATTTCTTTATTTTCAGTGAGCCTCACCAACTTTGTTCCTCGTTTGGGCTTTCTTCATCCAGACCTGCCTGTCATGCTGGAGACTTTCTGCAAGTATCCTTCCCACACGATCTGTATTTACATCACTCTTAATTACTGGAATGATGGTTTCTGGTTCATTTTGGAATCAGAGATAAATAGCTGACTCATTTATAAATGTATGTGTTGCCTTAACTTCTTGTGTGTTGAGATACCTTGTCTCATTGTCTGGTGCCTTGGCGGTGGTAAACGCTGTTCCGTGTTTTGCGCTGGATGGCCAGTGGATGCTCACAGCATTCCTAGAAGCTACTTTGAGCTCTGTGATCCCAGAGAGGAACAACCGAGAACTGATTGGCTTTTTTTTCCTGCTGGGGGGCAGTGCCCTTCTAGCAGCCAATGTAGCTCTGGGCCTGTGGATGGTCACAGCACGGTAACATTTAGCCGTCTCCTCCAGTCAAACTGTTTGGGGGAAATGCTTACTGAAGATCCTTCTTGAACTTGTGGAGGAATCGACTGGGCGGTTTTACCTTTGCTGGTACTTGCCAGATATCCCTCCCTGAGAGTGCAGCCTGAGGGTCAAGAGTGCTGCTGCTGTACCTGAGAAAACTCTGAATCGATAGGTTTGAATGACTCAGATATAAACAAGCAGTAAAACATCATCTTGATGCTGCATGCTTTTACACTGTGACCTTAGGACAGCGCCAATAGTGCCCTCTTTGAAAAATACTGTGCATTATTACACCTTGTCAAAAGTGTTACTATTTTATCATGTAAACCCACAAATGACACTATATCAACAAATACATGTGGGCATTACTTGCCTGTTTGGACTCTCTGTCTTCCTGAAGTACATAGACACACAAAGTAAGTTATACGTTGTACCCACACCACAAACAACCCAATACATAAACAAAGCCAATTAAAAGACTTTATTGAACCAATAAGGAAGAAACGGAAAAACATAAAATAATTAAGAGTGTACATTCAGTAATTTACATAAGAAAATATAGTAATTTTGACATATATTTGTCATGTGCACTTGCATGTAATGAAGAATTCAGTCACACAAGTAACCTGAAAAAAATGGTGACATGTTTAGACCGCAACAAGCCAAATTTGCTTGCTTTTTCTTATAAACTACCCTGTAATTTTTTTTTCATGATGCTTCATCCACACCACTAGGTTTCAGTATAGAGTCCAAGATGGTTGTCATCGCTAGCATAGCATCATCAAGTGCACCTAAATTGAAATTGAAATGCATACAATGTAAACAAAATATGTTTGTACATATAGCGACTAGACACAGCATGAAACTGGACAAATAAACATACTACTGCAGTATTATTGAACTTGAAAGAGTAGCTTTAGTTGCTTAGAGATTGAATGGCGAATGGTTTATTTTAAGCAGAGTTATAAGCTCTGACACGGCTGTGAAAATGTTCTCATACACCATGACAAGAGAAATCTATTGCTAAACATGCACGAATGTGCATGGGAAGCGTTCATGTTGTATATGATCTGTATACTGTGAATTTTTTCACCCAACAACTATTAGACTGTGGGTTTAAACTGCACTAAACTTATCTTGTTTTTAATGTACTTTCTGCTTCTTTTTTCAAATATTTTGTCTTCGTTCACCTTCATGGCCCATTGTACATGTGTTTATAAAAGTAATTTACATGAAACTTCCTGTGTCATTGACTTATTTGTTTGCAAAGAGGTCAGTGCTGCTCTGAACATGTTTGCCAAGTCTGATGAACCTTCTTCCTGTCTGATACCCTGTATGAAAACACATGGCAGTTAATAATATGAATTTTATACTTGAAAACAGATGATAAATTCTAAAGAAAATTCATCTAGGAAAATTTAAGATGGAAGCTATATAGTATATAGAGTATTTTCTGCCAGTAGATGCCAGTATTATCCCATCTGATGAATTTCCTAGAAAATTAGACCTTAAGAAAAGTGTTTCAACCAAGTGTTGTTTATTCATTTTGTCATGATGTAGAAATACAAGGCTTGCTTGACTGTAATATGGAATGCATTTACATCTTAAAAACATCTTACCACAGTGACTGACACAAGCCGCATATGAGGCTGGAAATGATGCAAGGACATCTTGAGAAAAGGGGATGGAGAGAAGGGCTTCATGGGCGAAAGAAATCTGATAGTGGAGTTGGTTTTGTCAGATTGAGTTGCTCATGTTGGCCGTGTGTTCAAAGAAGGTGATGAAGTTCTCAACGGGGAGGATATAGTTATGGCAATGGAAATGTGATGTCTGGGATCATCTGAAAGGTCATCTGATCATCAGGAAAGGTGAAAGAGAGAGAGAGAGAGTGTGTGTACACTCAAGGATATCAGTATGTGGATTGCTCTCAAAGATGGTGACTGTCCGTCAGCTAATGGCTACTGCATGTCTCTTTTTCCCTGCTGCAAGGCTCTATGGGAAAACGATAGCAATTATGTGGTCAGTTTGCCTGCATTTATCATCTCAACTGTATTTGAACTTGCATAACTGTGAGGTATTTTCCATGCTTTACTTTTCACATTTTTCATAGTTTATGACCCATGTCAGAAATGTATTAATAACTATCGATTCTTTGTTAGGAAGAATTGTTTTGAGACCAATGACTGGCTGATATGTAAAGGAAATAATGCGCATACTTTGAGAAAGGGACAGAAGTTCATGGGTCAAGCTGTAGTTTTCCCTCAAGTCCTTCTGTCAAGTTGTTTATGCACCAGCATTCAGCATTTCTGACTTCAGTTTGTTTCTGAATCACATGGCATCTGTTCATTGGTCAGTTCTGCTTCTCTTGAAGATCTTCATCAACTTGTCCATGATGTCACTTCACGCCTCTAAGACATGACTCGGTGCTTGCATTTTGTCAAATGCTTCCTGATGGAGGTGTAGAGCACATCCGTCCATCAGTTTATCCAAGGTTCTCCTGTGAGGGTTGCATCTTTTGTCTTTGTACTACTATAATTAGATTTTTTTAGGGTTTTCTCCGAAGAAGGGTGTGTTGACGTTGCTTTTGGGATGTGCCCCCTGGGAAGATGGAGGACTGTATGTCTGTGCTATTTCAGAGTGAAAATAATTACACATGGATGTGGTTGTGCGTAGGGAGACCGGACTCCTCCCCTCTTACCATCACCCATCAGCCTTGGGGCTGTTTATATGCGTGCCTGTTTAGGGGACAAACTAATTACTGGCTTATATATAGTGTTAGTGTGTGTGTGTGTGTGTGTGTGTATATATATATCAGACTCGTCATAATGTATGTATGTATATAGTTGGTGTGTTTTTGTATATATTGTGTTTCCTTTGAAAATAACATTCTATAAGATCCTTGTGTCTTTTAGTATGACAATCATTATGTTTGTGTCGTGTCATTGTCTGTTTCTGTGTTTTTCAGTTCACAGTTTTCAATTTTTCAGTCACAAGCTCAAATGTTCAGACACCATAAATGAAGCAATTTTTCCATCTTTCTCTGTCTCTTTTCTCTGTATCAGGACAGTATCTGTGTACATTCTCCATTCTCTGTGAAGATAAGTCTGTTACAGGTACATGATGTGCATGTCTGTTGGTTTTTGAGAGAGGAAGAGATTGTTCATATAGCTACTTGTACTAGTTGTACTTTTGTTAAATTGAAATTCCTTCTATTAGTCAAAAACAAGTATTGACGTATACTATATTGACAAAAGTATTGGGACAAATCTGAATGTATATTCAAAATCATTGAATTCAGGAGTTCCGATCACTTCCATGGCCACAGGTGTATAAAATCAAGCACTAGGCATGCAGACTGCTTCTATAAACATTTGTGAAAGAATGGGTTGCTCTCAGGAGCTCAGTGAATTCAAGTGTGGTACCGTGATAGGTTGCCACCTGTGCAATAAGTCCATTTGTGAAATGTCCTCACTACTAAATATTCCACGGTCAACTGTTAGTGGGATTATAACAAAGTGGAAGCAATTGGGAACAACAGCAACTCAGCCACGAAGTGGTAGGCCACGTAAAATCACAGAGCGGGGTCACCGCATGCTGAGGTGCACAGTGCGCAGAAGTTTTTTCACAACTTCGTGTGGCCTTCAGATTAGCTCAAGAACAGTGTGTAGAGAGCTTCATGGAATGGGTTTCCATGGCGGAGCAGCTGCATCCAAGCCTTACATCACCAAGTGCAATGCAAAGCGCCGGATGCAGTGGTGTAAAGCATGCCGTCACTGGACTCTAGAGCAGCGGAGATGTGTTCTCTGGAGTGAAGAATCCCGCTTCTCTGTCTAGCAGTCCGATGGACGAGTCTGAGTTTGGTGGTTGCCAGGAGAATGGTACTTGCCTGACTGCATTGTGCCAAGCGAAAAGTTTGGAGGATGAGGGATTATGGTGTGGGGTTGTTTTTCAGGGTTTGGGTTTGCCCCTTTAGTTCCAGTGAAAGGAACTCTTAATGCTTCAGCATAAGACATGTTGGACAATTTCATGCTCCCAACTTTGTGGGAACAGTTTGGGGATGGCCCCTTCCTGTTCCAACATGACTGCGCATAAGTGCACAAAGCAAGGTCCATAAAGACATGGATGAGCGAGTTTGGTGTGGAGGAACTTGACTGGCCTGCACAGAGTCCTGACCTTAACCCGACAGCACATCTTAGACAGACTGCGAGCCAGGCCTTCTCGTCCAACATCAGTGCCTGACCTCAACAAATATGTTTCTAGAAGAATGGTCTAAAATTCCCATAAACACACTCCTAAATCTGTGGGAAGCCTTCCCAGAAGAGTTGAAGCTGTTATAGATGCAAAGGGTGGGACAACTCCATATTAAATTCTATGGATTAAGAATGGGATGTCATTTAAAGTTCATGTGCATGAAAAGGCAGGCATCCCAAAACTTTTGGCAATATAGTGTAAATGTCCCTACAGGTGCTTGTGTAATCGAAACGTGTCTATTCCAGGTAACATGTCTGTCCCACAAACACAACATTCATTAAAAATATCTTTAACAGCTATTTTAGTGAATGTAAAAGGCACTTATAGGTAATGACCCTTGTTTTTCCTGTGGGCATGTGGTTAGAGGCACCAACAATCTGATGTTGTCACTTTTTTTGTGACAGCTGCATGATTGATAGGAGTGCTTGTTTCTGCATAATACTCTAAATTGAAGGTTTGGCCTGATAAGGTTTTGTAAACTTGGCTTCATATACTGAGTTTTGGAAGCAGAAACCACAAATATCTGTAGGGTATGACCAATTTAGGCTAATGACAATGTACTGTGGATATTCCTGCTGGTATTTACAAACTGTTGACAGTGATGATATTTTAGCAGTTATGCACCATGTTTCCACCAAAATACCCATTACAGTAAAATACTAATAATGTTACTACAGCTATTGTTGCTGATATTACTTGTAATAATATTATAACTTTCGGCACCACTGTCGTCTTTAATACATTATTACTTTTTGATTTTATAGTAATTTTAGTACAAAAACAATTTCTATTATATAATTAAATATTTTCTAATCAAATAAATGCAGCTTTTGTTAGCATAAGTGTCTTAATTTTAGTGAAAATATCATATAATACAATATATATTTTTGTTATTTAGTTTTTCTGTTTATAGAAAATAAAAGTACATTACCATTAGTACAATACATTTAATAAATCTACTTTGATAAATTATGATTATAATGGTATGTTTTTGTAAGAGATGTCTTTGATTGTTAGCCTTTATTAATACATTTTAATGTGTATAAACTTGTATTCTTTCTGTGTATGAATTGAGGAGCTCTCTCTGTGCGTGTGTGTCCTTTTTTTGGTCCCCATGAGGAAAATAGCTTATAAATCATACAAAAGTATGTTTTTTTTTTAAGTTTTCTATGAAGGGTAGGTTTAGGGTTAGCGTTAGGGGATAGAAAATACAGTTTGTACATTATAAAAATCATTATGTCTGGAAATTCCCCATAAAACATGGAAACCTTACGTGTGTGTGTGTGTGTGTGTGTGTGTGTGTGTGTGTGTATGTGCGTGATCCTCAGCCTGTGCGTATCTCAGTGTAATGACACACTGTCAGTCTGTTTCTCTGCATACTGTAAACAGAGCAGCCGATGCATGAGGTTTAGCCCAGGGATGTGTCGTCACTCCTTCCCCCATATCTCCCTTGATCACTGGCTTACCCTTTTTCTCTCATTCAGGCCCCACATGTTCCATATCTCTACCGCCTGTGTTTAAACTAACTTGTGTACCCTTCTCTGTCTTGGCTTTAAATACCATCTGTAAGGTCCCGTGCTGAGGAGCTGACCCTCCCTCTGTGTAGTTGGTCTTCCTTACCACAGCCTCCTGTTCACTAACAACATAATGAGACACGAAACGCTCCCCCCTGGAAAATGATGTCTGTAAAAAGAAGCTTTTGCCCCCTCACTAACCGCAATTGCTTTGTGTATAAATATAAGTATTTGAAAGTCAAGGCTCCATTCTTTGTAAAGCTGTATGGGAATTGTTTTTTTTTCTTTTCTATAAGTGCTATAGAAATACATTTTAATTGAATTTAAATTGGAAACTGATGAAATTAAATAAAGTAGATTTGACATTTTGGAGTAAATTCTGTATAAACAGTGTGGTGAGGCCTTCTCTCAATCTCAAAGAATGCTTGCTGTTTCACAGCTGTCATTCATCATCATAGTTATAACATTATTTATACCAGAATAAATTATACTCTATATAAATAACTCTACGTGTGATTTAATAGTGCAGAAAGGCATTGGTAAAGAAATCTGATCTGCCTTACATCAAAATGAAACTTCAAACACTTCAAACACCAAATACGTTTTTGGTGGAACTTAAAAAAGGGATTTTTGAAGAATCTTCAGACCAACGTTTAGGGGGTTGTTAAGGTTTTTTTTATGTTTTTGAAAGAAGTCTCTTATATGCTCACCAAGGCTGCATTTATTGCATCAAAAATACAGCAAACATAGTGAAATATTACAATTAAATACATGTTTTCTATTTTAATATACATTCAAATGTAATCTGTTCCTGTGATCTGTCAGATGATCCTTCAGAAATCATTCTAATATGCTGATTTGGTGCTCAAAGATCCTTTCTTATTGTAAACTGTATATATCAATATTGAAAACAGTTGATATTTTTGTCAACCGTAAAGCATTATTTTCATTATTTGAAATTGAAATGGTAACATAAATGTTTTTACTGTCATATCTATTTAATTAAGCGATGCATGATATATCGGCCACCATATCGGTATCGGCTGATATATGTTCATTTTAACGTTATCATTATCGGCCCAATAAGAACATTTGCGCGATATATTAAAGCCGATAAATTATGT
The DNA here is from genome assembly GCA_018749465.1 of Paracanthobrama guichenoti. Taxonomy (NCBI): domain Eukaryota; kingdom Metazoa; phylum Chordata; class Actinopteri; order Cypriniformes; family Gobionidae; genus Paracanthobrama; species Paracanthobrama guichenoti. Next base: position 24,257,523 of record CM031966.1, read on the forward strand.
ATTATGTCCTTCAGCTGAGACTCTTCAGATGCGCACAGTTCACTATGATGGTTTTGAATTGCTTATGATTGGAATCACTTCAAAAAAGGAAAATACAGTTAAGTGCAACAAGTCTGTCATATAGGCTACATAAAATTATAATGAGAACATCATTATAATTGTGTGCTTGGGACATGGATTTAATGGTGAAACTTTTGTTTGTGTAATTAGGGAAACAAATTGGATTTAGATTTATCGGCCAATATATCGGTTATCGGCAATTATCGGTATCGACCAACATTTTCAGTGTATTTGTGCATCATCAATTATAATAATAATCTTACTGACCCCAAACCTTTGAATGGAATAACAGCATGGGTTTGGACCTGATGAGGGTATGACCCATCTACAAACACATGTTTAAAGCATTAATAAGAATGCAAGCATTTTGTAAAATGTTATGAACTATTCTAGTGACATGATTATAAAACAAACAAAACCAATTTAAAATAAGACATACAGTAACTTGACATCAGGTTTATTAGTCTTGAGGGTGAGAAACTAGATACGGCTCTTTATCAGTTCAGGAAGTCTTTTACTGACACTTTGTCAAGTGTCTTATGAATATTTGTGTGAGATGGATTTATAAAGTGAGAGATTCATCTCACAAAAACAGAAGTTCTGTCCCATTTAACCCTTCTGAAGTCATGTGATTTAGTGACTGTATACAACAACAACAACAAAAAAACCTACAGGATACATGCAGTATGATTGTGTTGTCTTTACTTATGAGGAACATGTTTTATACACGCATTCAGAAATGGGGACAGACTGTTTTGATATGAACTACAATAAAAGTATTTTTGGTAAATCTATTTGAGAAAAAAAGAGTCCGACACTGATAAGGTGCTCAAGCGTCAGAGCCCAGCCTTTCACCACAGAATTTACTTAATCTCTTTCCGGTATAATTCATGGGAGTTGTCCTGTGCAATTTAAATGTCAATTACGGATGAGTCACAGGCGATACTGGCGAGGAGATAAGAGGAAGACGGTCTATTCTTTGTTGATACATTCCACATAAATCTCATTCTGGGATCTTTACTCTTCATCGTTTACTTCTTAAAAAAAAAAAGATGATTTTCCAAGCAACGTTTTTTGAAAAAAAGTACATTTTTAAATAGACCACGTTTTTATATATATATATATATATATATATATATATATATATATATATATATATATAGATCAGGCATAACATTATGACCACCTTCCAATTATTGTGTTGGTCCCCCTTTTGCTGCCAAAACAGCCCTGATCTGTCGAGGCATGGACTCCACTAGACCCCTGAAGGTGTGCTGTGGTATCTGGCACCAAGATGTTAGCAGCAGATCCTTTAAGTCCTGTAAATTGCGAGGTGGGGCCTCCATGGATCGGACTTGTTTGTTCAGCACATCCCACAGATGCTTGATTGGATTGAGATCTGGGGAATTTGGAGGCCAAGTCAACACCTCAAACCCATTGTTGTGCTCCTCAAACCATTCTTGAACCATTTTTGCTTTGTGGCAGGATACATTATCCTGCTGAAAGAGGCCACAGCCACCAGGGAATACTGTTTCCATGAAAGGGTGTACATGGTCTGCAACAAAGCTTAGGTAGGTGGTACGTGTCAAAGTAACATCCACATGGATGGCAGGACCCAAGGTTTCCCAGCAGAACATTGCCCAAAGCATCACACTGCCTCCGCCGGCTTGCCTTCTTCCCATAGTGCATCCTGGTGTCATGTGTTCCCCAGGTAAGCGACACACACGCACCCGGCCATCCACGTGATGCAAAATAAAATGTAATCCATCAGACCAGGCTCTTCCACTGCTCCGTGGGCCAGTTCTGATGCTCACGTGCCCACTGTTGGCGCTTTCGGCGGTGGACAGGAGTCAGCATGTGCACCCTGACTGGTCTGCGTCTATTCAGCCCCATACACAACAAACTGTGATGCACTGTGTATTCTGACACCTTTCTATCAGAACCAGCATTAACTTCTTGAGCAATTTGAGCTACAGTAGCTCGTCTGTTTGATCAGAACACACGGGCCAGCCTTCGCTCCCCACGTGCATCAATGAGCCTTGGCCCAGTATTGGCCCTGTCGCCGGTTCACCACTGTTCCTTCCTTTGACCACTTTTGATAGATACTGACCACTGCAGACCAGGAACACCCCACAAGAGCTGCAGTTTTGGAGATGCTCTGACCCAGTTGTCTAGTCATCACAATTTGGCCCATGTTAAAATTGCTCAAATCCTCACTCTTGCCCATTTTTCCTGCTTCTAACACATTGATTTTGAGGACAAAATGTTCACTTACTGCCTAATATATCCCACCCGCTAACAGGTGCCGTGATGAACAGATTATTATGATTATTAGGAACATAATCAATGTTATTAACTTTACCTGTAAGTGGTCATAATGTTATGCCTGATCGGTGTGTGTGTGTGTGTGTGTGTGTAGATTATATATATATATATATATATATATATATATATATATATATATATATATATATATATATATATATATATATATATATATATATATATATATATATATATTGCTATTTTGGTTTAATTTATTTTTTATTTTAGTTTTAATTTAATTTAATTTATTTATTTATTTATTTTTTCAGTTAGTAATTTTAGAGCTTTAACTTTGCCATGTCAGTATTTCTAATTTCATTTTGTTTGTTTTTTTGTATCTAATATTAATATTTTATTTTATTTCAGCTGCATTTCAGTTAACAAAAATGTTGTTTTAAATAGTTAACGATAAAATAACCCTGGTTTACTGTTACCAACGTGTGTTTGGGTGGTAGAAAAGCTTTGAAAAGAGCCTTTGCACCTCGAATTGTACTTGTTTGTGTACCATTAATCTATCGACCCAAAGCTCATATTTTATCGTTTTTTTAGTTTTTTTTTTTTTTTTTTTTTTTTGTCAGAGAAAGAAAATATTCAACCAACTCAAAATACATTTTCTGTAATTTGTCAAATTTTCATGAATGGTGATTTTCATTTATGGAGTCGGTCCAGTTCCAAATCTTTTTTTTTTTCTTTTTTTGATGATTGTTCATTCATGGTACAAATAGGCCACATCATTGCCATAGACAGGGTGTGGGCCGTATCTGATTTGGATTTAATTTGTCTAATCTCTCAATAACATATTTGTATGTGTTGGAAAGTGTTTAGGAAAAATGTTCCTTGTGACTGTGTCCTTCCTCTGTGGGGAAAAGTGTGCAATTTATAGAAATGTTTTGCCACCTATGATCATGACTGGCAACATGCATCAATGTCAATAAAATCCAAAGATATTGTGGTGGAGGAACGTCGCTTCAAGATGGTCTTACACCTGCAGACTTAAGATTTCATGTTGTATATTACCACAGATGAGTCCTGGCTGCATTGCTGTTGCAGTGTTGACTCACTATTACTTTTCTGTATATGGTGATGACAAAGTCATTGGAGGTTTAAAATGGATTCAATTTTGCTGATGAGACCATGTTTTACTTCCCCTTTACAATCGAATAATTTATTAATTTTAGTGAATGCATCCTCTGTTGAACAAGTGGAGTGCGAAGCCCCTCAGAGACTGACAAGGTCAGTTCTTCCCATTTGCACATCACAATTGGTTATTCACTCCATCTGCTACAGCTGTGGATCTCCTACCCTTTGACATGTCTCTGACTCGAAAGCTGTTCATGAGGAAAGCTGCCCTCCATTAACTAGACTAGCTAGTAGTGCTGTCATGTCCTGACAGCTCAGCAAGTGTTTGTATTTCTTATCACAAGATAAGATCAAGCAGACATTGCACGCTCACAGGAATCTTTGCAGTCCGTTCTTTCAAAGTGATTATTTACTGTGAAGCCAGACCTCAAACACCATTTAGTTGCTTTGAGATGATTACACGCTGATAATAAATCAATATAAAACTGTTACATTTACCCTAACAAAAACGGTGCTATGATGTTAATACCACTTAAGGTAGTAAAATGAATGTACCACATGGTACTCAAAGGTATAACATGAACACCATATTTTTATAATATTATCCAAGATTCATTGATATACTGTCATAGGTTTTGTTATATACGTGCGTGCGTGTGCGTGCGTGCGTGCGTGCGTGTGTGTGTGTGTTCTGTGTTCCATGACCTGAACAGTGACCAAAATTTCAAAATTGAGATTTTGGTATCAATGGAAAGAGGAGACCATAAGCTTTAAAAATCATACCTTGAATGGTTTTAAAGATATACCCATTTGAATTATAGTAGTCTGCCCTCCTTTTCCAATTGAAAACCTGAGAAAATCGCTTTTTTTTTTTTTTTTTTTTTTTTTTTTTTTTTGTTGTTAATATATTTCAAAATCCATTGCATTTAAAGGGATAAACTATTTATTTTACAGCTTAATTTGACCAAAGCCATTTGTATATAAATGCTATTAAACCAGGCTGAAGCTCAAATTATTTAAAAGTATTTATTTGAATGAATATTTTAAAAGGCACTTTTAAAAGATTTACTAATCAGAAAGATTGGGAAAAAATAAGATTTGAAAAAAAAATCTGATATGTGATGGGAAAAGGGAGTAGGCTAGAGCGAGATCAGCAAAAGGTGGATTCGAACCTCAGGTCGATTTGCGTCAAAACTTTCTGCCATGCATCTTACTCCTACACTGTTGCTAATCTAAATGATTCAGTGATTTCCGTAATTTTGTATGTCCCAACCAGACGTTTAGTCAACAAGGCTAAACAGTATTGCGCTATCTTTCTGAGGAGATCTGCTAGCTTGTTTATACTGAGCGCTGCTAGTCTGACAGGAGGATGGCTGGACCAATCGCGTGCCGGTCAGTCGAAACGTGGCTTCCCATTGACAAAAGATCCGCGTTTATGTCACAGTTTGTGTAACGTTACATTTCTATGATTTTTGATTCTATACAACGTTTAACACCATATTCAGAGAGCATAGATAGTGACGTTTCAGGGGATACCTGGAATGTAGGGAAATGCTCAAAAGTGACAAGAGCAATGTACATTTCCAGCGAATTTAGTAAAACTGTCAATTTTAATAGTCATTTAAATACATTTACTCAATTATCTGGACTACGAAACTTCGGGAGATTATTTTGAATGTATGTTCTTTGAAATTAGCTGAAAAAATCAATAAAAAAAAAAATCTTTTTTAATTGTTTTTCGACATTATCTTAAAATGGAACGTTGCGACTTCCGACTCATTTCGTCAGAACTGGTCACATATAGTTAAGATTTAGTTGTTAATTTTGTTAATTTTTTAGTACTTAAATTATGATGAGAATGATGAAATAAAATAAGTTGTAACGTTTTTATTTTCAAACATTGTTTATTTTATTTCAAGTAATGAAAAAGATCTTTTATGGTTTTAGGTTTAATTAACGATAATAACCCTGCTACCATTGTACTAATGCCGTTATGGGGAAAGCGTACATCAACAAAATCATATTTTTGTACATTTATATTAATTTAGTAAATAACAAATTATATTTGTAATATTAATTTAACTTAATATATATTAACCTACATTATAATTAATTAATTAAATACTGATACAAATTTAATATTTGGATATATTCATATTTAATACTAACACTAACAAATTTTTACATTAATATTATAATTCATTAAATATTTACAATATGTATTATATTTCATATTAATATTCAAAATAAATAGTTTAATTTAATTTATTATATTATAGATTTACATACTTATTTTATTTTAAAGATTAAATTAGATTTAAATATACATAGACATTTAATGATGTTTCAGACTATTCCAAATGTGCTTGCATCTATCAGCACAGATCTATTCGACAGTGAGCAGGTCAGATCAGAAGCAAACATCCATGATAAAACGTCTAGGAAACTTTGTGTCCGCAGTAGATTGGGTCCTGACACATCATCACACCGTTTATGTTCCTCATTCTATTTTATCTTGTGGAATATACTGAGAATAAATACAGAAGTGTCTACATTTAACCAGAGGGTTCATCATCTCAAGCGTAGTGCGGGGACTCAGAAACACACACCTGGAGCCCAAACACAGACTATATCTGGGTAGATCCACATATACACAGCCATCCCACCCTTCCTGCAGGACGCCATATAATTACTCCTGTAAGTAAGGTGCTCCAGTTGGCTCTACGGAGGAGAGTTCCTCCTACTCCTGGATCTCCTAACTCTCTCTCATTCACTCCTTCACTCTGTCTTTCCCCTCCCTCCTTGCCTATTCTCCTCTCTCCTATCCTCTCTCTTAGTCTGGGACACTCTTTGGCAAGTAGAGCATGACACTCCATGCTGTGCATCTGCCACTGATCTGAGACCTGTGAGGCGAGACCACCTCTGCACGGCCCCACAGTGATCCAAAAGGACCACGGCAGCCAGGGATCAGGATTTAAAAGTGCACATCTCCAGGCCAGGCGGAGTAGAAACCGGGTGAGAGGGATAGAGGGAGGAATAGAAAGAGAGCGAACACACTCAACTCAGTATGGAAATGGAGAGGCTGGGGAGAGGAGGAACCAAACCGAGCGCGGGCCCCAACACTCTCCTGAAAGCCGCCCTGGCAGTGTGTGTGTGTGTCTGCATCGCACTACTGATAGCCGTCATCACGGGTGAGTAATTTGCATGCACAATTACCTACTTACTACTAATGTGATGTATTGCACATTAAATTTAAGACAGACAGACAGATAGATAGATACATACATACTAGAGTTGTGCTCTTCAGTCAGTTGAACTGTGTTCAGATGTGTTTGTGTGTGAGATTATTTTAGGAGTGTATACTGTTACATGCTCAGTGTGTCTTTGAAGGCTGTAATTAGGCTGTAAGTAGGAGCTCTGGTTAGGAAACATGTATATGTGTCTTTAAAGTTTTGAGGCTAGAGGGCTGCGAGTGCGTATTTCTGTGTCATTTAGGGAATGTGTGGGTGTTTAAGTTTAGGAAAGAGTGTGTTTTTAAAGGGATAGCTGACCTAAAAATAAAAATTCTGTCATCATTTATTCACCCTTGTGTCGTTCCAAACTTGTATGACTGACTTACTTCTGTGGAACATACATGAAGATTGTATGAAGAGTGTTCAAGTCCCTCTTTTCTCTAAAAATGAAAGTGACCAGGTCAGTTAAACTCCAAAAAGTACCATATAACTGTTGAATGACATGAGGGTGAGTAATTGAGGAGAGAATTTTCATTTTTGGGTGAACTGTCCCTTTAAGAGTGCTGAAATGTGTGAATGGGTCTTGTGGAACCTGATACATTGTGAATGTACAGCTCATGCTGTATGAGTGTGTGGATGTACAGTATTTTAGTATACACAAGTGTATTCTGTGTGGCATACTGTTGAAACAGCAAATAAATGATGTTCTTCTTATTGTTCTCAGTTGTTGAGGGCTGCCTGCATATTTGCGGTGAGACTAGAGTGTAATTATGCTCATTTCTGTCTGTACATATTCCAGTCACACACACACACGCACGGCTGTGTCTGTTGGTTCTGAGGATAATGAGGCTCAGTCCCACGGGGCCGGGTGCTGGATCCTGCTGTGGTCATCTGCTGTCCAGTTGTGGACTGAACCATAAACACAAGCCTTTAAAAGCAATGCTTGTCTGATTTCACAACATACATACAGTTTTGTGCTCACTCAAACTCACTGACACAAATTCACACAGCTTTACTGACCTCTGCATGGAGTTTACGCTGATCGTGTTTCAGTGCGCTGAAATAGATATTGCAAACTCAATATCATGGGGACAAACACATAAATTAAATACTGTAAAAAAAAAAAAAAAAAAAAAAAATATATATATATATATATATATATATATATATATATATAGTTACTGGGATTTTCACACACAACCATTTCCAGGGTTTACAAAGAATGGTGTGAAAAGGGAAAAACATCCAGTATGCGGCAGTCCTGTGGGCGAAAATGCCTTGTTGATGCTAGAGGTCAGAGGAGAATGGGCCGACTGATTCAAGCTGATAGAAGAGCAACTTTGACTGAAATAACCACTCGTTACAACCGAGGTATGCAGCAAAGCATTTATGAAGCCACAACACGCACAACCTTGAGGCGGATGGGCTACAACATCAGAAGACCCCACCGGGTACCACTCATCTCCACTACAAATAGGAAAAAGAGGCTACAATTTGCACAAGCTCACTAAAATTGGACAGTTGAAGACTGGAAAAATGTTGCCTGGACTGATGAGTCTCGATTTCTGTTGAGACATTCAGATGGTAGAGTCAGAATTTGGTGTAAACAGAATGAGAACATGGATCCATCATGCCTTGTTACCACTGTGCAGGCTGGTGGTGGTGGTGTAATGGTGTGGGGGATGTTTTCTTGGCACACTTTAGGCCTCTTAGTGCCAATTGGGCATCGTTTAAATGCCACGGCCTACCTGAGCATTGTTTCTGACCATGTCCATCCCTTTATGACCACCATGTACCCATTCTCTGATGGCTACTTCCAGCAGGATAATGCACCATGTCACAAAGCTCGAATCATTTCAAATTGGTTTCTTGAACATGACAATGAGTTCACTGTACTAAAATGGCCCCCACAGTCACCAGATCTCAACCCAATAGAGCATCTTTGGGATGTGGTGGAACAGGAGCTTCGTGCCCTGGATGTGCATCCCACAAATCTCCATCAACTGCAAGATGCTATCCTATCAATATGGGCCAACATTTCTAAAGAATGCTTTCAGCACCTTGTTGAATCAATGCCACGTAGAATTAAGGCAGTTCTGAAGGCGAAAGGGGTCAAACACAGTATTAGTATGGTGTTCCTAATAATCCTTTTTAGTGTATATATATATATATATATATATATATATATATATATATATATATATATATATATATATATATATATATATATATATATTAAATAATAAAAAAAATCAAATACATAAAATAATTAATATTTTAATTTTAATTATAAGGAAATGACACAATGTAAATTAACTAGATAGGGATCACAGGGATATAGTTTATATGGGTTAAATTAATTTAATTTAAATTATATATTAAAATAAACATATCAATAATTAATTTTAGATAATCGTAATTTTGAATTTAAAAACCAAACATATTCGAATGAAGAGGTCAAACAAAAAGAAAATGTAACTCAAAACCAACTAATGTTTTATTTTCCATAAAAATTAACAATGTAACCTAATTAGCTGCTTTTAAGATGTAACACTTGTTGGAAACTCAGAAGCGAAGACCAGGACACTTGGGTGTATCTTCAGCAGGATTCTTTATTGAGAACACGTGCTGTCGGTAGCTGCAGTCATCAAGTCTACTAAGGCAGTATACTTTGTAGTTTATATAGATTTTAGGTGGCAGGGGAGACAAAGCAAATGGGTGACAACCTTAAACAAAGCATGTAAATGAAGTATCCAGGTAAAGGGACCTGCCCAGACTCTAGAGTATCACCAGTCCTAATCCAGTCAGCACAATGATTCAAAAATGGGACAGGGGCTCCAAGAGCCATTAAAGACAAGATGTGAGATTCTCAGTAATCTGACTCATTTGACTTACAATAAAGAGAATAGTAACTGGCTGAAAATTCTTACTGGAAACTTTGCTTAAAATAATGATTCATCTGATGTCACCATCTTTACCTTAAACGCTAACTACAATGTACTTCCCTTAGTTTTAAACAGATTCTTAAATTTGTAATCCCACACACTAATGTAATGTTACTTTTCCCCTGCCCTGTTTGTAGATGTGCAGCTTCTTTGGAATGTGTGTAGTAGAGCATGCACTATGTTTTTGTCCTGTGACATCCAGAGCATGGACAGCTGAAGCCTGAGCACAGTGGGAACTGAATATCTGTGTGTGTGTGTGTGTGTGTGTGTGTGTGTGTGTGTGTGTGTGTGTGTGTGTGTGTGTGTGTGTGTGTGTGTGTGTGTGTGTGTGTGTGTGTGTGTTCGTAGTGCAATGTTTGGCAGTCATTTCAGGCCATATTTGTCTTGATTGGTCTGCTTGACAGATTTATTTTTCTCTCCCCCTGTAGTGTCACACAAAGCAAGCGATGAAGACTTTTGCCTTACTTCAAATTGTATTGAAGCAGGTAAACGTATATAAACGTATAGCCCCTACAGCCATGTAGGGGCTAGAATGTCACATAGACTTTTCTTTTTTTAAATTGCCCCCAGTAACAACCTAGCACTCACTTTTACTTTAAACATAACAAGCAGACATTATCATTCAGAAAAACTTCTGTTCAGTTCAAACACTGTTTTTACTGGTTTGAGATTACTGTAATGCTGAATCTGTGTTTGCTGATGTGTCGTCTCTAGCCGGTTCTATCCTTAGTAAGATTGATCAGTCTGTAGAACCATGTGATGACTTCTACCAGTACGCGTGCGGAGGCTGGCTCCAGGATAACCCCATTCCGGAAGACTCATCCAGCTATGGGATTTACCCATGGCTCAGACAGAATGTAGACCTCAAGCTGAAAGGTGCACTGATCCACATGATTCTGAACTAAATAAAACCTACAGCCCAAATAAGGTGATTCAATATTGAATCTTTGTGCCACAGAGTTGTTAGAGCAGCCCATCGGAGGTGAAGACATTGAGGCAGTGAAGAAAGCCAAAATCCTCTACACATCCTGCATGAATGAATGTAAGAACCGCAGTTCCATACAGCACTATTCAGATCATTTTCCAAACAACCTTTGCTATTTTTAATATAGTAATAATACATCTTATACATCTCTCTCTTCTTCTCTCTTTCCTGACAGCTGTCCTGGAGATTGAGGATGCCAAACCTCTGCTGAAGAATCTAAAGCAGAAGGAATTCCGCTGGCCGGTTCTAGGCGATGCGTTGGGCTCTTCCTCGCGGTGGGTGGAGTCTCAGTTTAACCTGCTGGAGACGCTGGCGCAGATACGCAGTCAGCACAGCAAGTCCGTCCTTATCCGGCTTTTTGTCTCTCCTGATGACAAGAACTCAAACCAGTATATCATCAAGGTGAGACATACAGTACATGTCAAAACACTCTTTTGACATGTCACCTTCTGGCTTGTGTGAGTTGGGGCAGAAAAATATATAGCAATTCTCTATTTTTTTCCTAGCTGGATCAGGCCTCTTTGTCACTGTCATCCAGAGAAGATTACATCACCAACACAACTGAGGCACAAATGGTACATCGGTACATCTGTCAACCTGTTTATATATCATTGCATGCAGTCACAGTCAGGCCTGGTTATATCTCTGCTATCTCAAAACATTCCTTTCATGCCTCTCTGCAGTATCGAGAAGCTCTTTTAAGGTTGATGGTTGACGTTTCTGTCATGCTTGGAGCCAATGAGCAGGCTGCTGAGGCTCAGATGAAACCGGTACTTGATTTTGAAATGAAACTTGCACAGGTGAGCAGCAAAACACTGGAAAATCTTAGGCCAAATTCCTTTAAATCACTGGCATTGAGAAAGAAAATGGGGCACTTGATGCTTCAATGGAGTGTGTACTCTTCTGTAGATTGTGATCCCCTATGAAAACCGCACCAGTGAGAACATGTACAACAAGTACAGTTTGTCTAAACTGCAGCGCACTGTTCCAGATGTAAGTACATTATTATTCAAATAAATGTATATTTTATGCCATGTCATACTCATACTTGTTAATTAGGGGTAGACAAATAAATGGGCCAGGCTAATTAGTTGCCCAGTATTCAGCCATTTTGAGGTGATCATTATTGGCTGATAACAGTTGAACTGAAAAGCTATTTGCTGGGGTCACGTTTAAGTCATGTCAGAAAGATGGTATTTATGAGTTGAACACACATGAGTGTAAAAAATAGTCACAAATTCCAGTGAGAAGCTTGGGATTTTCTTTAAGCCCCAAGTTTATGAGTTGAGGGCATGTCAGTGAGAAACATGCCATAATACCACAATACTTAGAGGTGACATTAGCCGCGTTTCCACCGAGGTTACCCGGAAACCAGAACAGTTTGTCCCAGGAACTTCCCCCAGCCCTTGTGAGCAGGGACTTTCTGAGGGGGACATTCCAAAAAAGTTGGGACACTGTACAAATTTTGAATAAAAAAGGAATGCAATAATTTACAAATCTCATAAACTAATATTTTATTCACAACAGAATATAGATAACATGTCAAATGTTGAAAGTGAGACATTTTGAAATGTCATGTCAAATATTGGCTCATTTTGGATTTCATTAGAGCTACACATTCCAAAAAAGTTGGGACAGGTAGCAATAAGAGGCCGGAAAAGTTAAATGTACATATAAGGAACAGCTGGAGGACCAATTTGCAACTTATTAGGTCAATTGGCAACATGATTGGGTATAAAAAGAGCCTCTCAGAGTGGCAGTGTCTCTCAGAAGTCAAGATGGGCAGAGGATCACCAATTCCCCCAATGCTGCAGCCAAAAATACTGGAGCAATATCAGAAAGGAGTTTCTCAGAGAAAAACTGCAAAGAGTTTGAAGTTATCATCATCTACAGTGCATAATATCATCCAAAGATTCAGAGAATCTGGAACAATCTCTGTGCGTAAGGGTCAAGGCCGGAAAACCATACTGGATGCCCGTGGCCCTTAGACGGCACTGCATCACATACAGGAATGCTACTGTAATGGAAATCACAACATGGGCTCAGGAATACTTCCAGAAAACATTGTCGGTGAACACAATCCACCGTGCCATTCGCCGTTGCCGGCTAAAACTCTATAGGTCAAAAAAGAAGCCATATCGAAACATGGTCCAGAAGCGCAGGCGTTTTCTCTGGGCCAAGGCTCATTTAAAATGGACTGTGACAAAGTGGAAAACTGTTCTGTGGTCAGACCAATCAAAATTTGAAGTTCTTTTTGGAGAACTGGGACGCCATATCATCCGGACTAAAGAGGACAAGGACAACCCAAGTTGTCATCAGCGCTCAGTTCAGAAGCCTGCATCTCTGATGGTATGGGGTGGCATAAGTGCGTGTGGCATAAGCAGCTTACACATCTGGAAAGGCACCATCAATGCTGAAAGGTATATCCAAGTTCTAGAACAACATATGCTCCCATCCAGACGTCGTCTCTTTCAGGGAAGACCTTGCATTTTCCAACATGACAATGCCAGACCACATACTGCATCAATTACAACATCATGGCTGTGTAGAAGAAGGATCCGGGTACTGAAATGGCCAGCCTGCAGTCCAGATCTTTCACCCATAGAAAACATTTGGTGCATCATAAAGAGGAAGATGCGATGAAGAAGACCTAAGACAGTTGAGCAACTAGAAGCCTGCATTAGACAAGAATGGGACAACATTCCTATTCCTAAACTTGAGCAACTTGTCTCCTCAGTCCCCAGACGTTTGCAGACTGTTATAAAAAGAAGAGGGGATGCCACACAGTGGGAAACATGGCCTTGTCCCAACTTTTTGAGATGTGTTGATGCCATGAAATTTAAAATCAACTTATTTTCCCTTAAAATGATACATTTTCTCAGTTTAAACATTTGATATGTCATCTATGTTGTATTCTGAATAAAATATTGAAATTTGAAACTTCCACATCATTGCATTCTGTTTTTATTCACAATTTGTACAGCGTCCCAACTTTTTTGGAATCGGGTTTGAATGTATAGAATTTAACATTAACCAATAAATGCTGTAAAAAATATTGATCATTGTTTGTAAAAACGTTACTGTAATTCAGTGCTAATCTGTAGACAAATATTTTAATCAATATATATTTTTAGACCTGAATAAATTACCTTTTGCATTTACCTGCTACACGAAATTGAATTTAAATTTAAAAAAATTTTTTTTTTTTTTTAACATTAATATAAATATTTTTCTAAATACTTACTACACCACAGTTTACCCAGGTCATACTGTTATTGGTTTTTTTTTCCTTTTGCAGTTTAACTGGCTGGGTTTTGTCAGAGCAGTGATTGACACTGAGCTCTACCCAGACCTGAAAATCTCCTCGTCGGAGCAGGTGATCGTACGTGCCCCACAATACTTTAAAGACCTCTTCAAACTCATCAACGGCACAGAAACCAGGTATCCAGACAGCTCTGAAAGGAGCAAAACCCTATTAAAACCTACATCAGAGCCTTGAGGCTGTGCCTCTGTTGATCTGGACAGTGTCAGTTGTGTGATCACTGTTTTTGTGTCTGTTGTTTATGTGTCCTACCTGTTTATTACCTGCTCTGCTCAATAACAGAGTCAAGATTACTTTGTAATTCGGCTGCTGCAAATGTTTTTTCCATCCTCGCCCCAGGACAGTTGCCAATTACGTCATATGGAGATCAGTTTTTTCCCGAATCACCACCTTGAGCCGACGCTTTCTCTACAGATACCTGGACTTTGCTCGGGTTAGTGAACCACCTCCTTATTTTAACCCTCCACCAATCTTTGAATAAAAATAGATTTGCTGGGGTTAAAAATAGCTGTCTCTTCTCAGGTTACCACGGGGACCACCTCTCTGACCCCTCGCTGGGACAAGTGTGTAAATTATGTAGAAAACACACTCATCTATGCCACCGGTAGGCTCTTTGTCGATAAGCATTTCCAGGAGGACAAGAAACACATGGTACGACTTTTATGTATTAAGATCATATTAAAATTCAGCTTTGCTATTACAGGAATAAGTTAATCTTTATTTATATATATATATATATATATATACTGATTAGGCATAACATTATGAACATAACACTGATTATCTCTTCATCACGGCACCTGTTAGTGGGTGGGATATATTAGCCTGCAAGTGAACATTTTGTCCTCAAAGTTGATGTGTTAGAAGCAGGAAAAATGGGCAAGCGTAAGGATTTGAGTGAGTTTGACAAGGGCCAAATTGTGATGGCTAGACGACTGGGTCAGAGCATCTCCAAAACTGCAGCTCTTGTGGGGTGTTCCCGGACTGCAGTGGTCAGGATCTATCAAAAGAGGTCCAAGGAAGGAACAGTGGTGAACTGGCGACAGGGTCATGGCTCATTGATGCACGTGGGGAGCGAAGGCTGGCCCGTGTGGTCCGATCAAACAGACAAGCTACTGTAGCTCAAATTGCTCAAGAAGTTAATGCTGGTTCTCATAGAAAGGTTTCAGAATACACAATGTTATGCCCAATCGGATATATATACTATTTTAGTATATTTATGTTAAAATGTACTTTATTCCTGTGATGGCAAAGCTGAATTTTCAGCATCATTACTCCAGTCTCACATCTCAGTGTCACATGATTGATGTAGTTTTTGTCCCCATCTTGTGGCACTAATCATGAATAACAGCATAAAACACTGGATCTCAGTTTACTGTAAAACTAATAAACATTACTTTGAATGCTCATCTGATTAATGTCTTTTGTCTATTATGAAGATGGAGGAATTGATAAATGGTATCCGGTGGGCGTTCATCGACATGCTAGAGAAGGAGAATGAATGGATGGATGAAGAAACAAAGAGGAAAGCAACAGATAAGGTGTGTACCAGTGTATTTTTGACGGCTATGAATACACAGCATGTTCTTTTTCACATCATTACTGTCTATACATCACTTTAGGCTCACGCAGTCTTGGCGAAAGTGGGTTACCCAGACTTCATCTTAAATGACACCTACATTAATGAGGACATCAAACGAGTATGTTTGCAAGCTTCTCAGATTTTATTGGTGATGATATTCCAGTTTTAATTGTATTTGGCAGATGTCAGTGCAACTCAAAGTCATTGAGGTTTTATGTTTATGCACAGTTGTCGTTCACTGCGACAGACTACTTTGGGAATGTCATGCAGACTCTGAAGTTCATAGCTCAGTCAGACATCGGCTGGCTGAGGAAAACAGTCCCACGCACGGAGTAAGCTGTCAGCATTTTCAAAGCCTGTTAAAATTAGATGAATCTGTCTTTTTGTTTGAACAAGATGAAACATCACTTTTTATTTTGCTCAGGTGGTTCACAAACCCAACCACAGTAAATGCATTCTACAGCTCCTCTACCAACCAAATCAGTGAGTTATGCATTTCAGCATATTCATTAATACACAGCTTTCTACTGGTTCTGATTGGTCGATCACAGCATTCTGTGAATGTGATCACAATATTTTTCTATAAAACAGAAAACAGTTATTTTAATTGTAATAATTTTTCGTAATAACATTACTGTTTCTGTTTTGTCTTTAAAACTATTATTGATAATGATAAATGATATCCAGTATAATGTGTAACACATTTCTGTCTGGTATCTGTCAGGTATAATAGCAGTGTTTGATGTTTTTAGATGTTTGTTTACACGTATTTGATCATGTTCTTCTACCCAGGATTCCCTGCGGGAGAACTTCAGAAACCATTTTTCTGGGGACTAGACTATCCTCGGTGAGACATAGACACTTCTCCTTGTTGATGTTTTCTGATTTCCATCTCATATTTTAAGGTCCTGTAGATTTCTATAAAGCTAATTTGTGAAATGTGTTTTTGTGTCAGATCACTGAGCTATGGAGCGATCGGTGTAATTGTGGGGCATGAATTGACCCATGGATTTGATAACAATGGTAAGGCCATTTGATTTATAATGACTCTCAGTACATGCATTGCCTGATTCTCAAGGATATCTGTGTGTATTTGTGTTCATCTAGGCAGAAAATATGACAAAGATGGGAACCTGGACCAGTGGTGGAGCAACTCCTCCATCACCCGCTTCACCGAAAAGACACAATGCATGATTGACCAGTACAACAGCTACTACTGGAAGGAGGCGGGACTAAATGTACAGTAGGCACCAGCCTTTTTAATGCATTTCTTGAACGCTTCATCAAAATGTTGCAGAGTTACCAACCTAATACTTAATACCCACAATCCCCTCTCAAGGTCAAGGGGAAGAGGACACTGGCAGAGAACATTGCTGACAATGGAGGGATGAGAGAATCTTTCAGGGTATTACAGCATTTTCCACAATAATTATCCTAAAGTGACCTGAATCTGATTTACCATTAGCTTGTCTCATTCCAAACCTGTAAGAGAAGGGAAAATTTGGAAAATGTATTGCAATTTGTGATTTGTGAACACTTCATCCAGACTACTTTTGTGACCCGGATCAGCTGATTCATAGAAAAATGTGACTCAAAATAATCATTCACAAATCAGACATTGCTACTTCTCTCAGTAGGCGGTCACACTACAT
Organism: Paracanthobrama guichenoti; assembly: GCA_018749465.1. Taxonomy (NCBI): domain Eukaryota; kingdom Metazoa; phylum Chordata; class Actinopteri; order Cypriniformes; family Gobionidae; genus Paracanthobrama; species Paracanthobrama guichenoti. The sequence continues at coordinate 24,274,707 of CM031966.1, forward strand.
TTTTCGTTCCATTGACTTCCATTTCATATGCGAATATGAGAGACAGGAAACGCGAGAGTCCCAAAGTTGAATATCACGTAAAGAAGATGTGTGACTTGTACGTCAAGTTGTGACCTCTTGGCTGAATTAAAAGAACGCAGACCATGGGCCCTATTTTAACAATCTGAGCGCATGGTCTAAACTAAAGCACACAGTGCAAGTGTACTTAGGGCGTGTCCAAATCCACTTTTGCTAGTTTAACGACAGGAAAAATGGTTGGCGTGCCCGGCGCATGGTCTAAAAGGGTTATCCCTAGTCTCTTAATGAGTCATGGGTGTGTTTTGGGTGTAACGTGCAATAAACCAATCAGAGTCTCATCTCCCATTCCCTTTAAAAGCTTGCATCATGGCGATTCGCTATTTACATGGCGGAATTTGCGAGCGGAAAGACTGAACACTTCTTCAGAGAGGAATTCTTTTATTTTTCATATTTAAAAATGTTTGTGTGCTGCTGCGCGTCCCTGTGTGTGTAATAAGCAAATTGTACGTGCGTTGTGCACCCATCTATAGGCACATATTACTAACACGCTCTTTAAATAACAAAAAAAATGAGACCAGGTTTCAGTTGGTCAATGGCGCAGTCTTTTTCAGTTGCCTCAAAACAGCAAACAATGCGCCTGAACACACCTTGTTTTCAGACCAGCACGCCCACGGGTGCACAAATGCATTTGCTATTTAAACAACGTGGCACAGGGGCAGCAGGTGTATGATAGGGCCCTTTATATTTTTACATTGTCTGATGCATTATGTTTCTAAAAAAGACACTGTTGCAGTGTCCATGGAAATTTCACATGCTCAGAGTCTACTGTGACTGTGAGAGTTAAGATATTCAATGAATAAATTATTAAATATATCATACAGCTTAAAAACTAAATGGCACACGATTCATGTGAAACACTTTTATCATACTTTAATGGTTCTTTTTTTATCCTTTCTGAAGCTTGAAAGCTCCAGTGACTTTTCATTTTAATTGCACAGAAAAAAAATCCTGTCTGTGTTCCATGGAAGAAAGAAAGTTTAGAATGACATGAGGGCGATTTTTTTAACTATTCCGTTAATATTCCTTTGTTTTGGTGTGTACATTTATTATTATGAGTATCCATGTACATGTGAGCGTGTCTGCAGGCCTACAGGAGATGGATCGAGAAAGAGAGAGGAGGAGTCGAGGAGCCTCTCCTACCTGGCGTGGGTCTGACCAATAACCAGCTGTTCTTCCTCAGTTTTGCCCATGTCAGTATTCAGTATTTCACACATACATACTTAGGCCTAAATGTCAGATGTCACAAGGGTGTGTTTGTTGGGTTGATTTTAAATATCAAGTTTCTCAGAAACCACTTACTGCACCTTGAAGGAAAGACACTACAGGTGAATATGGTAAAATATTGAACTAACAGATGTCATCTTACTTCCTCAGTTGATTGATTACATAAAAATTGCAAACATTTTTTGTATTACAACTTTTCTGAAATGTTATGTTTCAGATATGCAAATAAGGCATTATCTAATTAAATATGCACTGATTTGCATTTTCCCCCTCTTTTTTTGACACATTAGTTTTTAGATATCTCCTTTTATCACATAAACCAGAAAAAATGCCATGTTTTTGGGAATAAGATGTATAACATCAAGCAAATTATTTATGAACAACCCCCTTTGTAAAAACTTCAGAATATAGATATTAATAGAAATGGAAGGTTTGGTGTATACAAGTGCTACTGAACTGGAGATTTCTGGCTCAATGCGTCAGGAAAAAAATCATTTTGAGAAAACATCCATTAAAAAAGATACTGTAATTGAAATCTACAGATGCAAATAGATAAAGTGCAATAAAATAAACACTTAAAAGTGTATTTTGTATGTTTTCTTTCCTCTAGCCAAAATGCCAAACAGCCAAAAATTTGCCAATGCACTTTGCCTTAAAGAGACAGTTCACCCAAAAATGAAAATTCTGTCATCATTTACTAACCCTCAGGTTGTTCCAAACCTGTATACATTTCTTTGTTCTGTTGAACAGAAAGGAAGATATTTGGAAGAATGTGGGAAACTGAACAGTTCTAGGGCCCCATTGACTTGATAGTATTATTTTTTTTTCCTACTATGAATGGTATTTATCCTACTTACTTTCTTCAAAATATCTTCCTTTGTGTTCAGCAGAACAAAGAAATCTATACAGGTTTGGAACAACCTGAGAGTAAGTAAATGATGACAGAATGAACTATCCTTTTAAATGGGACTCTTATTGATTTGTTTGTGTGTATATTGTTACGTGCTAGGTTCGCTGTAATGCCTACAGACCAGAAGCAGCACGTGATCAGATCCAAAGTGGAGCTCACAGCCCTCCTAAATATAGGTAAGATGCAGTAATATATACAGCTTATTTACATCTGTATTACATCCCCTATCCTTCAATGTCACTGACTTTGCTCTCATTGCTATGATGAAGGGTTATCGGGGCTATGAGCAACTATGAAGAGTTCCGTAAAGCTTTTAACTGCCCTGAGACGTCAATCATGAACAGGGGGGTGGAGTCCTGTCGAGTGTGGTAATGAAAATAAGGACCCTGTGAAGATTTCAATCACAGCACAAACCAAAACCTCCTTATTTTGTCCCGTTCACTGGTTTCTATAGAGAAACAGCAGTTACTAACACTGAACCCTTGGGCCGTGCTGACCACTGCAGCGCCTGGCCCTCCTTCAGCCACTGGAATACTGTACACACCTGAAAGCTTTCGGCCAGATCTGCGTTTTACTGTCTGACCTCAATTATAATTTGCAAATGGCAAACGGACCACAAAAATTCCCTTGAGGCTTTCCTTTGGTTCATCACTGTTTTTTACACAAACAAATTAGGTCGCACTGTTGCTTTAAGAGTGCTATAACTTATTGTTGTTGTTGTTGATAACAGTTAACATTGTCTGTCTTTTTATTTTATTGAACACGCAAGTAAATAATTATTGTTTTCCTGAGGTTTTCAAACTGTTGGTGTGTTTTTTCTTTGCAGAAAATCAAATCAGTTTTGGTGTATTTCACATGTTCATGATGAAACAGAAGTAGTGACAGAACTTTATTGAGTAATGTGACGTTCAACTGAGTGTAATTATCGAAAAAAAAAAATTTTTGGATTGGTAACTTTTGAGATCTGGGCATTGCACTCAAAAATGAACGCAAGCTTTATTGTGAGAAAAAAAGCGGGGTTTCAGAGAATTAATGATTGCAGGAATCTGGAATACGTCACCAAAGTCTGTCGTTTTAACTGAAAGATTAAGTTATGACATTTGTGTTAAACATTACAAGGTCCAAAAAATATACAGTCGTTCACAATAAGATCTGTAACGTGTCATGTTTAAAGTTGATTTAGGTCATTTATGCGCCACAAACTGTTTTCAAACAGCGGCTTTTAAAAGTATTTATTTTTATTTTTATTTGGCCATGTATAAGCAGAATAAAATATATTATCATAATATAGCAAAATCAATATATAGCAAAATAAACAGGACAGATAGGGTCCATTATTCCTCGTCTCTGCATATTTAGCTGGGATATGAGATTTGACTATTTTAACATAAACAAATGTACAAATCTGCGCAAGATAATCCAGGCATTCATGAAACACCGAGACTTGAGAATTTTTAGTGATTTGTGTATGGTTGCATGTGTCTACACTTTAAAAAAAAAAATGTGGCAAAACAGGCATTTCACAGCATTGCCACGAAGAACCATTTTGGGTGAACAGTTCTTAAAAGAATCTTTTTTATTTTAATATTCAGAAGAACACTTTTCCACTACAAGATGTTAAAGTCTCTACATGGATGTTAAAGTCTCTTCATGGAACCATAAATGCCAATAAAGAACCTTTATTTTTAAAGGGGTCCTATTATGCTGTTTCACTTTTTCAACTTTAGTTAGTGTGTAAAGTTACAAAGCTCAAAGTCCAGATATTTTATTTAACAGAATCCACTTTTTAAAGAACTGCAATAAACAAGTCGTTACTCATTAAAATAATTCCCGCCCACAGAATACGCAAAAAAGGACGAGGCCTGGTTGAGCTGCATTCGGCCCCTATCAGACAGAACACGTTTTTTTTGCAGTGAGAGGAGCCTTTTTTAAATAGTTTTCTATTGGCAGTGAGCATTTTGGATGCTGTTTACGCGCCCCGGGCACCTCATGTTTTAACCGCCTGCTGTGCCTTTGTTTTTGTAGGAGCACTCTGAGCGCTTGAAGTTGAACTCTGAGCAGAAAAGTGCCTGACTTAATTCATGTTTTTTATCCATTGTCCAATCAAACGAATAAAGTGGCGGCCCTTCCATTGTGGTGATGGTTACCTTGATTAGACTGAAAGCACAGCTGATTCGGGGGTTGCCTGGCAACATAAAAAACGCAGGGCACTGCTCTTTTCTAAATTAAAAAACGTCAACCAAAATAAGGCAGTGCGGTGCACCTCCCATTTTCAAACCTGAAAAATGCGTTCTGTCTTGGGGCCTTAGAGAAGACAGTGTTTTCGCTATGTCAAAGAGATGATGTTTTGTCCACCTCATTTCCGAAACTCATCTGTTTGACCTTCCTATGGCTGATGAACTTAGAGTGGTTTTCAACACTGTTCCTGAACATTATAACCCCAACGTTTATCTGTGTGATCCACATTTACGGAGAACAGCTTCAAGAACCTAAGAGAGTACAGTGCAGGCTACGCACAAAAGCTTCTCCTGAAATGGAGCAGTTCCCATTTTGTCAGGACAATCTGTTGTTTGTGGATCACAACTTGTAAGTATGTCTTATTATTTAGCATTTTCTATTAACAGTTCCGATGATACGTTTTATGTTGTTGCTATGATGTAAACAAAGGGCAAAGTTTTGCTGAATCAGGCTTTAACTGGTTTGAAATTGACACCATCCTTAATATTTACATCTGAGTAGAGCGAGGTATGGTAAGGGCGTGACATTTCTCAAACTCATGCTAATTGGTGCCAATCACAACACACTGAGCCAGCTAACCAATCACAGCGCATTTCGTATTTCGTAAGGAGGGGCTTCATTGAAAACTTTATTGAAAAAATAAAGTGTTTTTTGAACAATCAACGACTACACCCCAAAAACAAACTCAAGACTTTGTAAAAGGGCATAATAGGACCCCTTAAAGAGTGCAGGGGGAGGAAATCAATGCAAATGTTCTTTTATTTCACATGACCAATCAGGAAAAATGGCTGAATAAACAGTCCAGGCACAGGGGGAAATTGGATAAATGGAATGAAAAATGGAATCAGCCCTATTGGACATGAACTCAGAGCATGTATTAAGCACAGACACTGCAGCAGTCCAATAATGCAGATAGGATGTGAACCAAAATCAATTGCTTTGACCTCCATCTATGCAGGAATAACAGTGGAAGTCTTGTGGGGACCAAACGGTGAAAAACAGAATTTCATTGATTGGACTGCTAAAAGGGAGAGGTCTAAAAATAACCTAGAGTTCCTGAGGAGATGCATCCGTCAGTCTGTGTGTAGTGGTGTTTGCTGTCATTGTGAGGAGCAGGAGAAAGAGAGTGACAAAGTATAATGGGTTCAAATGTCCAGGGGGCCAAATCTTCATTCTGCCTGGAGGAGACTGGGGATGAAAGAGGGAGAGAAAGCTGGAGGTAGAGAGAGTGAGTTTTGTAGAACAATGCCGGAGGCGGCCAATTCGTCCACTGAAGCATGAGGCTTGTGAATGGGCGAACACAACTGTGCCCTGCAGTCACATGCTATATTATATCTAAAATTATTTTAGTTCTTTCATAAATAGAATTCATGGAGTTTTTACAGAACCCATTAACTGAGATTACATGGAATATATAGAACCCTTTTTTATTTTTCTGTGAAACGCAGTAGGTGTTTTTGAATATTTTAATAATTCTTATTAAGAATATCTTAAATTTAGAATTTAGGCCTGTTCCTCGCACACAATTATTCTTTTTTTCTCCCTTCTCTATTACTTTTTTATTAGTATATTGGGTCCTCATTTGTAATTGGTAATTCACTTTGATTAAAAGTGTCTGCTAAATGCCAATGACATTCTTCCAAAAATTCACCTTTTATGTTCCATGGAAGAAAACAAAAAACAAAAAAAAACATTAAGCAAATTATATTTTCATTTTGGCATAAACTATCCATTTAAAAGAAATTGTGACAATTTACAGTACCTATAACTAAATCCTTTTACATTCATATTATATTCCAACTCATAATTACCCTAAATCACAGCTTCTCTTTTTTTCTATCTTGCCTGCACATCCAAATCCATCCATTATTTAGCAATGCATCTAATACTTCAAAATCATCAAAAGTTTGATGCGTAAGAAAAGCTCATCAAATGAGTCAGAGCCCATGCATCTGTTATAATGAAAACGAAAGCCAGTGCCTCAATTAACTGTTTCCTCCGCTTCTCCTGTCCTTATCTCTCGCTCTCCCTCTCTCTGGCTGACTTTGAGACAAAGACAATAACGTAATTATGAGCATTTATGTATACTGTTCCTATGGTAACACACCGCCCAATGGGTGCATTGGAACCTGCAGTTTGTTGAGGGGCCGCACTGTCTGTAAGAGCAAAAACTTAATTATAATATTATCAGTGCATGCATCATCTTTACTCAAACTGATCACATACTCTCCCCATAATGCACTACAACTGGTGGCCTGAGCTAATGAGGAAGCGGGACAATCTCAGAGCTAAAAGAGCAATAATCAATTCAGTGGTTAATAGGCCCATCAATCTTTAAAAGATCACACCCATAGTAATTAAAAGCTGATTGCATTAACTTATCCTTTGTCTCTGTGTATTAGAATCGCTGCTGTAGATATTGTAGGCAATTACAGTACTTGATTTTGTGTTTGTGTGAGAGATACATGCATAGTAAAACCAGGTTGAGTGCTTTTCCATAGGTTTGCCACTAGAGGGAGATTTTACCATGATTGTGTTTATAGGCCTTTATTTCTTTGTCTTTTACCCTAAAATGTGATTTATATGGTTTCATCTTTATACAGACATATCACACTGGATGTTGCATCAGTTAAAGAGTAGTTTATATAAATAAAAATAGCTACCCGTGCTTTGCTTTTTGCAGATAGTACCTGTTGAGGTAAGATAGGTTCACATTGGTCTGTTCTCGGGAGTTTAATTACGTTCAGCTTGAGTGCCATCCTGATAGGCAGCATGCAGAGATAGGAACAGGGGTACTAAGAGCTTTTTGAAAGCATTAAACACAGCTGGATGAGCCTGAAGAGCACGGAACTGTTTTAAACACCCAGACCTGCACGTTTCTGTCATCTATCTATCATGTGTTTACTGAAACACTCTTTGTTTCTTAAGATGGAGGGAATGCAACTAAAAGATGCATATATGAAAATGAAAGGTAAGTGAAAATCATCTATCTACCTACCTGTGTAATGAAAATCTATATCTATCAGGAGAGGTATTGCCTGAATAACTGCAGCCATTTTCAAAATGTACATAGAGCTTCCGGATGACATTTAAGTGGCAGAGAATTGACATTATCCTTCCCAGGTGGTTCCAGGTTATGAACCACAGAACAGCAGGAATTCAGGCCAGAAAACATGACAAGAGGAACATTTGGGTCAGACAGTTTATCTGCCCACAGGTTTTTGTAGACATTATGTTTTCCATCAGTGCCCAGTAGAGTGTAGAAGACAGATTCACCGTTAATATTCTGTCTAAGAGCTAAGCTGGGACCGTACCGTTGCGAGGTCAGGTTGCCAGATTCTCCTTAAGGGCTTATCCAAAATAAACACACTAGGAGATACGCTGAAAGCAGAATGGCCAAGAAATGGAAGAATTATTTATAGATGTGTACAGTCAAGATGCAGCAGGAGATGAGCCTAGGGAATTCTGGAGCCAATCATTTTTTGTAAGTAATTCCTCGTAGAAAGCATGGCTGGATGCCACTTTCTCATAACAAAACTCCTCATCAATAATGTACTTATCAGTATGGTTTAATAATTTACTTTGAGAAAGTATACAAGAAAGAAAACATGTTTCTTCTAGTACTCTGTCATTTAAGACCACCTTCTAAGGAGCTGTGTGGAGATCTGTGTCCTTGAGAAAACGAGAACATGAAAGGTTGCTGAAAATCGCCCGGCTTCTAGTGTGATCTCGAAGCACGTGTCTGTTGGTGGTGGTAATGATGGAGAATGGACTCAGAGGCGGGAATGATTATGGGGGTAATCAGAGTAACAGGCACATGAGCTGTCAGGTGGGAACGAATGTGAGTGATCTCAAGTATGATTTATGAACGGCAATCTAGGAGAACTAAATTATTGCCTCCGCCTCTCATGGTAAAATACCATCTGGAGTAGAACATGCTGACACACTTAAATCATATTCGATCGGGCCAAGGTGGTAGTAAAATGTATGGACATATGCTCCTCTATAGGAATATCATGATTTATGGTGCTGTTTTGCAGACAGAGAGATCTATTAATTTATTCACACATGTAATAAAAATACAGTTCATCCATTCAATGACTTGACTATGTCTCTTCTACGACGAGCATATTTTTAAATTCTACATTTAAGTCATTTTGATATCATTATGAATTAATTTTATAGTCTCTGCTACATAAGGGTCAGCTAGTTTAAAACATGTGCCATGTTCTTAGAAATTCGTGTTGGTTCATATGGGTTTGCAAATTAAAAAATAAATAATAATATCAAAAATAAAAGGAAATCCCGCACACTATCAATGCTTGCAGAAAATATCAAAAACTTTTTATTAGCAATGTTTCAGTCTCATGACCTTCATTGATAGTGTGCAGGATTTCCTTTTATTTTTGAGATTTTGGGATTTGTTTATCCTCTTCCCCATGCACCTATCTATTACCATATTGGTAATTGTGCATTAATTAAAAATATAATATAAAATATAAAAAATGTCCTCAAATAAATGCCCGCCCCAAAAAAATGCCCTTGAAAAAAATCTTTAAGATGTACATGTAGCATGTAAGGAAAATACACTCACCTAAAGGATTATTAGGAACACCTGTTCAATTTCTCATTAATGCAATTATCTAATCAACCAATCACATGGCAGTTGCTTCAATGCATTTAGGGGTGTGGTCCTGGTCAAGACAATCTCCTGAACTCCAAACTGAATGTCAGAATGGGAAAGAAAGGTGATTTAAGCAATTTTGAGCGTGGCATGGTTGTTGGTACCAGACGGGCCGGTCTGAATATTTCACAATCTGCTCAGTTACTGGGATTTTCATGCACAACCATTTCTAGGGTTTACAAAGAATGGTGTGAAAAGGGAAAAACATCCAGTATGCGGCAGTCCTGTGGGGCTTAAAAATGCCTTGTTGATGCTAGAGGTCAGAGGAGAATGGGCCGACTGATTCAAGCTGATAGAAGAGCAACTTTTACTAAAATAACCACTCGTTACAACCGAGGTATGCAGCAAAGCATTTGTGAAGCCACAACACGCACAACCTTGAGGCGGATGGGCTACAACAGCAGAAGACCCACCGGGTACCACTACAAATAGGAAAACGGGTACCACTACACATCTCCACTACAAATAGGAAAAAGAGGCTACAATTTGCACAAGCTCACCAAAATTGGACAGTTGAAGACTGGAAAAATGTTGCCTGGTCTGATGAGTCTCGATTTCTGTTGAGACATTCAGATGGTAGAGTCAGAATTTGGCGTAAACAGAATGAGAACATGGATCCATCATGCCTTGTTACCACTGTGCAGGCTGGTGGTGGTGGTGTAATGGTGTGGGGGATGTTTTCTTGGCACACTTTAGGCCCCTTAGTGCCAATTGGGCATCATTTAAATGCCACGGCCTACCTGAGCATTGTTTCTGACCATGTCCATCCCTTTATGACCACCATGTACCCATTCTCTGATACTTCTCTGTACTTCCAGCACCATGTCACAAAGCTCGAATCATTTCAAATTGGTTTCTTGAACATGACAATGAGTTCACTGTACTAAAATGGCCCCCACAATCACCAGATCTCAACCCAATAGAGCATCTTTGGGATGTGGTGGAACGGGAGCTTCGTGCCCTGGATGTGCATCCCACAAATCTCCATCAACTGCAAGATGCTATCCTATCAATATGGGCCAACATTTCTAAAGAATGCTTTCAGCACCTTGTTGATTCAATGCCACATAGAATTAAGGCAGTTCTGAAGGCGAAAGGGGGTCAAACACAGTATTAGTATGGTGTTCCTAATAATCCTTTAGGTGAGTGTATGTTATTACTTTTTACATTGTCACATTTAAACACATTTTTGATTGTACACACATTTTATTAAAATATTTTTTCAAGGTGAAAAGTATTTTTGGGTGGGTTGCACCACATGATGCAATGTTTATTTTCAAATTATATTTTCAAAAACATATGAAACCAAGATGAATTCCTAAGAACTGTGTGCATGTGTTTAAACTATGCTGAGACTCTGAATGAGGCTGTTTAGTGTTACATCATAGTTACATCAGACGAGAGTTCAACATGAAAACAAAGGGACATCGTTCTATGAACACTGACTGACAATACTATCTGCCAAATGACGTCTACAAATGTCCTTCACGCAAATCTATTCTGTAGAATTCACTTCTTTCTCGCACTTCAGATTTGAGCGGTGTGCCATTGTCAGTGGGATAACTCGGATCAGTCATTGACAAGAACATTGCCTCAGGGTCTGGCGGACTGAACCGCTACACATCTGTCAGCCATTCTGACATCACTTCAACTCTTTACAAGCTGAAAGACACAGATGATTCATGATTCTATAAAAGCCCGCTTTAATCACCTGCTCTCCCAGAATATAAATCCAAAACACAACGCCCTCAGCAAGACATCCTTCCCTGCCGAACAGCATTCACGGGCTGCACTGCCATTCGTGACTGAAAACAGAAAGTGCATTTCTAAAAGGGTTGTAGTCGCTCTGGCCTTGAGGCAAAATAAGTAGATTTGGGAAGAAAAGCCTGGGACTCAGTGTCTAACTAGATTAGACCTCTTTTTTTTTAAGGGTTCTTATCCATCATGGTTTTGCAGCTAAAAGCATGCCACCATTACTCTGCCATTCCCACTGAAGAGACACGGAGAGGCTGAGAGAGGTAGATAAATGAGGTGAAAATAAGAAAACGTAGAATGGAAAGGCTGAGGAAGCAATTAGGAGGGAAAGGTAAATGGTTTTTATGTCCTAGGGGTTTATTTGTGTAAAACTTTGTTCTTTTTGTTATAAAACTGTCTTGGATTTTTTTTTTTTTTTTTTTACAATGCCTTCATAATTTTTTTTTTTATGCTTTTCAAATGCCTTTTATGTAAAGGTTTAGTTCTTTGCTCTTGTATTCTTTTGCTCTCACAGACTGTCAATCTTAAACTGTAAAGAAATGTCACTATTAACTATTAATATGTGCTTTTAAAGACCAATAAACAACCAATATAGTAATATGCATACTAATAAGTCAAACTAGTTATATGTTCACTCAAAAAATTCTGTCATTTACTCACAAACATGTTCCAAACATGTATAAATGTCATGAACAAGGGATTTGTTAAGGGATTTGGTAACCAAACATCATGCCAGAACTCAGCCAAATACTTTCAAGCCCAGAGAATTCAGAGACCCCACTACCAATGATTGTTCTCCCTGTTACGGCGATGACCATAATGTGTGTTTGGGCAGCACACTGCTCTCCCACTCGAAGTGGAGGTATTTGTCCCAGAATTTCCTGTTTGCCAAAAGATGACCAGTTGAGGTCATTCATGAGTTTTCAGTCTGTCCAAATGCGACCATGAAGGTCGTTTCCCAGTCTTCTGTCAGTCTAGATGTGACCACTGAGGTTGTTCCAAAGTCTCCTGTTTGTCCAGAGATGATCATGGTGGTTGTTTCCCAGTCTTCTGTTTGTCTAAATGCGACCACAGACGGGTCATTGTTTTTTCCCAGATATGACCTAGAGGGTTGTTTCCGAATTTCCTGTTTGCCATGATGTAGCCACAGAGGCTAAACTATACTCCATCACAGCCACCGAGGTCTTTTCTGAGCTTCTGGTCAGCCTTAATTCAACCACTAAGATGATCCTTGAATTGCCCATCTGCCATAACGTGACCATGGAGGTTGCACCCAAGTTTTCTGTCTGCCCCAACAGGACCAGAGATCACCCAGGAACACCCTCATCTACTGCATTACGAAAGCCAGCACCACACATAGAAATTCTCTGGTCTCATCGTTACTAGGACTTTTGTTTTGCCAATTTGTGTACCGCTTCTAACAACTTAAAAAAAAAAAACGCAACCTTCCCCATCTTCCTAGGTTGTATTAGAGCCTGTAGACTCGCCAGGAAAATTAAAAGGATGTGACGTTTGTGTTCCTGGAGCCATTCATCCATTCAATGACACATGAAATGAATACTTATACAATGTACAGGATAATGCCAAAAGAGCCATTTTTACTGTAATGTGTCATGCAAAGAAAAGGGATGAACTATAGTCACACATAGTAAAATTTAGTCTATAGTCTCAAATATACTTTATAATCAAGCTATAGGCTAATAACAAGCTATAGGCTAATAATAATATCTGAGGAAATGAACTTGAAGTATATCAGGACCTTGAATTGTGTTCAGTCTCTTGTATGTTACGGGCACGAGCAGTAAGTTGCTGGCTGCAGTTCACTTAACTGCCACAAGGGTTTTTGATTTCTACATCTAGCCCATTTAAAGGATACATAAAATCCTATCCAAGAAATTACCCCCATCAAGACATGAGTCATACATTTTATTAATTTTTTTATTAAATTTCAATTCCATCACTGTCATTTCTACCACAATTTTCTACCACAATGCATAATCTAAGATGAGATGGAAATTACACTGTGGTGGAAAAGTGCATGGGTTAGAGGGGGGGTGAAATGAAAAGTGCCTATAGTTGAAGAAACACCCAAAAAGGAGCCCAGAAGCATGAAAAGAGCCAAGCTGCTGTACATGGAGAAATTCAGACCAAATTATGTCACCTTGGCAGAAATAGACAGACTGAACCTGATATATTCACCTGTATAAAATGAGAAGGTGTGGATTAGGCTATACAAGTCATATTGCATTACTCCTGGCAGCTCTTTTAAACTGTCACTGATAACTTTAGAAGAAGTCTGACCAAAAGTGCTTTAACTGTATACACTTGGAACAATATGTAGAGCTTGTATATGTAGAGACAGGTGGTACAGATAACAGAGAGATGATTGATGGGAGAATGCATCGGCTGAAACTTTTGATTCAGGCAGCATCGTCACGGTAACAAGCTGGAAAATATGATTTTCTTTTGAGTGATTTGTTCCAATCTGATTTGACAGGGAGCGTGACAAGAATCTCTAAAACAGGATAATCTCATCTCCTAACCTGTCCACATTTCCTTCATCTTTCACTGCCCTTTTCATTGCCGTCCCCAAAATAAAACGTTATCGTTCAGAGGTTTCACTGTTATAGCTCATGATACTCAGTTATACTGAGTTCTCAGTAAGCTCCTTCTTTTAAAAATCCCAGAGAGAAATAAAAACAGTCACAAAAGAGACATGCAGTAAATATAATTATAAATATTTGATGAGAAATGTTTGAGATTTCAGACTTTTAATTGCAAATCTGACCACAGATTTTTCTTTCCTGTGGGGTCTATAAAACATAAAGTGTGAGTATTAGTATTAGGATCATAATGGTGTCAGTGGTTCACTGCAGCTGGTGGAAATATATGAGAGTTGTGTTGGTGGTTGCTGTGGTGATTGTTGCTGTGGTGACCATGTCCGGTCCCCCACGAAGGGCTCGTGTTAGGAGGCCTTCCCATTAGCTGCGATAATGAGGCGTTTTTCTCCTCTCAGTGGCCGTACGCCCACCCTCCATTACACAATTGCTACACACATTACAAACACGGTGCTCGCAGGCACACTTGTTAGGACGCGAAACTGTTGATCATGTTAACAAGACTGATCGCTCACTGTGTTCCCAAAAAGTACAAAACACAAACACACAACAGCAAGTAATAAACTGGAACACCTAATTCAATAATTTGTTGTCTAACTTTTAATGACTTAAAGGCTTCTCTGCTGTGTGTTTGTGTGGATCGGCTTCAGGTTCAGGCTCACAGAAGAACATTGTATGGATCAAAGATTGAAAGATTAATTGAAATATTAACAGTTCAAGTATTAACAGTCTCAGATATTTCTTTTCTATGGAAGCTTGTTTTTTTAAGATAATGGCGAGATATAAACTCGCAATTGTAAGAAAAAAAACTCAGAATTGCAAGAAAAAAAGTTAGAATGGCAAGTTATAAAGTCCAATTAAAAAGACAATTTTCTCAGAATTGCGAGGAAAAAGGTAATTGCGACTTTTTATCTCACAATTCTGACTTCTTTTCTCAGAGTTCTTGATATAGCCTAAACTTGCAATTCCGAGAAAAAAACAATTCTTTGAAGAAATAAAAGTTGTTATATTATTCATTGTGTTTTTAGTTTGGCATTTTGGTTTAGTTTTCGGAAAAATGTAATTAAATTATGTCAGTAAGTGTGATTGACTGTATTATGTCTGAATTTATTCTTCCATGTCACAGTGTAGACAGGATCCTGTTAACAGAGAATAAAGGAATTACACAATAAAATATGACAATGAATTTCTGTTACTTTCATTTGAATTTTAACATATATAAAATATATATATATATATATATATATATATATATATATATATAAATACACACACTGATCAGGCATAACATTATGACCCCCTTTCTAATATTGTGTTGGTCCCCCTTTTGCTGCCAAAACAGCCCTGAAGGTGTGCTGTGGTATCTGGCACCAAGATGTTAGCAGCAGATCCTTTAAGTCCTGTAATTTGCGAGGTGGGGCCTCCATGGATCGGACTTGTTTGTTCAGCACATCCCACAGATGCTCGACTGGATTGAGACGGAGAATTTGGAGGCCAAGTCAACACTTCAAACTCATTGTTGTGCTCCTCAAATCATTCCTGAAACATTTTTGCTTTGTGGCAGGATACATTATCCTGCTGAAAGAGGCCACAGCCACCAGGGAATACCGTTTCCATGAAAGGGTGTACATGGTCTGCAACAAAGCTTAGGTAGGTGGTACGTGTCAAAGTAACATCCACATGGATGGCAGGACCCAAGGTTTCCCAGCAGAACATTGCCCAAAGCATCACACTCCCTCCGCCGTCTTGCCTTTTTCCCATAGTGCATCCTGGTGCCATGTGTTCCCCAGGTAAGCGACACACACGCACCCGGCCATCCACGTGATGTAACAGAAAACGTGATCCATCAGACCAGGCCATCTTCTTCCATTGCTCCGTGGTCCAGTTCTGATGCTCACGTGCCCACTGTTGGTGCTTTTGGACAGGGGTCAGCATGGGCACCCTGACTGGTCTGCGTCTACGCAGCCCCATACACAACAAACTGCAGTGCGCTGTGTATTCTGACACCTTTCTATGAGAACCAGCAATTTGAGCTACAGTAGCTCGTCTGTTTGATCAGAACACACGGGCCAGCCTTCGCTCCCCACGTGCATCAATGAGCCTTGGCCGCCCATGACCCTGTCGCCGGTTCACCAGTGTTCCTTCCTTGTACCACTCTTGATAGATACTGACCACTGCAGACCGGGAACACCCCACAAGAGCTGCAGTTTTGGAGATGCTCTGACCCAGTTGTCTAGCCATCACAATTTGGCCCTTGTCAAACTTGCTCAAATCCTGATGCTTGGCCATTTTTCCTGCTTCCAACACATCAACTTTGAGGACAAAATGTTCACTTGCTGCCTAATATATCCCACCCACTAACAATGAGGAAGGTAATGATGAAGAGATAATTAATGTTATTCACTTCACCTGTCAGTGGTCATAATGTTATGCCCGATCAGTGTGTATATATACAGTATATATAGATATATATTTATCTATATCCCTTATAGTGATAACCTTCCATGAAAGTTACAGAAATTCATAGGTCATATTTTTTGTTTCATTGTTTGACTTTGATAAATTGGCTAATCTAAATGGAAGCATCTCCATTTGTTCTCAATTTCTCTTATTGCTCAATCAAATCTAAAAGTTATCTAGAGAAACAAGTATAATATTAAAGAGACCTATACAGACAGATAGATCTTCTGAAACAATTGTTGCTGCAACAGCCCTCTTCCATCTTAGAATTAAAGGTGTTAAAGGTTAAATTTCAAGCCTCAGCAATTTACTTTCTCCCAGTTCACCTCTTAGCTACTGAATCTTATCACAAGCTTCACAACTATCTTTAAGATTCAGACTAAAATTCATCAAACTCAACATCTCATCCATACATCCAAACTCACCATAACCGAGTTCAGTTTGTTTTTGTTGTTGTTCTTTGTCTTTGTCTGTGCTTTTGAGCATTGTCAGTGGCAGAAAGCCTTGAGATCTTGATTATCGTGTTCTTTGAAGGCAGAGCTGAGCTATGAGGCAAGTAGAAGCTTCTATGAAAGCGTATGAGTCACACTGTTCCATAGAATCAAACACCTACACACAGACCCACGAAGACATCCACTGGTGTGACGACGCACAGGAATTTCAAATGAAAAGCCTGGTGACCTCAGCCTTGGCAGTGTGTGCGGATGGTGTGAAATAACGTGGCAGGCGGTGGGCGATGGGGCCGAGCGTGTGCCCACTCACTTGAAAGAAGAGGCACAACAGAAGACCATCTCTGTGTTTCTTTTTCTATCTTTCACATGTAGCAGTACTGCAGTGTGCCAGACTCTCCAAACCACAGTTATTTTCATGCGGAGAAATACTAACGACTAATGATCTATCTGGATTATGTCAGGTTTAGAGGTTTATACACTTAACTGAGCCAGAAAAGCCAGTGCTGCATCTTTTAAAAAATACTAATGCAACAGTACTGTACATTAATGCCGTAAAGTAAACAATGTGAATGAAATCTGTCTAGATAATTGATTTAATAAATGAACACACACACAAACAATTTCAACTCCAATAGTGATATTTTTAGAAAAGCAATTTGTATGGAAGAATGTTTCAGCCTCAGATAAAAAATAAAATAAAAAGGTAATTGCGACTTTATATTTTCCAGTGAATCACATAGCGAGACAAAAAGATGCAATAACCTTTTTAATTTTATAGGCCTTTTATAGACCGATCAGGCATAACATTATGACCACCTTCCTAATATTGTGTTGGTCCCTCTTTTGCTGCCAAAACAGCACTGAGCCATCAAGGCATGGACTCCACTAGACCCCTGAAGGTATGCTGTGGTATCTGGCACCAAGATGTTAGCAGCAGATCCTTTAAGTCCTGTAAGTTGCGAGGTGGGGCCTCCATAGATGCTCGATTGGATTGAGATCTGGGGAATTTGGAGGCCAAGTCAACACCTCAAACCTGTTGTTGTGCTCCTCAACCCATTCCTGAAACATTTTTGTTTTGTTTTGGACCTCTTTTGATAGATACTGACCACTGCAGACCGGGAACACGTGGGAAGAGCTGCAGTTTTGGAGATGCTCTGACCCAGTTGTCTAGCCATCACAATTTGGCCCTTGTCAAATTCACTGAAGTCCTTACGCTTGCCCATTTTTCCTGCTTCTAACACATCAACTTTGAGGACAAAATGTTCACTTGCTGCCTAATATATCCCACCCACTAACAGGTGCCATGATCACTTCACCTGGTCATAATGTTATGCCTGATCGGTGTATATCATTAGATTATATGTTTATATCTCACAATGCACCTATATATCTTGCATTTTCTTGTGATTGACTTTATATCTAACAATTGCATCTTTATATCTTGCAATTGCGACTTTATTTCTCACAATGTGACTATTTCTTATTTTTAATTTTTTCTTTGTGGTAGTAAATTGCACAAGCTAATACAGAGATAATGATGCACCGATTATGAGCATCCTAAAATGCTTTTAGAGCAATTCTCACAAACCTGACACCCAAACCTTTCCAAGAGACCGACAAAAACATATAAAGACAGAGAAATTGTAATGTACAAACACAGTATAGTGTGTCAGTGTGTATGTGTGTAAGACTGGATGTGCTGAGTCATTGTGTAAGAATAGATCTCTCTCTCTCTCTCTCTCTCTCTCTCTCTCTCTCTCTCTCTCTCTCTCTCTCTCTCTCTCTCTCTCTCTCTCTCTCTCTCTCTCTCTCTGCTTCAGTTGTAGTTTTTCTCCATTAAATTGACAGTTTGAAGTAATGATGACTAATGCAGAAGCGACAAACACATTATGTATAAAAGTATGCTTCAAATAGTTTGTTATTCGTTTTGTGCATTTGTGTCTAGGTGGGTGTGATGAAACAACATAGTTGAATCATTTACATATTTAACTTTCAACCAATAAGAACACTAGACTTACTCAAGACTGACACACTAGCACATTCTCCAGTGTTTGTGCCAGTATGCATTAGACAAATGGTCATTGGTTTAAAGGGTTTGTTAATTCTGTCATCATTTTGTGACCAGGAAGACCAAGATTATCAGTGAAAAAATTATGTTACGACATCTTTTCATTACATAATGTTATCATATGGCTTCAGAAGGCTTGGAGGTTTGAGGCAACATAAGAGTGAGTAAATTATGTCATTCGTGTGTGAACTACCTCTTTGTATGTGCTTCTGGCTGGATTGGGATCATATAACAGCAATGTCTCTTCTCAGAAAAGCCCTAGAGCTCTTCCACGCAACATCCATCTTTTCATCCATCCATCCTCTCGCTTTCCCTCTTTATGTTCATCGACTCACTCAGACAGTCCCTTTGGGCATGCTCTCCTCTAAACAAACCTGAATTAATCATAGGACAATAAGACAGTGAATTATTAGCCTGACTTAAAGGGTCTGGATAAAAACTGAATTACAGTGATGAATGGCTTATTGCGGTCTTTCTTATTGTAGCCCAACCTGAATGGCTACACACTCAGTCTCCGTCCCTATGCAATAAACTAAATGGTACATAATCTGCAATATCCCATACAACCATGCATTGACTGTTATCTTGCTTATTAACTAATTAATCATTAATTGCTTTCTCTTAATGGACCCTGATTTCCGGCCCCTCCTGGGACAGTGTATTACCTTTTCATGCTCCCTGCTCGTTCTTTGTTGCACATTAAACAAGAACATCAGCTGCCTCAATGAGCTGGAGATTGACTCATTCAAATTAGATAACGTTTATAATTCTGCGGCCACCAAATTAGCTTAGGGCAATTTGCATGTTATGTTCACTTGCTACAGGAAGGTAAATTGCTTAGAATGGGAGTGTAGAAAATGTGTCAAAGTTACACAAATTATGTGTATTTTAAATAAAATTGTGTTGGAAGAATTCAGCTGTTTTACACATAGTTATGTGCAGCTTTAAAATAACCTCAACCTGTGAATTTGTTCACAGCATCCAACACAATCTGTGTAGCCAAGGACAGCCATAAGGTTTACACATTTTTTTGTTAACCTTCCTGGCACATTCAGACCTGGTTTCACAGACAGGGCTTAGATTAAGCCAGGATTACACCTTAGTTCAATTAGGACATTTAAATAGCCTTGTGCAACTTGAGACAAAACATGGCACTGACATATTTTAAGATATGTCTGTGCAAGTTGCTGTCACCTCAAACTTAAATTTTAGTCTGGGACTAGTGTTAAAGGGTTAGAGTTAGGCTAACCTTAACCCTTAAAAACAGGTGTTGTGCCGAATTCCGACCCCTCGCCAAAGTATTACCCCCCTAGTATTTGGTAGGTTTATGGTTAGTTGTGGGGGAGGGGTTAGGATTAGGGGTGGGGTTAGGATTAGGCAATCAGGTAGTGACTTCAACGAGGGGGGTAATAATTTGGCAGGGGGTCAAAATTTGGCACAACAGCGTTTCTGCCAAAAAGTTGCACTTGAACACACAGAGAGAACTACTGTCAGCTAGCATGCGCGTTCTACGCCTGTGTGTGAATGAGACAACTGTCTATTTCTGCAGATATATTCTTCTATATTCATCATTCAAACAAATAAGTGCGTGTACCTTTTTGAATATCAATCCTGCTGATCACGTCCTTTATTCCACTCAGCTCATTTTAATATAAAGAAAATTTGCCCAGGAACACTCGGTAAGATGACGTAAAATTAGAACAGCCTTCTATCTGTACTGTTTTGACTTCTTTGCTCGCTGTTTTGCCCGACGCCAATTCTACATGTTGATGTTACATGTTACATGTTGGCCCAAAAAAACCCAGACGGTGTCCCAGCCAACGGTGCGGAATGTTGGTTGGCTTGGTGTGTCCCGGGCTTTAAACCTTGCCTGTGAAACCGGGGGTCACTGTGTTAAAACCACCACAGTGAGTGTGCTAAAATGAACGTTGTCGTACACAGTGAACACAGTTTGAGTCAGTTTTAACACATCCTTTCTAAAGGACTGTTCACACCAGGAATGATAACTATGTCACTGTTTTTATTGTTCATCAGCTGGAAAAAATCGTTCTGAAAGTGATTCAAAGGATATTGTTTCTCTGTGCCATTACCGTTATTGTGGTGTGGACTGTTCTATTCCTTTCTATTTAGAAAGATTTTTCAGAACTATATCTTTATCGTTATATAATCCTTGGTGTGAAAGGCCCTTAAGAGTGTATGCTTATTTGGTATGTGCAATTATTACAAATGTGTGTGTATATATATATATATATATATATATATATATATATATATATATATATATATATATATATATATATATATATAACAAAAAAAAAAAAATACATCATGCTGTCATGACAACCCATATGCAAATTCAGTAATAAAAATGTTTTTGCATGTTTTTGTGAATTTACAATAAAAAATATTCAAATATTGACGTGCACATAATTGTGATTCATTTGCATATACTTGTCTACATTTATTTTAATTATTATTTTTTTAAATTAAATTTTACATTTGATTGACAGCCCTCAAATTTGCACCAAAGAGACAAATGAATGTGGTCACCTCTTTTAATTAACGAGTTTGGGATTAATCGAAACTCCAAAGCAAAGGGAGGACAAAATCCCTATTAATGCCCATGCTTTTGACATTAAATGTTGAAATAGCACATATGGATTTGGTGTTTAGGCATCCATATACTTTTGACCATGTATTGTTTTTAATATCTAAGCTATCTTCTTATAGACTGTAATTAAGAAAAGAGAGAAGGCCAGAGAAGATAAAGACACTGCTTGGCTCATTGGTTCAGTTTTCCCAGTGCTGCTCACACAGATGTCTCAATCTCTCTCTCTCTCTCTCTCTCTCTCTCTCTCTCTCTCTCTCTCTCTCTCTCTCTCTCTCTCTCTCTCTCTCTCTCTCTCTCTCTCTCTCTCTCTCTCTCTCTCTCTCTCTCTCTCTCTCTCTCATATTACCATTTTGCTTCCACTGCAGCTCAATCTAACTGCCTGGCCAGTGAAAGTGCATGTGGCTGTTGTTATAAACAATGTTTACTGCACTTTTTCAAATTGTTCCTCTGTTGCCATGTACTTTAAACTGCAAAGCCAGGAAAACAAATATTGGGAATATAAATCTGCCTATTTTGTAAGGATTATTGTTAAGGGAGCTGAAAAGCGATGGACAGAAATGAAAAATTCAGGGTATACGGAAAGAGAAGATGAATGTACTATTACTGTGAGTGGGTACAGATTGTTGTGTTAGGAAGACAGAATCATACAACATCATAAATACTGGTGTGAAAATGCTAGTGCTTGGAATTCTGTATGCAAGTGATTAGTATTATGTATGCAAGTGACCCTTATTTTTACAGGCTTCTTTGTTCATATTTACCAAAGGGTGACAATAATTCTGACCACAACTGTACATCAAAAAAATGCAATGGCTGTAGAATAATATAAATGGATATAAAATGTTCAATACATATATTGGGGTACAAAAGTCTGATACCAATAGTGAGAATTTAAATTAATTTCTTTAATGAAAATAAAAATCTAAGAAAAATTGATTTTTAGACCCCACATATACTATGGAGATGACTGGTTTATAGGAACATGTCAGTGTGTGTTTGTTTATTCCTGAATTGACTCATTTGTTGAATATTTGTTTAGCGTTTCCTGTGAGCATGTGGTGGGGATTACCATGCAATTCTTGTGCCCGGTTTGAGTTTCAGGATTCAGGATTCAAATTGTCAGAAAGGTAATTTCTCTCTCATTGTGTGCACCCTTCCCTTTTCTTTCTCTATGCAGATTTTTCCTTCTGTTGTTGTCTATCCGTTATCTTGACTTATTCACCTTCAGAGAAAGACAGATAGACATTGAGGGTTTGCCATCAGATATGAAATGCCCACATTGTAAAAACACATACATCTCTCCTTTATTTGTTTTGGTCCTCTTGGGATGATATCATCATAAGGGCCGACAGATGGAGAGACGTATTAGTGGAGGGATTCTTTATTCATTTCATTCAGCCCCTGATACTTAAACAGGAGCTGATGTGGCTCAATGGAATATATGCTAGTAGAAGTAGTATATCAGAACCATTGACAGATTTGTTTTCATTTTATTTTGTGTTTTCATTGGAATGTTTTTTAGTGACTAAGGGGGGAATCAGAGTGAAAAAACACAGATAGCTTACCGCAGCTGCTGTTTTCAATAGGGTCTAGCAGCACTTATGGTTTATGGGGACAGAGATCCTGGGAGATAGAGCAAGAGCTAAGACAATGAAAGCTGTTGGTAAGAGAAAGAAAAATACTCAAAATAAGTCACAATGAGAGGGAGCTAGTCCTTAAAGGGATAGTTCACCCAAAAGTGAAAAGTTTGTCATCATTTACTCACCCTCAAGTTGTTCCAAACCTGTATGAGTTTCTTTCGTCTGTTGAACACAAAAGAAGATATTTTGAAGAATGTTGGTAACCAGACAGTTGATGGACCCCACTGACTTCCATAGTAGGAATAAAATACTATGGAAGTCAATGGGGTCTATCAACTGAATTATCCCTTTAAATATCCTTAAAGCAAGAAGTCTGCATATAATCTTAAAGTAAATCTTAAAATAGATTGCTCACAAATGAAAACTGCCATCATTTACTCACCCCTGTGCCCTTCCAAACCTGTATGGCTTTCTCTCTTTACAGAACAAATTAACTTTCCTCATAATATCTTGTGTTCTGTAGAAGAAAGAAAGTCATACAGGTTTGAAATGTGACCCTGGACCACAAAACCAGTCATAAGTTGCACGGGTATATTTGTGGGAATAGCCAACAATACATTGTATGGGTCAAAATGATTGATTATTGATTATTCCATTATTGATTTTCTTTTATGCCAAAAATCATTAGGATATTAAGTAAATCATTAAGTGATCATGTTCCTGAAGATATTTTGTACATTTCCTACTGTAAATCTATCAAAAACATTATTATTACTAGTAATATGAATTGCTAAGGACTTCATTTGGACAACAACAAGGCAATTTTCTCAATATTTAGATTTTTTACACCCTCAGATTCCAGATTTTCAAATAGGTGTATCTCGTCCAAATACTGTCCTAACAAACCATACATCAATGGAAAGCTTATTTATTCAGATTTCAGATCATGTATGAATCTCAATTTCACAAAATTGACCCTTGTGTCTGGTTTTGTGGTCCAGGGTCACAAATGATGTGAGGGTACGTAAACGATGAGAGAATTTTCATTTTTGGGTGAACTATCCCTTTAAGACTGTTTTTCAGAGATTAAGTCGTAATGTCGGTTTATGTGTATGTATTAATAACATTTGGTTAGGTTTATGCATTAAAAGGAAAAAATTCCCCATTGGCGTATTAAAATTTAAAACCAACTTAAACATAGAATCACAGACATTATCTGACAACAACTGTTATTATCTTTCACAGATTTGATCAAATGTGAATCTAAGAAAACAACATTTCTGATGAAGAAAATGATTCGAAAAAGTTTGAGGTAAAATGAGGATAAAGATTAGGGGAAGGAAAATGACATCATTGACATTCAGCTCACATTTTCTCCTCCCTTCCTTTCCCTGCATCTCTCTCCTTCTCCATCTCCCTTCCATCACTCTTACTCTGTTTGCGACTAACTCTCTCTTTCTCCTCTTCTTTCAATCCTGGTCTCCTCCTTCCTCTCACATCAACTTTTCCCCCGACTCTACTGCACAGCAAGCAAAGTGAGCTTTATTCAGTTCAGGTTTTCTCTGAAGGCCGTACAGCTCAAGTGAGATTTGGGCTCTGATCTTTGACTCTTTCCACAAACTATTGTAAATTTCTACTGCAGGAGACCAAACAGCCAGAGACAAACTCCCACCTCTCTCTGAAAACTGAACCGTCTCTACCTTTTTTTTTACGGTAACAAACTTCAGTTCTTCTCCTGTCTCCTAAAATAAACTCAGCCTAGACATTTCCGCTTTTTGTGTTAGTCAATTTACATTTACAGGAATATTTATAGATTAGCATTTATGCATTTGGCAGAATCTTTTATCCAAAGCAACTTTTGCATTCAAGTTACACATTTTACCAGTATGCATTTTCCCTATAGGAATCAAACCCATTTCTTTAATGTTGTTAGTGCCATTTAATGCCAGCACAATAAAGAAGCAATAATACAACATGAGTACAAACATTTACTCAGGCAGGTATTACAGATATTAAACACAACCAGCACTTTCAGCTGTGAAGTCACAATGGTGCCCTAAAGCTGTAACCATGGAAACCACTCTTTGTCAGTTTGCTGGAATGATATGGCAAAGCATGGGCTACAGGAGGCACCGGCGATCGTTGCCATGGCAATAACCATATAAAAACAGTGATGATCATTACAAGCCCTGTTTTGTCTACAGCGTAGGTCAGATGTTAGATACAGGAAGAAGAAATATAGGCTAACATTTCTGTTTGAACAACCTCACCGTGGATTAAAATAAACCACATACAATATATAGTTGTGCTAATGTGGATATGTGATATCAAATAACTCTCAGAGGAGAGCAGAAGGCACTGGAGCAGTCCAGGTAGGGGAGCCATGCTCAATCACGGGCTCAGTACTTGATTAGACATGCATGGGTAAATCCAGAGCCATGCCCCAGCACTTCTGTCTGTTCCAGTGTTATTAAATGATCTGTCTGTCTGAGGAATTCAGAGAGAGCCGGGACAGCTTAACCCTGGCCGGGATTGAACTTCCTCTGAATATATAAGGATACAAACTGGGAGAACATGGGTAATTGTGGGAATAATATCAATAGCACATCAAAAGGAAAAGATTATGGTAAACTCTCAAGTGTATTGATATAATGGGCCTCAGTTTTATCTTCAACGGTAGATCCAAAAAGAGCAAACTGGTGAATACTGGTACTTCATTCATCTCTGTCCATGGTGCTGAATCAAGCCTATGAATGGCTTTCATTCCTGAGCAACTTTTTCCTCCATAGAGGCAAATATTAGTACAACGTCTGTTGTAAGACTTTTCTGGGTGTTTAGTAAAAGTATAGGGGGCTTATGTTAAATGTTTTACTTCATTATTGCAAACTGCACTGTAAAAAAAAAATTTAATTTGTGTGTGTGTGTGTGTGTGTGTGTGTGTGTGTGTGTGTGTGTGTGTGTGTGTGTGTGTGTGTGAACATACTAAATTGTCCAAACAACAACAAAACAAAGTATGTTTATTTGTCCTCAACTAAACTAAAAGTTTATAGAACTAGTATAAATGTTGTTTCAACTTTCAAATCAAAAATGTATGCTGAAACAACTGCACTAGATTTCCGCTGGCTTTATTCTGTATAGCTTTCGCGAGATGGTTTTGCATGCCAAATGTATTCATTTTGGTATAAAGATGGGTAATGTCTTTCTTTATTGGCGTCTATGGTTCAATGAACCTTTAACGTCCGCACAAATGGTTATTTATAGTTGAACTGAACAATGTTTCGAAATTGTTCTTCACACTATGAAATATATACACTCACCTAAAAGATTATTAGGAACACCATACTAATACTGTGTTTGACCCCCTTTCACCTTCAGAACTGCCTTAATTCTACGTGGCATTGATTCAATAAGGTGCTGAAAGCATTCTTTAGAAATGTTGGCCCATATTGATAGGATAGCATCTTGCAGTTGATAGAGATTTGTGGGATGCACATCCAGGGCACGAAGCTCCCGTTCCACCACATCCCAAAGATGCTCTATTGGGTTGAGATCTGGTGACTGTGGGGGCCATTTTAGTACAGTGAACTCATTGTCATGTTCAAGAAACCAATTTGAAATGATTCGAGCTTTGTGACATGGTGCATTATCCTGCTGGAAGTAGCCATCAGAGAATGGGTACATGGTGGTCATAAAGGGATGGACATGGTCAGAAACAATGCTCAGGTAGGCCGTGGCATTTAAACGATGCCCAATTGTCACTAAGGGGCCTAAAGTGTACCAAGAAAACATCCCCCACACCATTACACCACCACCACCAGCCTGCACAGTGGTAACAAGGCATGATGGATCCATGTTCTCATTCTGTTTACGCCAAATTCTGACTCTACCATCTGAATGTCTCAACAGAAATCGAGACTCATCAGACCAGGCAACATTTTTCCAGTCTTCAACTGTCCAATTTTGGTGAGCTTGTGTAAATTGTAGCCTCTTTTTCCTATTTGTAGTGGAGATGAGTGGTACCCGGTGGGGTCTTCTGCTGTTGTAGCCCATCCGCCTCAAGGATGTGCGTGTTGTGGCTTCACAAATGCTTTGCTGCATACCTCGGTTGTAACGAGTGGTTATTTCAGTCAAAGTTGCTCTTCTATCAGCTTGAATCAGTCGGCCCATTCTCCTCTAACCTCTAGCATCAACAAGGCATTTTCGCCCACAGGACTGTCGCATACTGGATGTTTTTCCCTTTTCACACCATTCTTTGTAAACCCTAGAAATGGTTGTGCATGAAAATCCCAGTAACTGATCAGATTGTGAAATACTCAGACCAGGCCCATCTGGCACCAACAACCATGCCACGCTCAAAATTGCTTAAATCACCTTTCTTTCCCATTCTGACATTCAGTTTGGAGTTCAGGAGATTGTCTTGACCAGGACCACACCCCTAAATGCATTGAAGCAACTGCCATGTGATTAGTTGATTAGATAATTGCATTAATGAGAAATTGAACAGGTGTTCCTAATAATCCTTTAGGTGAGTGTATATATATATATATTAAGAACTTTTCACTGAAAGGCTCTTTGGGGAAACCAAAATGGTTCTTCTGTTCCATAGCTGTGAAAAGCCTCTTCTGGAACCTTTATTTTTAGAGTGTAAAGCGCTCGTCACATGATCAATCAGTATAGTAGTAGGCTAACTGCAAACACGTCATGTTATAACAGGCTGTCACACAAAATACAAAACGACACATAATCGTTGTCTCTATGCGTGTTATTATGTATGGTCTAACGTTAAGAGGCCAATCGGAAAAGCTTTCCTTTACACAAACCCCATT
This sequence comes from Paracanthobrama guichenoti, assembly GCA_018749465.1. Lineage (NCBI taxonomy): Eukaryota > Metazoa > Chordata > Actinopteri > Cypriniformes > Gobionidae > Paracanthobrama > Paracanthobrama guichenoti. The sequence continues at coordinate 24,302,211 of CM031966.1, forward strand.
CCCGTGATTAGGTGTAATGGGGGTGGGGGCACCACCGGCATTTACCGGCGAGCTCTTCGGGAAACTGGAACTTCTGAATCAGCTCCGTACCTCAGCATTTAAGTGCCGCATCTCGTTCGTTTGTGAATATCTTTTTGTGTGTGTGGACCTGCCTTGTGTTCAGCGCAGTAACGAATGTCTTAAGTCAGTAAGGAAATGCACACAAGTGGCCGAGCTGGAGCTGCGCGGAGCCCGCACGCATTCTGCACCGCGGGTCGGTGGTGGAGATTCGTGTTTTTAGACTGGTAACAGCGGATAGCGGTCGTGCTGGGCGCGGTGCGGGATTAATATGGATCAATGACACGCACCTCATAGATAATGGAATATACAAAACTGTATTTGCGCATTTGAAACTGTTTGTGAGTAGGCTACTACATGACCAGTTCACTGTTAAAGATACACCGTACTGGATTCATCCTTTCCAAGACGCTGTGGACATATTCAAAGAGAAAAGTGATTCGTTTCTATTACGAAAATTGAGCATTTCACCTCTGGCACTCGGATCAACGACGCATTTATGGAAATTGGGTCTCTCAGGTGGCATGAAACTGCGAAGACGTGACTGGTAATAATTCAGAACCATTTCTTTCCCTGTCGAAAAAAATAAATAATAATAATAATAATTAAGCCAGCCAGGTTTTGACCACTTTTCAGCTCATCAGACTGGTTTAAGGGTTTTATTTTTTATTATTATTATTTCCACTTGTCTATGAATATAACCTGTCACTCCCTTAGAAAGTGACAACTACTCCCCACAGTGCGAATTATGGGGTGGGGATGGGGGTTGGATGTTGACCCCATAAGGATTGAACCCCAAACGACGTCAAAACAAATGTTTGGAGGGGTCTTAAACGTAGACTATATGTACAGTAGATGTTCCACTACTCGAGAACTCATAATAGTTTCATTATTTATCATTTCGTTGTAGTTTTACATATCACAAACCGTTTTAGCGTTTTGTTTAAAATGTCTTTGAGGTACAATTTGAAGGTTAGCTAACTGTAACTGTACTGGCGGCGCCTAAAACCGTTTGGGTTGCGTGTGACGAACCTCAGCCGACTGCGCCCCAAAATGAACTGACAGAATACCGAAAGAAAAGTCGTCCGCTTTGAAAGTAACTGATTAGGCTAATTCGCACACCGATGTTGCCACATGCAAAAACGTTGCAGAGTTTCGAATGCATTTGAATTCTGAATTGTCTTTTTGAAGTAAATGCAGTAGTAACAAAGCATTACTAACAAGATGTCTCTGACCCAGTAGGACCTGATGATATTCAACGCAACGCTTCATCATTTCAGTGATCCAGCTGCGTGGGTTGAACACTGATGCTCCGGATCTCTGATGCTGATGCTGGTTCATCGCCCTTGCGCTGTTGCTGCATTCTAGGATGTTGCGACAAGTGTTGCACGAAGGGCTTAAGACGTCATTCCACAAACTGGGCCACTTTGTCGCCAATCACCCGGTGTTTTTCGCCTCTGCGCCCGTGCTGATCTCCATCCTGCTGGGCGCGAGCTTCAGCAGATACCGCATAGAGGAAAACGTGGAGTACCTGTTAGCCCCCAAACACAGCCTGGCGAAGATCGAGGGGAACTTGGTGGATAGTTTGTTCCCCGTGAACCGGTCCAAACACACGCTGTACTCGGACTTGCAAACACCCGGGAGATATGGCCGGGTCATCGTGACTTCGCGCAGGGGGAGCGTGTTGGACCCTCACCACGTCAACTCAGTCCTAAAGGTGAGCAACATTTTACTCAAGTAATTTGCCTTGTTTCACACTTGTCTCCATGAATCAATATTTTGTTATTTTAGCTTCTTTTTGCCAGGTCCAACAACATTTATCTTGTTAGTCTTTCTCATATTTCAGAGGTAAAACGTGTAATCAAGTGGATAGTTATGAATTATTATACATCTTTTATTCAGCTTCACAACTGTGTCCTGCTTTTTAAACAAACGTAATATCAAATATTTATCCTAAAGTTCTACTTTTCACATTTTAGCTCAGGTTTCTGATTGTTAAATCCATTAAAATAAATGCTAGATTTATCAATATGTATACATGTTAAACCCATTATCTGATTACAAAACATTTTGTGCCATTGTGCCAAACATTTTTTTTTTTTTTTGTCCCAGTATTCAGGAATCATTGGGAGAAAAAACTGACAAAAAGTCTACACTTCAAAATTGAACAAATCTGTAATTTTAACTCCTCTGTGCCACGGGTGCTATCATATTAACTGGATTTAAAATATACGTGTTTCCACAGCTCTCCCTGGAATTTTTTTTTCCCATATCAGAAATATTTCATGCCAGTCAGAGTTTTAGTTTGTGGCCTACTTTTTCGTCCTGTAACATAGCTTCCCGATTCAGCTCCACAATTCACTCCCTCAGAAACCACCAACATGAAATATAATTCTGGCAACTTCTGCTTATAATGTACTGGCAAGAAATCCTAACTTCAGGCAAAAACCAAATGAGCACTTGACCTCTTTTTTATTTTGTGAAATATTGAAATGTGTGTGCTTTAAATTTTAAAGTGACATTTTGCTTGCACAGACTATTTATTATGAAATGCAAAGTACTCACTTCTTGTGCATTTAGACTCATCCTTTCTAACTCAAAACATTCATTTCAATTTTCTTAAGCTAATTGAACTAAGCCTGAGCTGTGAGCAGCGACCACATCGTAAGAACTTTTTAATATTCACATTGCATTGTGTTTTCCAGAAATAGAGCCTTCTTTATATTCTCACTGCACCACAACACAACAGGTCTCGGTATAACCTTGTTCACTGTATCACAGTAATAGACCACCGTTGGTGAGCTCTCCTCTACTGATCCATGATTTAAAAGAGTGTGACAATTGTGTATGCCAAGATCTGATCTGATTCGGAAAGAAGGGAAAATCACGGTTCAAAGGAATTGAGGTGATTTTCTGTGCAATATATCGTTTTTTCTGTTTCCTACACATAAAGAGCAGACAGCCCATTTGCATGTCCGTCTAGGTCAGAGACTGTGGGCATGCAGATGTCATGCTTTAGTCTCCAACTGAGGGTTAATTATCAAGCTTGAGCAATTAGAGGCCTGATTGGTGTATGTCTGACATTTCTTTGCTGCTCGAGGAGGCCGGAGGAGCATTGGAGGAGGTATAGCCTCCCCCGGTGATCTGAGTCTGACACAGTCTAATCAGTCTGACATTAACAACGCACAGAGACTGACCTCAGAGGACAATCAATCCTCTTCTCACATGGATTGCTGTGGAAGAAAGTCTAAAAAGTTCTGTTTGTCTTGTTGGCACACTCTTCCTGCAGCAACATGCTTTCTTGTTGCCTGGCAACAAGATAGTAGCAACTGAATACTTTGAAATGTGACATAATCTCATACTTAAAAAGTTTACTCTGGAGTATTAAAGATTTCTAATGTGTGCATGAATCTACACTGCTGTTCCATTTTTTTTATTTTATTATTTTTTTTTTTTTTACGAAATTAAGAAATTAATACTTGTATTCAGCAAGGACGCATTCATTTGATCAATATCAGTAAAGACTTTTACCTTGTAACAAAAAAATATTTCAAATAAGTATTCTTTTGAACTTTCTATTAATCAAAAATGCATTTCGGTTTTCCACAAAAATATTATAATTTACATAGCATATTATAAAGATTATGAAGGATCATGTGACTCTGAAGACTGAAGTAATGATGCTGAAATTTCAGCTTTTTGATCAAATAAATTCTGCCTTGATGAGCATAGTAGACTTCTTACAAAAACCTATTTTATCTATTACCTGGTATGTATTAGTAAACATTTTGATCCTTCTCTTTTTCCACCCCCAGCTACACAACACAATCACTCAGATCCAGGTTCCTATGCTGGGATTCAACTACACCTTTGCTCACCTCTGCCTGCTGGATGATAGCAAGAGCTGCATCGTGGACGACATCCTACGGGTTCTGGAAGAGATGAGATCGGCTCGTGCATCCAACCATTCAGTACCTCCTCTGCGTTATCCCATCACCAAACTCAAAGATGGGCGGGAGGCCTACATTGGGCACCAACTGGGCGGAGTCCTGGCAGGTGGAGGGAGAGACGGGGTGCGTTCTGCTCGAGCCCTTCAACTCACATACTACCTGCAAGCGGCCAGCCCACTGAACGAAGTGGTGGCGGCCAGCTGGGAGCTGCTGTTCTGCAGGGAGCTGGAGAACTTTGGAAAGGCTCACCCGGAGCTTAGTCTATACCCCTTTACCTCCTCTTCTCTTCAGAGGGACTTCCAAAGGACCAGTCGTGTATCAGAGCGACCGCTGCTCTTTAGCCTGGCCGTGTGTCTGTCACTGGCCATGCTTTGCTGCTCAATGCGAGACTGTGTACGTACGAAGCCCTGGCTGGGTCTGCTGGCTCTGGTGACCGTCAGCCTGGCTACACTCACCTCTGCAGGCATCTTTAACCTCACAGGAGCTAAATACAATTCAACATACCTGGGCATTCCGTTTGTCATGCTAGGTGAGATTATAGTACTCCTCCCTGTCATCCTATTATGCAAAAATGTACGCGGCCATTCAAAAGTTTAGTGTTATTCTTTCACGATTTGAAAGAAGTCTCTTATGCTCACCAATGTATTTGATCAGAAATACATTCAAAACAGTAATGCTGTGAAATTTGATTACAATTTAAAATAACTTCATATTTGAATATATTTAAAATGTATTTTATTCCAGATATAGCCATTAGTCCAGTCTTCAGTGTCACATAATCCTTCAGAAATCATTATAATATGTTTAAGAAACATTTATTCTTATCACTAATGTTGAAAAACAGGATTTTGCAGGATTCCTTGATGAATATAATGTTCAAAAGAACAGTGTTTATATTTTTTTGTAAAAAGCCTTTAGTCACTTTTGATCAATTTGATGTATCCTTGCTAGGTATACATTTCTTTCAAAAACAAATCTTACTGACCCCATATTTAGAGGTCAAGCACCGAAGTATTCAAATTGTATTCATTGGCTTTCTTATTATTATTATTCTTCCGTTCAGGAAGTCTATGGCAGCCCATAGAACTGCTTGCAGGAAAGTTATGAAATTTGGCACTCAGATAGAGGACAGTCTGAACCATCACCATAACACCATAGTCTGTGACTCAATCCCTCTAGCGCCACCACCTGTCCAAGGTTTGACGTATGTTTGTGCTAATAACTTTTGAACCGTAAGGGAAAGAAACAAATTCCTCTTAATTCCTTGGCTCAAGATGATTCTATTCTCCGAAAAAAAATTCGCCATTTTGAATTTTTTGAACTCCTCCTAGACCGTTGCTCTGATTTTCACAAAAAATTAACCAGATCATCTTCAGACCATGCAGACAAAAATGTATGTAATTTAAGTCGATTTTTCAATCCATTCTTGAGTAACGCACAAACGAATTCGACAAAGTGCCCGCCAAAATGAACATTTGGCTATATCTCCTCAATGCTTTAGCATATTTTGACCAAATTTGGTGTGTGTTATGACAACCATGATCTGAGACTACCTGCACAGTTTTGGCGCACTGCCACCTAGTGGTCAGGAGATATGGAAAAATGGCTATTTTTTAGTGCTGTGCAAATTATCGAGTTAACACAGGCGATTAATTTTTTCAGTTTAACGCATTACAAATATTTAACGTAATTAACCTTGGGAAAAACAGAGCTAAGTTGTTCGTTAGTTCATTTTCATATCCATTTTTGCCTAGCATTACATTATATGATCACGCTCTTATTCATGTAAATGCTTTTAAACCATCTAAGCGCGACAAGACAGAAGAGAACGCGCTGTATGTCAGTGTCCTGTCTGTGTGGCTGCGTCACAATCAGATCCCTAGTTCAGTAGTCAGGGCACTGATCAGGGAGTCGGCCACATTCATGTACGTTACACCATATACTGATTTACCACCTAGGAAGAAAGTCTCGTGAACACATCGAGTTCTTTTTCGCTCTTGAACAAACAATAGCAACAACACAGAGAATGTTGCCAAAATGCCAGTTTTGTAGAGTATTCTCATAACAGGAGTCTTACATTAGTTAAATAACGTCTTAAATGAACTTGTGAGAAAATGAGATCTGTGTCATGTTCGGTAGCCACCGATCTTAAAGTCACAGCAGCACTAATGATGTCTGTCATTAATGTTCATCAAAGAACAAAGGAACAGAGAAAAGTGTAGCTTTAATGATGATTAATCTATATTTAATTTATTATTTATGCAATTAAGAAAGGTGTTTGATAACTATTAAATTTCTGTATATGTCTAACAGGGAAGGCCACAGGTAAATATAACATTTATTATAATGGGTTTATGTAAAGATTGTTTTAAGTTCACTTAAATTAAAAGTTTTTTTTTTTTAAACAAAAAGCCTAATAAATGTTGAAATTGGTAGCTTTCATTTATACTGTAATGTAATGTCATTAATGTTTCATAGAGACATTAGTATCAGTGATACTGGCCTTCATTCATAAAGGATGCCATTACAACACATATTTAAAATATGCTGTCTTTAAAATGTTTCTACATTAATTTGGAGGGTAACTGAAATTAATACAATATCAAAATATTAAAAACTATAAACTATATATATTTACCAAAAATATAAACTCGCAATTACAGATTTTTTTCATTAACAATTTTTTAATCGATTCCCAGCACTCTTATTTTTGCTTATAACTTCTAAACTTTTCCTATATCAGCCATTTTGGGCGTCAGACATTTTGAATTTTGAACCAATTTTGCTATTTTTGCCTGAACTTCCTGTCCACCATTTTTCTTTTATTTCAAAACATACTTTTTTCGAACCTTCATCTAGACCATTTGTCCAATTTTCACCAAAATCGAATCATATCATCTCCAGACCGTGCCAACAAAAAGCTATGGATTTCGTGTCGATAGATGAAACTGTTTTCAGCAAATTAGAGGCATGATGTCAAAATGACTGTATCTCTGCAATGCTTTGGAATATAGTCTTTGTCACCTTACTTTGACCACACCACATCAATTTGGCCACAGCGCCACCTATTGGTCAAAAGTGATAAACCATTAAATCATCACTAGTGACTGTATTTATGATTTTTCAGCCATTTTAACTAAAATCATCTTAAAATGTCTTTAATTGCTCATTGTTGCTGTTGGTCTGATACTCCTAGGCATGTTGGCATGACTTATCATGTGCTTGGCCCCGATAATTGCTGTTTGCAGTTATATTTTTGATTGGTATATGCATCATCCCAGTGATTTGTGCTCTTCAAGATTCAAGATTCAAGATTCAAGAGTTTTATTTGTCACATACACAGTTATATACAGAATATACAACCGGCAGTGAAATGTAAACAGGTCCGCTCCATGGACAGTGCAAATTCACAGTTAAAAACACAAGGAAGAAATTATAATAGAAATAGGATATAAAAAAGTACTATCTATATATATATATATATATATATATATATATATATATATATATATATGTCTATATCTGTAGAATTATAAATAATCAAGTCAAGAAAAAAAAGGTAACAAATAAGGATAAAGTGGAATAAAATAATTGAAGTAGACTTTGCAGTGAGTAAACTGTAGACTTATAAATATGTGGTTAACAAATGTATAAAGAGTATAATGTGCAAACAGGTTTATAACAGGTTGTTACACAGTAACAACGAGAACAGAAAGTGCAGTGCAATGTCAGTGTATCGATGTTTATCCTGACGTGAAGTCACGTGATGTTAAGTGACTGAGTTCAGGAGTCTGATGGCCTGGGGAAGAAGCTCCTCCTGAGTCTCTCAGTTTTGGCCATCAGGCTTGAAGCGCTTACCAGATGGTAGCAGCGTGAAATGAGGGTTTGCAGGGTGATTAGAGTCCTTGATGATCTTGGTAGCTCTATCTTTGCAGCGTTTGGTGTAGGCGTCCTGCAGAGGCGGGAGAGCTGACCCTGAGATACGCTCGGATAAGCGCACTACTCTTTGCAGGGCTTTGCGGTCATGACTGGTGCTGTTCCCATACCACGCTGTGATGCACTGAGTTAAAACACTTTCTATCGCCCCTAAATAGAAAGTTTTCAGGATAGCTGGTGAAACCCTGAATTTCCTCAGCTGGCGCAGGTGGTACAGTCTTTGCCTGGCTTTTTCACCTGTGTCTGAATGTGAGCAGTCCAGGTCAGGTCCTCGGAGATGTTTACTCCCAGGTACTTGAAGCTGCTCACTCTCTCTACTGGTGACCCGCTGATCATGAGGGGAGTATGTCCGTTGCTGTCTCTTCCTGAAGTCCACAATCATTTCTTTGGTCTTGCCAACATTCAGAGAGAGACAGTTGTCCTGGCACCATGATGTTAGATGCTCCACCTCGTCCAAGTATGCCGTCTCATTGTTGTTGGAAATGAGGCCCAGGACAACAGTATCATCAGCAAATTTGATGATAGAGGTGGAGCTGTGTGTGGACAAACAGTCATGCGTGTAGAGAGAGTAGAGCAGGGGCTCAGGACACAGCCCTGTGGAGCTCCCACACTCAGGGTGATGGAGGTGGAGGTGGACTGGCCTATTCTCACCACCTGAGGCCTGCCAGTGAGGAAGTCCTCAATCCAGTGGCAGAGAGAAGGATTCAGGCCGAGATCCAGGAGTTTGGAGGTTAGCTTGGTGGGAACTATGGTGTTAAAGGCTGAGCTATAGTCAATAAATAGCAGTCTTCACGTAGTTCCCACTTTTGCTGTCGATGTGAGTGAGGAGGAGTGGAGGACATGAGAGATGGCATCTTCAGTCGATCTATTGGGACGATAGGCAAACTGAAGAGGGTCCAAAGTGTCAGGAATGAAGGCGCAAATGGTGTTTTTAATGAGTCTCTCAAAGACCTTCATGACTATAGACGTGAGAGCCACTGGACGATAGTCATTTAGGCAAGAGGGTTTACTGTTCTTAGGGACAGGGATGATGGTGGATTTTTGAAGGAGGTGGGGACCACAGATGTAGCGAGGGACTCATTAAAGATAGATGTAAACAACCCGGCGAGCTGATCAGCACAGGACCGCAGAACACGACCTGAGATACCATCTGGCCCGGCAGCTTTCCTGACGTCCACACGCTTGAGTGCTCTCCGAACTTCATCCTCTGAGACAGAGATCACGTGATTGTTGCTGCTCTGAGTAATTCCCTCTGACGCGCCACTTGGCGGAGTCGCGTTGCCGCGGTTACAGTCAAAGCGAGCATAGAAAGAGTTTAACTCGTTCACGAGCAACGGATCAGCGCTTGCCTCTGCAGAGGATTTAGATCCAAAAGAGCAGATGGACCTCAGACCTTGCCACATGCGCCGCGAGTCGTTGAGTTGGAAATGAGACTCACTCGGTCTTTATAACGGAGTTTTTGCGGCTTTAACTGCTCGTCTGAGAGCATAGCAGGACGATCTGTATTCAGTCATGTTCCCTGAATGGAGACCGCATTGTAAGCAGCAGTGCGTATGCGTTCACTGCCTTGCAGATTGAATTGTCCACCCACGGTTTCTGATTTGAGAAGGGCGTTATTGTTATTGTTTGCGTGGCTTTGCTGTAAGCCTGTTGATGAAGCAAAGCGCCACGTCTGTGAACTCGCTTACGTCAGCTGAACTCGCTCGGAACATGTCCCAATCCACATCGCCCAGAGCTGCCTGTAGCGCGGTCTCTGAGTGGGGTGACCAACGCTTAACTTCCCGCCTCACCGGGGGTTCCTGGAGGAGCTTTTGTTTGTATTCGGAGTGAGGAAAATGGCGGCATGATCCGATTTGCCAAGCGCTGGAAGTGACCGCGCTTTATAGGCGTTCTTAAACGAAGAGTAGCAGTGATCCAGTGTGTTTGCTCCTCGTGTGGGGCAGGAGACGTGCTGGTGAAAGTTTGGCAGGACTTTCTTTAGGTTTGCTTTGTTAAAATCGCCCGCGACAATGAATGCCCGCGTCGGGATGTTGGTTTATGACGCCGCTGGCAACATCATGAAGGCCAGATAAAGCCAGCGCTGTGTCTGCCTGCGGTGGGATGTAAGCGGCGGTCGCGACAACCGCAGAAAACTCCCTAGGCAGATAGAATGGGCGGCAGATGATTGTTAAATGTTCCAGATGAGGCGAGCAGGACCGCGAGAGAATGGTGATGTTCCTGGGATCGCACCATTTCTTGTTGATCATGAAACACACTCCACCGCCTTTGGATTTACCAGCCTCGGCTGTTCTGTCCATCCGAAAAACAGAAGTTCTCCGACGGCGTCACAGCTGTGTCCGGGACCGCGGGCGTGAGCCATGTTTCAGACAAACAATAGATATTACAGTCTCTCATGTCCCGTTGAAAACTTATCCTGGCTCTAAGATCGTCCATCTTATTATCCAAGGATTGAACATTTGCTAGAAGAATGCTCGGGAGAGGAGGTCTGAATGCCCTTTTCCTCAGTCTGTTACGGATACCAGCACGTTTCCCACGGTGTTTCTTTGTTCTACGCCGCTGGCTCTGTCCATTGTTCAACTCGCCGTTGCGAAGAATCTCAGATGGCCACAGAGGATCGGCGAAAGTGTCCTGAAACAGTCCAGTGTAGAGGTAACCAATGTCCAAAAGAGTTTTGCTGTCGTAGTAGATCAATGCAGATGATAAGTTTGTAAAAATTGAGAGTAAAAGAAAGTAAAATAGTAAATAAAAGCACAGTCTTCGCGGAGCGACCTGAACGGCGACCAAACACAGCGGCGCCATTTGAGAACCAGCGGAGCCATCTTTTCTTTTTAATCACTAGTCGTCATTTCTGTTTGCATATTCGTTTCATTCTTTTGATCTTCCATCTTCATACTGTGACTGTCAAGTTAAACGAATACACCTTTTGACTGACCGCAAAGCTCTGCACTGCACTTTTGTCAAGGTGTATCATTAAAAATGAAACGCTCCACATCAAAGGAATTCCTAATAGAGCCCAACAGACAGCCTTTAGAGGAATTCCACCCCCTTATTTTGTCTTCTGTCCATGAGCTATTCTAGGTGAATCAACTGTATGCTTGTAGAACAGATTCACACAAGCCGATATCTTGTGATAATTACCAACACGCATACATGCATCCTGACACATCACATCCATCTCGCTCTTGTTGGCCATCTCTTACACAGCAATTAGTGCCACATGTGGGAGGAGGCTTCTTTTGAGAAAATAACAGGCTTGGGCAAAAGAGAGAGAAATGAGAAGGAAAAAAATGGATAAGAGAAACGAAGGCTGCGTTTAGATTGACCTGGTGCCACCCACTCCATAAAATTACTAATGCTTTTCTATCTCAAGAAGACTGACATCTGTGTCCTTCTTATAACACTTCAAAAGTTCAATCCTAACCTTGACAATTGTGCCAATCCACGTCAGCAATCTCAGAATTCTCCCCACTGGTTTTCAATTGCAGCCTGAGAATGACAGCGTCTCCTTGCAGCGCTCTCCCGCGGAGCACTTTCTTAGTGTAAAAACAGAGCTTGCTAGAAACGCCCAGTGTCGCTGCATATAAATGTCATTCCAGGCTGCTCTTACTGGGTTGAATAGGGTACAAAGAAAAGCAGGGATATATGTAATAATTACATCATAACGGATGTCTGACAAAACAATAGGTTTTATCTCTGTTAAGCCGCCGCTTTTATTTAAAACAAATTCCATTACAAGGATATTAGCGGTCAACTGGAACCATCTCATGGTCCTCTGATGATAATGGAAAGATGGAAGGAGGAGATATCATAGGCCATAATTGCTAAGATTAATGTCATGTTTATGAAGAGAAAAAGACTGCTGCATCTTGGGAGATGAGCGAAGATGTTCAGGAGATAAAGGAATCAGTCTGTGTGTCACATTGGTATTTATTTTGTTTTGAGATGAGTGGAAATTAAATTGTTGGTTCTTTTAGTAAGGAGGAAAATGACTGAAAGAGAGAAAGTGTGAAGACAAAAGTGAGAAAACAGCATGAGAATAGGAATTATAGTCTTTCACTTTGTTTGCTCTTACTCACAGATCCATCTACACGTACCTATTCATTTAAGTTGAAAGCTTTAGCTCTGCCGAAAATCAGTACACTTGAGTCCAATCGTGAAGACCACGACCTCAAGTCAGCGCTGTCTGGTGACTCTGCTAGATTTTGGATTTTGTGCCAGTCACACATCCCAGGTATTTGTGAGAGGCTGTACTGGTAATATCAGACCGAGGGAACCTCCGTCATGAATGATGAGTCACTGATGCCGTGGCAACCCTGTAGGTGAGAGCCATCTGCTCACTCTGCCTGCACGAGCGAGTGATGTAGAAAGCTAAAAAGGAAAAAACACGGAAGCTAAAAAAATGTGAATGCTCGAGTATGAATGCTCATGTAAATATATGTTTCAGTGTAAGAATGTTAGCTTCATCATGATACTGACTTTATGCTCAATCGTAGGACCCTGGGTCCTTTATGTCATTTTCTAAAAGCAGGCTGACCCAGTTTGTCTAATGTCTTGGGCTTCTGTGCTTCTGTGAAGTCCCAGGGCTACAGGGGCTGTCAGCCTTCCTCACATCCGTAAGGCTTTCTCCTTTCATCAGATCAATTTTACATGGCATGTGGCTATCGTGTGAGTGTGACTGAGATTTATTTAGCTACAAATTCATCAGCTGTGAAGATGGAGGAGGACAGAGTGGGCTATAGTTAGATCACGCTCTGTAAATAAAGGTGGTGGTGATGGCCAAGAGGCTTCTGTCGCTCTGCTTTCTAGACTGAATGCTTTCTTTATTTTGATGGATTTTCCTGTAAATTTCAGCAGTAGCAGTATATTAGGAATGTTGTTTTTCTATTGCCCATATATTAGATTGAATTGAATTTGATTAGAATTAGATTTCATTGATGAATGTACAAATGCTACACATGTATGCCAAACACTTTTTCGACTTAGCTCTATCCAAAGAAAAAAGCAGTGCCAGAACAGAAGAGAGCATCTGTTTTTCCCTCATATCCATTGTTGCGATGCAGCTGCAGAGTGACTGTCTTGTCACTGTTTTGTTCAATTATTTATGTCTCCTCTTTTCCCAGCAGCCATTTATGTCACTTGAAAGAGCTGCCTGCCAAAATCATTCCAAACGTCGCTTAGACCATTCCACCACATTTTTTTTATTTAAGGTTTTTAAATCACTGAAAGACTCTCTCTTCATCTCTTGCAGGTCATGGCTTGTTTGGCACATTTGAGATGCTGTCGTCTTGGCGACGGACGCGCGAGGACCAGCATGTGAAGGAGCGGGTTGCTGCTGTATTCTCAGACTGTATGCTGCCCTTCACAGCTAGCACGGCTTTGCACGTGGTCACCTTCGGCATCGGGGCCAGTCCATTCACAAACATTGAGGCTGTGCGTCTTTTCTGTCGGAACGCCTGTATCTCAGTTCTCTTCAACTACCTCTACATCCTCACCTTCTATGGCTCCAACCTGGTGTTTGCTGGCTACCTGGAAAACAACTACCGTCACAGTCTATTCTGCAGACGTGTACCGAAGCCTGAGTTGCTGCAGCAGAAGCCGGCATGGTACCGCTTCCTTATGTACACACACTACAACGAGGAGGCCACAGAAGCAGGACCACTGCGTGCTTACGAGAGTCACCTGCTGGTAGCCTTTATGAAACGCTACTACTGTGACTGGATCACCAACACCTACGTCAAACCATTCGTGGTTCTTTTCTATTTGGTCTATGTTTCCTTTGCCCTCATGGGCTACCTTCAGGTCAGTGAAGGGTCAGATCTTAGTAATGTGGTTGCCACAGAAACAAGCACTATAGCTTACACTCGTGCCCAACAGCGCTATTTCAGCAGTTATAGCCCCGTGATTGGCTTCTACATCTATGAGTCCATTGAGTACTGGAACACTAGCGTGCAAGAGGACCTGCTGGAGTACACCAAAGGTTTTGAACGTATCTCCTGGTTTGAGAGTTACCTCAACTACCTTCACGGGCTGAACATCACCACTAGCCTGTCACGCAGCAACTTCACAGAGCACCTGCGGTCTGGCTTTCTACGCCAACCTCGCTATGTGCATTTCTCGGACGATATCATCTTTGCCAAACGTGCGGATGGGGAATTTGACGTTGTGGCCTCACGCATGTTTCTCGTGGCCAAGACGACAGAAAACAAACGAGAAGAGATGTCAATCTTACTAGACACACTGAGGAAGTTATCACTGACCTCCAGGGTGAAGTTCATCATCTTCAATCCATCCTTTGTGTATTTGGACCGTTATGCCTCATCGGTTGGAGCACCGCTGAAGAACTCTTGCATTGCTGCTCTCTTTCTGCTCTTCTTTTCCACCTTTTTGGCAGCTGACCCCTTGGTGAATGCCTGGCTGACTGTGACAGTAGCCTCTGTTGAGTTCGGGCTGGTGGGTTTCATGACTCTGTGGCGGGTTGAGTTGGATTGCGTCTCAGTGCTGTGTCTGATATATGGGGTGAACTATGCTGTGGACTCCAGTGCTCCGCTGGTATCTGCATTTGCTCTAGGCCGGGAATCCACTCGTACACGCTGGGTGAAAGTGGCTCTGGAGCGTCATGGAGTTCCTGCCCTTCAGAGCTACTTGTGTTATGGGGCAGCTCTGCTCCCACTTGCGGCCGTGCCCTCGAACCTTACCCGCACACTCTTCAGGTGCCTCTTTCTCACCGCCATCATCACCGCCTTCCACTGTTTGGCCATTCTCCCCGTCCTGCTCACCTTCCTTCCTCCCTCCAAGAAAAAACGACATGAGAGAAAGAATGCAGCGGAAAATAGTGAAGAAATTGAGTGCGTGGAGATGGTGGACAGTACACGTGTGGTTGATCAGATTACCACTGTCTGACCACATGCCTGAAAAAGAGAGGCAGGCTGGAGGATGCACTAGAGAGAAAAAAACCAAAACACCCCCAAGGGGTGACAGAGGGAGACCTGAGATAAGAGAGTTAGCCTTTGTGCTGCTGGGCTTCCAGTTTCCATACTTAGGGCAGAGGTGGCTTTTAAGTACTTTATGGGTGTACTTTAGCATAAACAAGTATGAGCCCACATTTTAAACAATGCTTTTGTTTGATGGTAAAAGCAGTAGATGAGTCTGAGGTTGAGCCTTTAGTGCTGTGTGTATCGTTGTCATGGTAAAAGCCCTATGCAGGTTTGCTGCAGCTCAATGAGAGCGAGGAAGGCCAGATGAACCACACTGCTGCACAGTTGCAGATAATCACAGAGGGGGGCTCCTCTGGTCTGCAGTATTACAGCAGCAGTAGAGCAGAAACAGTAACAAGATTTTGCTTTGACAAAGCATAGATAGAGACTTACAATATTTCTGATGCCCCAAGAACCATAACAAGACTTTTAAGGGCACTAAGCTAAAGACCAAGCAGCCATATTCATATCTGCTGATAGCCATGACTTTAATGTGCCCCTATTCTCAGAGGTTAGAGGTTTTGGTAAGACCATATTTTTGGGAACTAGTGGTATTACCATTGCACAGTGTTTGAAAAGATCAGAAGGTTCATAATATTTTCACCAACCATGGTGAAAGTCACCTCCCCTACCATAACCAATGTCTCAGAGGCATTTAAGGTTGATCTTGTATGAAGGAATCTATAAGAGAAAAGAAAAAGGAGCGGGGAAAGAGAAGAGCTGAAGGGGATATGTGCCAGAGAGATACACATAAGCAAGACTCTGCTGACATATTGGTATGCTGTGCATTGCTTCCATGGCAACTCTGGTCACAGTTTAGTTGCATAGTGTATGTATAATTTCCAACCCCCTAAGTTCAATAAGGGCAATGGTTAGGAATTAAGTTGCACTGCAGTGGGAGTATAATCTATGAAGGATTTATCCCTGCTGCTTCTTGCTTATTTAGTTTGCCTCTAAAAATGCTGAAAATCACCTTGTCACAGACAACGCTCTTCATCAATATGCATGAGTCCCTTCATTTTCACCCTACTTTGCCCTCTGTGTATGAGAGACTTGAAAAAAAAAGAGATATAGAGAGACCTGGAGCATAGAGAGAGCATAGGAAAGGAGCATCTGGCCAATCAAATCCACTTACTTTTCAAATTCTCCTTGGCCCCAAAAGCAATTGATGTCAAATCAATCATGAGGTAAAGCAGCATCCCCATTTAGCTTTGACTCTTGGGGGTACATACTGGGGGAGACTATGACAATGACATTTATGATGTCTGTGGCAGAATAGAAAGGTTATATGGACATAATGTGCACAAACATAATGTGGCATATTGTGGCACACAAACATAATGTTTTTGTTTTGTTTTGTTTTGTTTTTTAAAAGAAAAAAATCATTCCCCACCTACTTGACCACCGGTCCTTACCTACTCCATTCTCCTTCTAAGTAGTACTTCTGAAACGCTGCACAGCCCACAAGCATCTGGATGAGACGTATCTACACATGGCTAATTTAATCTGCCCCTATATATTTTCAGTGCTAGAACCTCTCACAGCTGATCTTACTGATCTCAGTGCAGTAGCCAGTATTCACTGGCTCTCTCTCAGACTAATCCAAGTATAGTGCTCTGAAAGATTCTCTCAACAATTTAATTAAAGTCTTCTAAGATCTTTGAGTGATCTCAGACCAGCAACTGCAGCTTTCACTGATCTCAGCATGCTGTTGATCTCAGTGGAGCACTCGGCTCTATCTGATCTCAGAACAGCACTGTAAATAAAACTCACAGATCTCTGAAAAGCACTGAAATATATCAAATACATCCTGTTTGTTCAGCACTTTTGTTGACAGGCCCTATACTGAATAAAACATTGTTTTCCTACCCAGACAGCAACATAGCGTCAGCCCAGATCCGGGCCACATCTGGTACATGTGGATTCCACTCGTAGGTCGACACTATGTTGCTGTCTGGGTAATCAGTACTTTTGTTTATCAAAACTGCATAAAATATTAAGGCTTGTTTTCAGAGAATAAAACTTGTATTGTTTATTTTTACCCCTTTGACAATTAGTAGTTTTATCTTAAATATTTAATGCAATTTTAAATTTAAAGTACATTTGTCTCAAGAAGACCCAAGAACAAAATTAAGGGAAAAATACTCATTAAGAAAATGATTTTGTGCAATGTAATCTATCTATCATCCATCCATCCAGCTTCATGTTGTAGGATCAGCAGTGTGGTTTTATGTTAGTGAAATGGTCCAGTTATGTCTATGTACTTGAATGTACTTGAAAGCGTGTACCCTTTAAGAGAAATATCATGGACTTAGAATGATCTTCATTTTATAAATGAAGTTTAAAAGTTCATGTTCATTACGATCTCTTATTTGCCTCCTCTGTCAAAACTGCTGGATATGAACATTCAATTCAAAGTCCTTCACATACCTCTGCTTTACAGATTCACTCAGGCTTACATCCTTTCATTTTGTTTGTACAACACCTCCACTATGTTATTCAGCCCAAATATGATTGCTCTGAAGCAGTATTGGCACAAGGCCCTTTGAAGATGTCAAAGCCAGTGGGAAGAACGAAGGGGAAAGTATTTACTGTACACCCACACTGGCTTGCACATACACATACGTGCACAAATTTAGCCTAGTACATGCGTTCTACCTGACTGATATGCCTCTGGAGATGATTGTTGTTTTTTTATGTTTCTATAAATTTCAGAAGAATAAAAATAAAAAGAGGTTGAAACGAAAAATGAACGATGACGCATCATTTGTCTTAAATAGTAAATCAAATAAATTGTTCTGCTCTATTGTCAGTTTTGCAGCATGCTGACATCTAGTGGCCAGAGC
Source organism: Paracanthobrama guichenoti (assembly GCA_018749465.1). NCBI lineage: Eukaryota > Metazoa > Chordata > Actinopteri > Cypriniformes > Gobionidae > Paracanthobrama > Paracanthobrama guichenoti. The sequence goes on from CM031966.1 coordinate 24,319,974, forward strand.
CATTGCATGACAAAGTTGTAGATATTGTTAAATGGTGGATAAAAAGGTGCATGAAATACAATGCCATGTGAAACTTTTATATGAGGGTTAATAGTGTTACAGTATAACCAAAGGAACCCACATACATAATTGGGAATGACTCCCACAGTGTGACATTACCAACAGCCTCTACAAATTAAGAGTGCTCAGACTCTCAGAGGACTTCTTTAGCATAGAGAGCTGTGAAAATTGCTAGGCTGTCATTGCCATTTGTAAAGGGTTCATTACTACAGCAACAAGAGCCATATGAGCAGCAGTATGACTGTGAGTGTATGTGCAAAAAGTCACAAGAATAGGGGAGTTTTCCCTTCTTTGAAACAAAAATGACACAAAGAGTGTTGTATTTCACATGACATATTTCCTTCTGTCTAACGCCACTGGCAGTCACGCAGATGCTGTGGCATACCCAAACTTAAGTCCTGGTTGGCTGTGGGTGGGATCTAATCAGTACCACAGAGACTGATCATGAGCAGAGATTACAGAAGAGGACACCATTCTGGAAGGGCGTGCCTCTTCGTCAAAGTAACCTAATACTGTTTTGTGCAGGTCAGTTTTTCTCCATAACTATACAATTCCCATGTAATGCAACCACAGCTTACAGAATGCATCAGATAAGAAAAACATCCACAATATATTATAATATCGTGGTATATATAAAAAAAAAATAGTGGTTATATGCAAAACGAACCATTCATTTTTCAACAGGAAGATAAAAAAAGCGAGAAAGCTTAGGTTTTCTCAGGTGTGATCCATAACAATGGAAATGTGGTCTGCTGAAAAGCTAAACTCCATCAGGAGGAAGTCATGAAAAGGAAGACATTATTCAATACTCACACTTTTGTTAATGATACATCTCACTTCCTACATACCTATTATTTATGTATTATATTTAAATCTAGAAATTTTGACCTAGGATTTTGAAAAGAAATATCATATTATTAAATATTTACGATTCATTATTTCCAGGCATTTTTATTATTAACTTAAACTATTGTTTTCATTAACTGTAATTAAGCAAAATTAAAAATAGATGAAAAACTGTACTATAATTTGCTCAAATTAAAATTGAAATAAAAATAAATTAAAGTTATTAACTGTAAAAAAATTGTGTAAATCCAAACAAACAAAAAAAAAACAGAAATTAACAACATAAAACAGAACCAATCAATGAGAATAAGCTTAATAGTGTAAACTATGACAAAACTAACAATATACTAAGCTTACTGCATAACAAAGAAAAAGGGAAAAAGAAATAAAAGGTCCCCAGGGATCCACACCCTGTGTAATAGAAAAGGTAATCCGCTGTAAGTGTGAGGACTATTGTGTGTGTGTGTGTGTGTGTGTGTGTGTGTGTGTGTGTGTGTGTGTGTGTGTGTGTGTGTGTGTGTGTGTGTGTGTGTGTGTGTGTGTGAGAGAGAGAGAGAGAACTACAATGCAGTGGCTAACAAGAGAGTTGAGGGGGAGAGAGAAAGAGATGTTAAACCGGTCTGTGCTCCTCTGCACATCATTTATCTCTGTCACTTTCACCCATAAAGACATAAACACCATGTTTCCTACATTTTCAAGGCCCGTTTTTCAACCAACCCACATCCCATTCTATTCAGATATAAAAATGTCATATTTATTTAAAGAGTAGTTCATCCTAAATTAAAGTTCTGTAATCATTTACTTTAATTTTGTTGCCTCATTAAATTAGCTGATGCCATACATCATCAGGAAGATTAGGCCTTTGCAACACAACATGACTTCTCATCCAGGCTCTTGTTTTTTTTAGGCTGGACTACTGCAGCGCTCTTCTGGCCGGAATTCCAACATTTGAAATCAAACCCCTATACAAATGATCCAGAATGCAACAACCTGACTAGTCTTCAAGGAGCCCAAGAGAGCTCAGGTCACATCACTGTTTATCTTTCTGCAGCTTGCATCAATTTCAAGACATTGGTACCTACAGGACAGCCACAGGCTATATACCCTCCTCCAATCTCTCTTATAAGTCTATGTGCCCTCAAGGAGCCTCACAGAGAGGCCCAAAATCACTCAAGAACATTTTCACTCACTGTTCCTTGCTGGTGGAATGATCTTCCCAACCCTATCCAGACAGCTGAATCCCTGTCAAGAAACAGCTAAGAATTACTGAAATAGAATTTCACTAATTCTTCACCTATACTCTCAACTCCCTGTTCTAGTTTGTACTATCCTGAGCGAAGACTGAAACTTTGTATTAATAGCACTTCTTGTGTTTATTGCCTCTTTAGATAAATCATTTGTATTCCTCAATTGTAAGTCACTTTGGATAAAAGTGTCTGCTAAATGAACAAATGTAAATGCAAATACAATAGCTACAAATGCAATAATAAGGAATAGACCAAAATTCATTGGTCTAATTAGGTACGTTTACATGCAACCAATCTGTTAGTAATCAGATTGATGTCTCAATCAGACTGAAAAGCCTTCATGTAAACACTGCAATCGATACAATGGAGCTCAAACCAAAATAAATTTAGATTGGATTGGAAGGAGTATAGATCTGAAATCTGATCAACAGGACAAACTTTACACTGGAACTGGACTATTTTCTCAATCTGATTCAAAAACATTTTGCGACTAAATATTGAAATAATTTGCACATATCAAAATATTTGCACAAAAAGCTCTTCTGTCAGCTTTCTCATTGAGGTGAAATTACAATTTCATTGCAGCTCCAGTGTATTGGTGGTCCACTTCTGAAAGCAGCAATACATGTAATGCACATGTAATCGAACACACTCAGAAAAAAAGGTACAGTGCTGTCACTGGGGCAGTACCCTAAGGTACAAAAGTGAAAAGGTACATCTTTGTACCTTACTCACCCCTAAATGGTACATATTAGTACCTTAAAAGGTACATATCAGTACTTTAACATTGTGTATTAGTACCTTAAAGGTACATATCAGTACTTTAACAGTGTGTATTAGTACCTTAAAGGTACATATTAGTACCTTTTCGGTTTTGTACCTTAGCCCAGTGGTTTTCAAACCTGTCCTGGAGGCACCCCAGCCCTGCACATTTTGTATGTCTCCCTTATCAGACACACCCAATTTAGTTCTTGCAGTCTCTACTAACGAGCTGATGAGTTGAATCAGGTTTGATAAATGAGGGAGACACACAAAATGTGCAGGGCTGGGGTGCCTTCAGGACAGGTTTAAAAACCACTGCCTTAGGGTACCACCCCAGTGACAGCAATGTACCTGTTTTTCTGACGGTGAATATGTGAAACTGATTGCAAAGTTTAGGTTCATAAACTTTCAGAATCTAAAATCGTTTTGGATCCATTCAGATCGTCGAAAAATAAGTGCATATAAACATACCTATATTGTGTCTATAACCTACTTTCATAACAAATTTTGTTCTTTTCTACAAAAAATAAATAAATAACTGTCAAGTGGCTTCACAGGACTTATGCAGGTATAAATGTCATACAGACTACTTCTGAGACAGTTTTGCCATATTTAGGCGTACGGCCCCTGGTCAATATTCACTTTCTTTGTATGGAAAAGAGTAGTGGGAACATTCTGCACAACATCTCTTTTTGATTTCGGAAATAAAATTATACAGCATGAAGACAAGTGAAGGGGGGGAAGTGGTTAGGGAAGTTTGCAAGTGCGTGTTTAAAAGTGAAGTGGAACTCAGCACAGGATAGGTTTGAAAACCACTGCCTTAGGGTACTGCCCCAGTGACAGCTGGAGGGACGAGGGAGCCCGGTGGAGCATGAGAACGACAGTGGACTCATGCTCCTTTCCATGTGCACTGCAGACAATTGAGGATCGCCTCTCTACAGGTTCCTTAAGTCAAGGGGGCTGTAATAGTTCACCCCAACCAGTAAGGAGACTAGATTGTCCCATGGACAATGTTGGATCTTTGACCAGTTCACTAAAGCTGGCAGAGTACTCCAAGATAGATAGATTCTTACTGGATAAATTGATGAGTTTGGCTGCAATATCCATTTTCTTCTCAATTTGAGGGTCCAGTATTCTGTCACATTTCAGTCCAGTGATGATGAAGAAGATTCAAATAGAAGTTTTTTATTACCACAAAGTAAATTCAGGTAATCCACAATTATGCAAGACAGTGTGCAAGCACAAACACACAAACAATAGCGGACAAACAACTGAATGCAGGAATTGAGGAACTAAAATACACAATGATAATGAACTGAATATAGACAGGTGTGCTTGTTAAATGAATGCCCATGACAAATGATTAGAGGCAGGAAACAAAGGAGACAACTAAGAGTCCATGAAAGTGAAACTAAAGCTAAACTGAACATAATGGTAACTATTAAAACTATTGCTTTAACCCTCTATAGGAATAATTATGAAATCACAGCTAGATAAAAAAAAAAAAAAAATATATATATATATATATATATATATATATATATATATATATATATATATATATATATATATATATATATATATATATATATTACATATATTTAAGACTATAATAATTTACCCAAATTTATTTTCTATATCTGACCTTTGATCTTTTTTAGGGTGCATTTATAACTGACTTTGAGCAGTAAATTATTTTGGCAAACTGTCTAAAACTTCACACACATTCAAATGCATTTTCTAAAAAGTAGTGAAAAGTAGTGTTTCAAAAAACATTAAAAAGCTTTTGAACATTCCATTTCATCTTGTGCTAATATATTTAATTTGGAACTTGCATGTGAAAATGTCAAAACTTGACACAAATTCAGATGCAGACTACAAAAAAGCATGTCTTACTGTTTCAAAAAGCATTCAAAACATTGTGTCCTTCTTGGAAATCCAAATCAATGTTTGTAGCACAAGAGAAAATCAACAAGACTCTTCTTTTTCAGTATAGGCCACCCCACACGTAAAACATGTAACTCGAATTTGACCTGTTTAGTCATAATTTTTGGAGCATCCTTGCTTGTGCGTGTAGTGCAGTCAATAGGCAATGGCATCTGACCTTTGGTTGTAGTATGGATCACATCTTCCAAACTTGCATAGGATAATGTACTTCTTCATTTCTACTCACCCTCACTGCTTCTTTCCTCTTTGATCCTCAACTTCTTCCTTTCTTACTACCTCATTTTCTGATGCACTGCCGTCACTATCATCAATGCTTTTTAGAAGGTACAGCTTTTGTCTTTACAAAATTTGCATTTTGATGTACAATGATATAAAATAAATACATTTAAAAAAAAAAACAGATATTTATATGCATTTTCTTGTCTAAAATGAACTAACTATGGTGCCTTGACAGCATGTGCTAATGTCTCCTTCATTTCCTTGTTGCCAAAAATGTCAAGCACATAGCAAATAGATTTTAATTGTATTGGCTGAAGGGGATGTCATATGATGTTACTAACATTATTAATGTAAAGTAAACTAAACTTTCTCTTGCCTAAAAAGATCATTACTCCTCCAGACACCTGTCTGTCTGTACGTCTGACGCACTTCACATTGTCAGGTGAAAGGCATATGCATGATTAAAGCTAAGTCATGGAATATTTGAGCTGTCGGTGTGACGTTAGCATCGCTCTCAACAAGGAATCCTGAAAACAGCAAGGGTGTCTGACCCTTGAGAAAGAGAGAGAAGAACCCTGAGGGGCGACACAAGGCATGCACAGATGGGCATGTTTTACCTCCACTGACAGGCTGCCGAGGGTCCAGGAAATGTCTGAGTCCACATCCTGGTCCCCGCTGTGACTAAAAGAACAACCAGTTGCCACCAGATCACTTTTCATTGAGTAACCATGCAAAAGATGAGAAGAGTGCTTTTTAAAAAATAGACAAATCATCTCATCTCACAGCATTTATCTTACACATAAGTAATTTCATTCATAACCAATTAATAGCTACTATCAGAGAATTGAGAAATCAACCTAGCCTTAATAATCCTAATGAAATAATTCACTTAAGCAACAATATCAGACAATAGGCTATAGTAAAGACTGATAATGTCATAAGTATATTTATGACAAAGAAACGTGTCAGTACTGTAGTTGCTGCCTGAAAAGTCACCCAGTGTAGATAGAATAATAGAGGAAGGCGTGTCATCCTTTTTTGGAAACAAGTTCTCAAAGATGGGAGTGTCACAAAAAAAAATTTTTTTCAACCCTAAGAGCTGTCTTTTAAACTTTCTCTTCACTTGAAACTGCGTTGCTTTGTTATTTTTCGGTATCTTTTCGTTATAATTCTCGACAACGGAAGCCCACATCGATCAACAGTAGGATTTGTTTCACGCGGAGCTGTTCGGATGGCGTTAAGAGCGGGAAACGAGCCACGAATTTAGGATGCCTCCAGGCGCATCACGCAGTACGATACTAGGTGAGCGCGAGACTTCAACAGATCATGGCATCTGTATTACACAAAGTCAGACAAGAAAAATGTATGCATTTTATACATAGATTTGATGATGCAACAGAGAGGCTATTTCACAGTTTAAGCACAAAAAGAAGTAAAACATGGTAAAGTCAGACGGAAAGTAGAAAGTCATGCTCGTTGTGATTGACAGGTTCAGCGATGTTCTGGTTATGTTCAGTAGCCACTCAGTCTGAAACTATTTTAAACAACGTTTTGCTATTTTTATTTTATTTTTGTATTCACGTTCCTCTATAAGACCGTATGAATTAGGAGACTACAATAATGTTTAATATATATATATATATATATATATATATATATATATATATATATATATATATATATATATATATATATATATATTTGAAAAGTATAATTTTCATTTTTAGGTGAACTATCCCTTTATATTATTGAACTATGAACTATCCCGTATATATTATTTAGGTGAACTATCCCGTATATATTATTATTATTAGCTAAAAGATTATTGGAAATTAAATTGGAAAATTGTCAAGTTACTTGACTTAAGATATAGCCTACAGTTTCCCTTATACATTAATATAAATGGCACATGGACATACTTCAGCTAATATGGTGGAGAGATGGAGGGTCACTTTGGGTCAGGTGATGAGACTTTGGATAACTTTTAGGCTTTTAGACATTACTGAGTTTATAAGCCTATAATATAGTGCAACATCACTACTCTTTTGATTTGGCCAGACAGACACAAAACAGTTTGTTTTACAGATAGATTGATAGATGTGATATGGGGTTATGTGATGTCTGAGGTATGCGACAGGTGTGAAGTAATCCAGACTATTCTTTCAGCTATGAATGGAATTTGATGTCATATTTATCTTGGCTCTCTGTAACCCCCAGATTGGCAGAAAATTATCAGAAGTTTTTCTGTCAGTGTATTTGAAGGGTCAGATACATATCTGGAGATTATCAGCACATTTAAATCCTGTCTAGCTGTCCTGCTTGCATTCCAAAAATGACAATAACACTGTATTAATTTGACTTATTTTGGACAACAGACTCCTTCTTTTGTTTCTTTTTTTTTTCTTTTTTCCCTTTTTTTCTAAATTATAAAAGATAAGGAATGTCTAAACCTGTTGGTTAATAATTTCCTCTCTGATTCACAATAAAGATGCAGGAAGTATATTGTGGTTCTCTAATCTATGCAAATAACACATTTAAAATAGACTCAAAAATATCAATGTGAGTTCCAAAGAAGCTCATGCCAATAAAAGCTTATCCAGAGAAATTATGTTTAACATAGAAACTTCCATGACTTCTCCAGACCTGTGAATCACTATTATACTATTACCTGATATTTCCAGGTTTTCCAGGGCTGTGAAAAACCTGCTTAAAGGGATAGTTCACCCAAACATGAAAATTAGCCCATGATTCACTCACCCTCAAGTCATCCTAGGTGTATATGACATTCTTCTTTCAGACGAATACAATCAGAGTTACAGAAAAAATGTCCTGGCTCTTCCAATAATGGCAGCGAATGGCTGTTTCTGTTTTAAAGTCCATAAAAGTGCATCTATAATTTATCATTTTTGAAAAGTATAATTTTCATTTTTAGGTGAACTATCCCTTTAAAAGCTTGCAAGTCAGTGTCTTTGCCCATTTACAAATCAGTGAACTTTAATACTTTAACAACAAAATCCTGATTCTCGTCAACAGCAATGAATAGAATAAAATGTTTCAATATTCCTCACAAAAACAAAAAAAAATGTTTTCTTTAATAACCAATGTTTTGCCATTTGTTTACACAAATTCCTTCAAATGCAAAGACTCTGCTTATGACTACCAGTTCAATTCCTAAACATTAGATAATTTTACAGTAGAATATTATATATGTACTTGAACTTTTATCAACTCTTTGTTCAGTTTCATTGTTCCACTGCAAATGAGCTCATCTGTGGCCTTTTATACCTCCTGAGATACTAATTGGAGTGGGAACACTTGAGCTGTTTATTGTTTTCATGTTGAGAAATGCGTTTTAATTGAGCTCAGGTTGTGATGTTGTTATCACAGTTACTGAATGCAAGTGCTTACTGAATGAGCACACAGTACAACCTATTAACCTCTGCCTGATTTATATACAGTAGAATTGTATCACAAAATGTTCAACAAATTCACAGTTTGTGTCAAAACAAGTTTAAACAGTAGCCAAAATCATCAGCTTATCTGGTTAGTCACTGCTGGTATGTGCCATAACTACACTATTACATATGCAAAAGGATGTTTAACCATTGATGGCTATTCAAACGTAGCCATGCCTAAGCGCATTTTTATTCCATATGTGCATGCGGCAACAGAGAAATTGAATTAAGATACTGTAAATGGGAATGCTAATGCATAACCAGGCATATTATTCCTTGTTGGAAATTACGGCTATAATATAATGTTTAGAAAGAGAAGAAAAGAAGATAGAGGACATAAGAAAGAGAAATTGTGTGACTGGCTGAATGAATAAGCAGCCAGACAGATTTGATGAAAGGGACTGCTGTAAGTTGACTGCCACTTTACATTAGACAGAATTACTGCCTCTCGTGCACAGTTAGTAATGCCTTTCTGGAAGGAGCATTTCATCAGTCTTCATCAAACATCCCCACACAGCCATTCAATCACTCTCAGTGCCAAAGCCATCTCAGTCTGTCTTATTACTGTAAACCAGCCGCAGACATTTAACATTTCCTGTCCTTTCTATCTTTAAACCAAGTTGGGCTTTTATCCCCTTTTATAGAGCTGTGAATCACCATAGACTTTTGCGAACTTCTACCCGACAGTCTATTTGGCATGAGTGTACCTTTAATTAGGCTACCAACCTGAATATCTTTTTGTGTCTGACCTTTAAAGAAATATACAATATAACATATCTGTTACCTTATTTTTTACCAGAAGGTGCAGCCAACATTGCTTCTTCATAAAGAATAAACCTAAAATACTGATGCTACTAAAAAAGGTAGAACGCAAAAGTATACGGAATATACAGAACATAAAACATTTCAGATTTTACAGAATATACACTCACCTAAAGGATTATTAGAAACACCTGTTCAATTTCTCATTAATGCAATTATCTAATCAACCAATCACATGGCAGTTGCTTCAATGCATTTAGGGGTGTGGTCCTGGTCAAGACAATCTCCTGAACTCCAAACTGAATGTCAGAATGGGAAAGAAAGGTGATTTAAGCAATTTTGAGCGTGGCATGGTTGTTGGTGCCAGATGGGCCCGGTCTGAGTATTTCACAATCTGATCAGTTACTGGGATTTTCATGCACAACCATTTCTAGGGTTTACAAAGAATGGTGTGAAAAGGGAAAAACATCCAGTATGCGACAGTCCTGTGGGCGAAAATGCCTTGTTGATGCTAGAGGTTAGAGGAGAATGGGCCGACTGATTCAAGCTGATAGAAGAGCAACTTTGACTGAAATAACCACTCGTTACAACCGAGGTATGCAGCAAAGCATTTGTGAAGCCACAACACGCACATCCTTGAGGCGGATGGGCAACAACAGCAGAAGACCCCACCGGGTACCATTCATCTCCACTACAAATAGGAAAAAGAGGCTACAATTTACACAAGCTCACCAAAATTGGACAGTTGAAGACTGGAAAAATGTTGCCTGGTCTGATGAGTCTCGATTTCTGTTGAGACATTCAGATGGTAGAGTCAGAATTTGGCGTAAACAGAATGAGAACATGGATCCGTCATGCTTTGTTACCACTGTGCAGGCTGGTGGTGGTGGTGTAATGGTGTGGGGGATGTTTTCTTGGCACACTTTAGGCCTCTTAGTGCCAGCTGGTCATCGTTTAAATGCCACGGCCTACCTGAGCCTTGTTTCTGACCATGTCCATCCCTTTATGACCACCATGTACACATTCTCTGATGGCTACTTCCAGCAGGATAATGCACCATGTCACAAAGCTTGAATCATTTCAAATTGGTTTCTTGAACATGACAATGAGTTCACTGTACTAAAATGGCCCCCACAGTCACCAGATCTCAACCCAATAGCGCATCTTTGGGATGTGGTGGAACGGGAGCTTCGTGCCCTGGATGTGCATCCCACAAATCTCCATCAACCGCAAGATGCTATCCTATCAATATGGGCCAACATTTCTAAAGAATGCTTTCAGCACCTTGTTGAATCAATGCCATGTAGAATTAAGGTAGTTCTGAAGGTGAAAAGGGGTCAAACACAGTATTAGTATGGTGTTCCTAATAATCCTTTAGGTGAGTGTACATAATTAGAAACTTGTAAAAGTTAAAAACAAAGCATTAAAAAGTAAATATGAAACATGGTTTTGCTGTTCTGTGAAACAGGATATTTAAAGGAATAGTTCACCCAAAAATTACAATTCTGTCATAATTTTCTCACCTTCATGTTGTTCCAAACCTGTATAAGTTTCTTTCTTCTGATGAACACAAAAGAAGATATTTTAAAGAATGTTGGTAATCAAACAATTGACGGCACCCATTGTATTTGTTTTCCATTCAATGGAAGTCAGTGGGGCCTGTTAGGTTACCAACATTCTTATTTTGCTTTGCTTTCAACAGAATAAAGAAACTCATACAGGTTTGGAACAACACGAGGGTGAGAAAATAATTACATTTTCATTTTTGGGTGAACTATGCCTTTAGCTAACTAAAATGTAAGAGACTATTTTATTAATCAGGGATAGAATGGATTGTGAAAAGTATGCATTATATACAAGAATAAGCATTACATAGAGATGTTTGTGATGTGTGCCAAAACTTAATATATAAATTCTTATTATTTTGATAAAAGACTCCAAGGACAGGTTTAAGTCCAAGTGTGTTCAGAACATAAACCAGTTTTAATTTCAATGTGACACACTGGAAGAGCTTTATAGCAGTAATAACCTTCACTCAGTTACACCCTGTTATTGTGTTTGATGAAAACACCTTTTCCTTTCCTTGTGTGGAAAAGTGCTTCTTTGTTTTTCTCTGAAGGATGCTTTACAAGCACAGCAAGCACCTGAGTGGACGATACAAGAAGTCCACACATCACTTTATCTGGCTCCTCTGTCTTTGGGTTCACCTCCTACCTCAAGGTTAGTACAATATGATGCAATTTTACCAAACTTTATTTGTTAGAAAACACAGAAAAACCTAAGGACTTACATAAGCCTACAAAAGTCCAAACATACCGTTTACTGTAGGGGTGAGCAAAATTGTTAAAGATGATATGAAGATTATTATATTTCATCTTGACATGTGATGTTAACAGATACTAAGGTGTATGTATTGTTTCCGCATTTCTGTATGAGCAATGTACAGAGATAGAGAGAGTCTGAAATTTGGCTGAGCATCAAGTCCAGATATCCTCCTAAGACAGCATTTGCTTAATTGCTTGCCAGCACTCCCATACAAGTCTATAAAACTGCTTCAAGCAGTAAAGCGATTAATAAGAATGGAAGGAGGCTGTAAATTGCGAACAGGAAGTACTGAGTCAGCTGTGCAGAAGAGTCACTCAATGCAGAAGATAAACTCGCAACATTTTTAGGGAGCAGCGTTTTTTAATCACATTATGAAATCTGATCATGTTTTAGATTGAATTTATTAAAATACTACCAGGAGAATTCACACACCCAGGGGGCATCTAGCTGACGGAGAGCAAGAGAAAGATTGAGATCTAGAAAGATCTAGATTGTCAAGCTAGCATTTTGAAGCTAACTACAGTGAAGCTACATATATAATCATTTATATGTCAAAACATGTAATAGAAGGACTTGTGAATTCCTTTTTTTTTTTTCTTTTTTTTTTCAGTTAACCATCCTGAACTAATTCACTAGAATGAATCAGTACCTTCAGATCGCTAAGCGGTTAGCTATAGCATTAAAAACAGCAATGTATTGTTTGGTCACAATGCACTGCTTGTTTGGAAAAAGTAGGTTGTGATTGGAAAGACCATACTATACTACTACTAACTATTCTATACTATGAACAAATTTTGTTTAGTTAATAGCGTCAGTACTTTTAGCTAGCTATTCGCCAGCACTGTATGCTGAAAAACATTGTCAGAATAACAGCTTGCAGCATTAGTGTTTTAAAGACTGGACAGGTTAGACCCCATATTTTGACACACATGAAAACAAAAATGTGAGGGATTTAAGTACAATCCATTCAGTTGTTTGTAGATGAAATAACATTGAAAATAAGCCTTTACAAAAGGTTTACAGTAGACAAACAATTTAGATGTGATCCTAGACATATATAGAACAGAATGTACATTTATCTATTATAATTAAATATGCCGTCTAGTCTGGCTAAGTCCAGTAAATGTTCGTTTAGAGTTAGCTAGTATTGTTTTGACATAGGTGTACCTCACAAAGTATTCATGGAATGTTAGATTATCACACACATTATCAGTCAACATATGACTGTCAGTGTTAATGACAGGACACATTAAAGCTAAAGTTGTTCCTTTCAGTCAAATCTGGGCCAGCCTGTTTTAGCTGGTTGTTCGCTTGTCAAAGCATCAATCACAAGCATTATGAAACTGACAGGCCTCATGGGGAAGTGAAAAGTTGTGGACCGGTCTGAGGGAATTCGAGGGAAATTTACCCCATTTACAATACATGTTCTTATACTCCAGGTCTTATACAAATCATACAAATTTGTAGTGCATGGTAAGGTACAGTCGCATTATTTCCATTGCCTATTTATGCGATTGGATTTTGCCTACAAACATCAGTACAATGCTAAATATGACTCCACCTTTATTCCAAAGAAGTCTCTGTAATGTTTGTAATGTTTAATCAAAAAGTAATAACTTGCCCTGCTTCTAAAACAGTTTTAATTACAAGTGATATCACCAAGATTCTCCTCAGCTGCATTTCATTTAAATAAACTGTGTTTTAAATCTATGGACATTAAGAAATCTATATTTTTAGCAAACACAATAACCAGCGATTAATTATATTTTGAATACAATAACTGATATATCGGGCAGTATTTTGTGAATTTGATTAGAAAATAAAATGACACCAAACATCATGTATACTGAAAAATGCATGTGTATAAAGGATAAAAAAAAATCTTTGTGGCTCAGAGAAACATTTTATTTAATTTATATTTCGCATTAGGTTGGTTACAACTAGAATTTATAATTCATTGTATTGAATACATCAGCCTGTTTACTTATTGCACTGATACCAATAACATTAAAATGGCCAAAAAATTACTCATATTTATAGAAATTTAATTTATCTTTCTCTCTCTCCCAAGTGAATGGCTACTTTATGTCTGATGCTAAGGCTGTCCTGCAAGCATGTGATGACTATTGGACTTTCCAGGGGCAGGGGCGTATACCTGTGCTCTTTCAAACGACGGTATGCGTGGACGTACAGGTGCTTTCCCCAGGCATGTGGACTGCATTTAGCTATATCTCGGCCCCTGCACCCAGTTATGAATTGGCCCTGCAAGGAGATGAAAATAACCTGTACGCCTGGCTGTTGGGCGTACGCCACCAATTCACTGTCCAGCTGGTCGTTCGTCGCTGGTACCACATATGTCTACAGTGGGACGCCCCTCAGAAAAGCTTCAGCCTGACAATAGGTGGGAGCTCGGAAGTATATCAGCGGACCGCCATTGCCCGAGCAATTCCCCCTTCTGGACGTCTTCTGCTGGGTTGCCGACCAGACAAGGCCTCGCCTAAAGTGAAAATGGCCACGGTGGAGCTCTACCTTTTCCGCATATGGGACGATGTAGGACAGCACAGTGTATGTGAGGACGGGACTGTGATTGGCTGGGACTCGCGACTTTGGGCCTTCACACGGGCCCAGGCCAGAGTCCAAGATTATACGCTTCAATGTGGTGAGTACAGGGGCTTGACAAGAGGGGAGCCTGTTTAACCAGTAATGGATAAAAGAGGCTTGCTGAAAATACCAGTGATAATTTGCATAATGACTGTCTATAAGCTTGCGTCAGATTAACTTTTGTAAACTGTAAACGGCCTGAAGCACTTCTCTATTAACTAAAAGTATGCAATGTATTTCTTTTGTGTAACATCTTTAAAACTATTTAATGTCTTGCTTGTAAAGAACAGCATGTGGATTAGTTGGTTGTGTAGTGTTATCGTATACATGCATGATGAAAATGATGCATGATGATTTTACTAATTTAACTTTATCATGGAACATGATAGCTTGTTTTTCTGGTCTAAAGTGGTCATTAACTGGTTGACTAGCCACCACGTTCCAAAACCCAGCTTAACCAGCTGGTAACCAGTTTGTTGCTGGTCAATGGTGATCTATCAGCTTTTACTAGTAGCTAATGACCAGCTTATGATCAAGTACCTAATGACTAGCTAGAACTACTTAATTACCACTTTGGAACACCTAACAACTAGGGATGCGGCACAACTAATTTCCATAATGTTTAAACTGAAATTTTGTTAGCGGCTTGTCAGCTAGTCTTAGAAACCACAAGAAAATTGTCAAAAAACATAATGTATGTATAAGTGATCCATTTGAAATAGGCTACTTCATCTATGAATTAAAGAGTCAAATCCCATACTGAATGCTGCTGAAAAATAGGTCATATACTGTTCAGTCAACAATTATATTGACTGTATATTGACTGTTCAATTAGTCATTATAGACATATCTAGTACAATCAACTGAATCAATAGACAGTACAGGACCAATAACTACAAAATCAATATTATAAACAGATTTTCTCAAATAAATGTGTAAAAATGGTAACACATTACAATAAGGTCTCATTTGTTTACATTAGGCAATGTATTAACTACCATGAACTAACAATGAACAATACATTTATTACTGTATTTATTAATCTTTGTTAATGTTAGTTAATGAATATACAGCTGTTCATTGTTTATTCATGTTAGTTCACAGTGTATTAACTAATGTTAACAAACATGACTTTTGATTTCAATAATGTATTGGTAAATGTTAAAATTAACATTAACAAAGATTAATAAATGCTGTAGAAGTGCAGTTCATTATTAGTTCATGTTAACTAATTAAACCTTATTGTAAAGTGTTACCTAAAAATATATAAAGCAAAACATAAATGTGCACAAAAATGTAAACTACTATTATTTCCAGTGGGGACTAGCAGCAGCAGTATGGTTTAGTCCACTAGTCTCGCACATCCCTACTAATAGCTAGGATCGGTTAAAGAGAACCAGCTACGGATGAGCAAGCCCAGCTAATTACCATCTTGGACCAGTTAATGACCAGTTTAGACCACCTAATGACTAGCTTAATGACCAGCTAGAAACCAGTTATCATGTTCTGAAAGACAGTTACTGGCTTAAGTATGGATTTTCCAACAGTGGTGTCACTAGCCTTGCCTGTTCCCTGCATCAGAAGGTATCCATTTTTCATGTGATATCTGCATATGTATACAGGAAATCTGCCCTAATTTTATTGTTTTTTAACTGCAGCAGTAAACAATCTTTCTCAACCCATAATGATTTAACAAATATAGGCCTGGTACAAAGTATCATTGGAATGAAGAATTTATATTTGCCTTTGGTCAACAGTAAAATCCAATACACATCAGATCAAATCTGGCTTCGCTGTTCTAGAAGTGAATGAGCTCACCATGTAAGACACAGGCATTTTCTCCTCCACAGGAAATTATGAAGTCAAATCAATTTCTAATATCCTACAGGATATTTGAAACATTTCAAAACACACCCAGATGCCAAGGCTAGATTGAAAACCTTGGATGTCTTGATTGAAATGATCAAATCAGATTTTGATGCAGGGTAAAAGAATGGCAGTAGTAACGACACTCGCTTGCTCTTGACTCTCTATGATTCCTGCATGCCAATTCTATTCCTATATTTCATCTTCTAGGCCTAGGGCATCTGCGTATGAAACGTGATGCAGGACCTACGAACCCATTAAGCAGTAAGTACAGTGCAAGTGTGCATTCACTTCACTGTGTACTATTGTAGTGTGGTGGTGGGTAACGGTCTTGGGAAAGTTACTTCCCAAACTATAAGCTATTCATAATTTAAACAAAAATTATGAATAGTGAATCAATAACCCCTTATCAAAATTATGGATCAATAACCCCTAATTGTTCTTTAACCAAAAAAATAAAACAATAAGGGGTTTTAAATGAATTATCTCTTTAAGAGTAACAGCATTAAGGCCCTGATATTCTCACAACAAATTTATTTTTCGTTCTATAAATATCCAAAAAGTTAAATATCTAAATAAAGAAAAATTCTTAGTATAAGGGTGCCCATCAGTGCACGTGGCACCAGGACACCCTAGACCAGAGGTTGATGATCGACTTTGTGGTCGTCTCATCTGACCTGTATGTCTTGGACATTCGCTGTCAACTGATCACCACCTGGTGGTGAGTTGGATCCGATGGCGGGGGAGGAAGCTAGACAGACTCGGGAGACCCAAACGTACTGTGAGGGTCTGTTGGGAACGTTTGGCCGAACCCCTGTCAGAGAGATCTTCAACTCCCACCTCCGACGGAGCTTCGACCGGATCCCGAGGGAGTCTGGAGATATTGAGTCTGAGTGGACCATGTTCTCCACCTCCCTTGTCGACGTGGCTGCTCGGAGCTGTGGCCGTAAGGTCTCCGGTGCCTGTCGAGGCGGAAATCCCCGAACCCGGTGGTGGACACCGGAAGTAAGGGATGCCGTCAAGCTGAAGAAGGAGCTCTATCGGGCCTGGTTGGCTTGTGGGACTCCTGAGGCAGCTGACGGGTACAGGCAGACCAAGCGGACTACAGCCCGGGTAGTTGTGGAGGCAAAAAAAATCGGGCCTGGGAGGAGTTCGGTGAGGCCATGGAGAAAGACTATCGGTTGGCCTCGAAGAGATTCTGGCAAACCGTTCGCCTCAGAAGGGGGAAGCAGTGCCCTACCAACACTGTTTACAGTGGAGATGGGCAGCTGTTGACCTCAGCTGGGGATATCGTCGGACGGTGGAAGGAAATGCAATGCAATTCGCAGACTAATGTTTTGAATAGTGGGCAGGTTAGGTAATCTTGTGCTTCTAAAGTTAAATTGGACAGGGATGTGGGAATGTATGTAGTTTGAGTATAAATCAGCTGTATCTGCACTCCAATATCATCTTAATCATCAAAGATTAGGAAATACATCCATCTGAAAAAAAAAAAAAAAAAAAAAAAAAAAAAAAACACTACTACTAAGCTATTTCACATTTTGAAATTGAATATACTGACATATGCGCAGGTCCATGTAGCGAACTGAAAGGTGTAGTCATGGAGATTTCAAGTGGACATTTCAAGTAGTTTTCATGGACATTTAAAAACAACCTTTGAGAAAAAAAGTGCTTAATAATTACAATGTGTAACAACAAAAGAATATAGGTATGTAAGATAAATAAACTTTTTTTTTAAATGCATAGGTGTTTGTTGGAAACCCTAAAGGTTAAACTGTGTGTGTGTGCGCCTGTTTATGTGATTTATGAGAACACAAATTTGTATAATGACATGGGTATTACACTGGTATTCAGTGTTGGGGGTAACTCATTACAAGTAACTCGAGTTACATAATCAGATGACTTTTTCAAGTAACTAGTAAAGTAATTCATTACTTTAAAAATGTACAACAAAATATTGGGAGTTACTTTTTCAAATAAGTAACGCAAGTTACTTTGTTTTCTCATTTATTGACTGACAGCTCTCTTGTCCCAGTGTTGAGACAAATTGTAAGTGTGGAGTCATTGTGTGTAAACATGATGGTTATTGTAGTTCTAGGCTAAATGTGAGTGTGCATTTACCAAAAAAAAAAAAAAAAAAAAAAAAAAAAACACGATTCAGTATTCCTCAAAATTAATAGTTTGTGAAATGCAAAAATCAGAATACTTTACAAACCTCAACTAATTAAATATGTTAAATAAATCTAATATTTTTATGCATTCAATGTCACTTTATTGACCAATGTACTTGCTGCTGACCTTTAATGATTCAGTTAAACCATACATAAAAATGACTTTAGTTTTTATTGGTGAAGTAAGTGTTACCTGAGGCTGATTATTTCACTTTTGGTGTGAAAGGGTCTTTACATTTGCTCAAAAATAGAACTGTTTTTATATTTATATATATTTATATACACACACATACATATACACACACACACATTTATATATATACATATATATTTATATATATGAAAAAGTAACTATAAAAATAGTGTAACGCATTACTTTTCTTAAAAGTAACTAAGTAATGCAATTAGTTACTTTTTAAAGGAGTAACGCAATATTGTTATGCATTACTTTTCAAAGTAACTATCCCCAGCACTACCAGTATTACAATGTAAACGTGGTTTATGAAGACATTTCCTGTGTACTCAAGTTGCTTTAAAAACATACTATATACAATGTATTAAAAATGTAAAAATGCAGAATGTTTTCTGTGATGGGTAGGTTTAGTAACTCTAAACCTACCCATCACAAAAAAAAAAAAAAAAAAAAATTTTTGGGGCAGTAGAGGGGATAGAATGTACAGTTTGTACAATATAAAAACCATTACGTCTATGTAATGTTCTCATGATGATAGGTGCACCAACGTGTGTTTGTAAATCAAGTATACATGTTTTTTTGTTTTTTTTTTCCCCCACTTACAGCATCCCAAAGTGTAGCCACTGGCCGAGAGTCTGCTCTGACATCTCAAAGTAAGTGTTCCATCTTTGCTTCAACAGCAACAGAGGCCTAGAAATTAAACATGGGCATGTCCATAAATTACATTATATACATTGTCACGACCGGCTCAAAGCCGTGACAAATGAATTGGAGGACACAGTCAGGTTGATAGTTTATTAACATAAACAAAAATATATAAAGGGAACCAAAACAATCAAACACCGTTTCTGTCAGACACCTGATAACTAAAGACATCAGACAGAACCAAGATTACCCTAATAACAGAATCGATCTAAACAAACCAAGACCAAAACCAGTAGCAAAGAAACCAAAAGCAAGCCCCCCCCCCCACCACCACCAAATCAACAAAGCCCAAGCTTTATAGAGGGAAGAACAGGTGGACCTCGTTCACTTGATGAGTCTCCTAGCCACACCCACTGGTCGGCTGTAGCAGGAAGAACCGGAGATTCGTCAGTACAAACTCTGAATGACCCATCAGATTTATTCACCAACAATGATGGAGAAGGTTCACAAATATCACTTCTCAACATGTAGTCAATTTCATTCTCTAGTTGTTTTTTCTTATTAGCAGATACTCGGTAGAAACGTTGCCGAAATGGAGCCGAATCTCCCACATCAATATCGTGTTCGATTAGATTTGTCCGAGTTGGATTATCGGGAAACAGTGTAACATACTCAGAAATCTAATTAAATCTGTACGCTGCACCTCTGTTAAATGGCTAAATCGACTGTGCAAAGAGCTTAGTGCCTCTGAATTGTGTAACCGGCCCTGAAGAATAGAATCTCCAGGATCAATCTCATCCTGGTCCCCACTTATCAGGATTGAAGTGGTTGACCATTCAGCATCATCTTCACATGAACCTGTAAGCAGAATCGGTTTAATACAAGAATCAGGTATATCAACTTTGTCTTCATTTATTTTAGTGTCAGCAAAATCTTCTGAACCATGAAAAGGCTTTAACAAATTCACATGACACACTCTAGTCTTCCTTCTCCGATCTAGTGTATTTATCAGATAATTAAGATCAGAAATCCGGCGAGCAACGGTATATGGACCCGCAAATTTGGCCTGAAATGGTGATCCAACAATGGGCAACAGAACAAGGACCTGATCACCCGATTGAAATAAACGCAATTCTATATGCCGATCAAAAAGTTGTTACATTCGATCCTGCGCTTTACTCAAAGATGCCTTTGCCAACTGACATGCTTCAAAAATTCGCCTGCGAAAGTCACTCACATAGGATAAAATATTCTTTGGTGGATCAATTTTTTTCCAATCTGCGGACAAAACAGATAAGGGACCACGCACATGACCAAAAACACGGTCGTTTGGACTAAACCCGGTACTCTCCCGAGCGGCTTCTCGAGCTGACATCATTAGCCACGGTAACCCAGCTTCACAATAATTTCCCATCTGAACATAGTATGCTCTCAATAAAGACTTCAAAGTTTGGTGAAATCTTTCCAGTGCTCCCTGACTTTGGGCATGATAAGCACTGGAAAGGTTATGCTGAATATGAAGCTGTTTCAAAACTTGACCAAACAAGTTGGAAGTAAAATTACTCCCCTGATCAGACTGAATAGTTTGTGGTATTCCAAACACCGAGATAAACTGAGTCAGTGCGTTTACAACTAACTTTGCAGTTAGAGAGCGTAACGGGTACACAGCTGGATATCTAGTCACCTGGCACATAACAGTAAGCAAATACTCATTTCCTGCTTTTGATCGAAGTAATGGCCCAACACAGTCCACAATAAGAGGCCCAAATGGTTGGCCAATAGCAGGAATTGGAGACAGAGGAGCGGGTTTCATAGACTGATTTGGCTTTCCCGTAAGCTGACATGTTTGACAGGACTTAATATAGTTGGATATATCCCGCTTCAATTTTGGCCAAAAGAAACGCTTCAAAAGCAATTTGTATGTCTTTTTCACCCCCAAGTGTCCAGATGTGTCATGGGCCGTTTGTAAGACAAGTTGACGGAGAGGCTGAGGAACTACAATTTGTAACACGGGATCACCAATTACAAATTCTCCATGCGGCAACCACTTTCGAACCAACACATCTTCCTCCAGATAATATCCAGAAGGAAGATTGTCGATTACATCATAAGGGACAACTCGGTCAAACAACTCTGTAAGAGTAACATCAGATTTCTGTTCTTTAATCAAATCATTTTGTGACACAGACAAAAGGGCAGGAATCTCCAGAGTTGCACTCACCACCTGTTTTGTTTCAGATTTAACATCAGGTTGTATTTTACTCAGACCGTGTTCTCACGCATTATGGAAACACAGAGGAACAGGTCAAAATTTCATCACCTGTCTCAAAAGTCGATACTGATTGTATAACCACCAAATTTGGTGGAACATCCCGCCAAACACGTTCACCCGCCAAATCATTTCCCAAGATTACCTGTACTCCTTCCACAGGCAAACAGGAACGCACAGCAACCTCCACTTCTCCCTGGATCAATTCAGAACGCAAAACAATTTTGTGTAAGGGTGCAGACGTCACATTCAAACCAATCCCCTAATCAACACATTGGTTCCAGTGTAAGAGTCATTTGAAAAAGACAAAATAGAGTCCAAAATCAAAAGTTTCTGCTGATCCAGTATCACAGAGAACTTTGACTGGTACATCTTCCGTAGACTTAACCAATCTCACCGAACCATCTGTAACAAATGGAGAAAATGTTGAAACACAGGAGCAACTCTTCTGCATATTGACTTCCGAGGCAGTCACAGCCAGAGCAACAGGTTTCACTGAAGACTTCGCTTTCATTTGAGCAGCATCTTTTGCGACACTCATTCTTCCAGTGACCAAAAGCATGACAATAATTACACGTTCACCCTCTCTTCAACAGAGACAAGACGCCATCTCTCAGGTGAAGAACGCAAAAAATTGGAAGATCTGCTAGGATCATACCGTGATTCTTTCCAGTAACTTTCTCCAGCATTTTTAGAGCCAAAAGAGCCTTTATGAAGCAGAAAATTCATCAGCCATAACGGCTGCCTCATATGCGGTGACGGGTTTACGCTCACTAAGATATGTTGCTACACGTCGTGAAACAGAGCAACATCAACGCTTTCAAATCGTCTAACGTTTTCACGTCAGAAGCTGTACACCAATAAAATAAACTGAAATATCATGTACAAACTCAACATGCGTTTGACGATCAATTTTCTTCCAGGACCTAAATTGTCTATAGGCCTCTGGAACCAATTCGTATGCCCTCAACACTACGTTCTTAACGGTCAAATAATCCCTAGCATCTTCTACACTAAGAGACGCATAGGCTTGTTGAGCTTTGCCTGTAAAAACAGACTGCAACATGAGCGTACAATCCTCATCTGGCCATTTACGCGCATCTGCCACACGGTCAAACAGCAAAAAAAAAAAAAAAAAAAAAGTGTTCAACATCTGTTTCGTCAAATCTAGGGATCAACCTCATATTAGTCACTACATCAGATTTGCACCAAGCCGAATCACGTTCTACACCTCCAGTTAAAGTTTTCCATCTCTTATCAGATCTAAACGATAACGTTGTTGTACCTCAACTTTAGACATCTCAACACTATTTTGCGCTTCTAACATTCTCTTTCATCTCACATTGAATTACCAACAATTGTCTTTGTTGCTCAAATGTTAGAGGAGACATTGTAGACGCTGTATTAACGAAATCTGACGCACCTTGCTGAGATTGAGACTCTAAAACCCCACGTTCGATTAACTCTGTTTTTACCAGGGATTTACTGTTATCTTTTAAATGTTTATCTTGGCTTACCACGTTAATTTTATAGTGATGTGCAAGTTGTACTAAGTGATCCTTAGTCAAATCATTTAACAACACTTCAGATGGAGCACTAATAAATTCATCAACCTTTGAGGCCATTATGAAAGACAAACACGGCTTGTTTCCCCAAAATATCCGAGGGGAAGAAAGAACATTGGATAAATAGTTCCCTCTAACTAAATTTCAAAAACTACCTAAACTCATCCCTAATCTTCGTACAGTTACTTGCAGCGGGTTTTTATACACTGTAAACCAGTGTTTGAAGGAGCGACCAATTAACGAGTCGCCACCTCAAAACACGGACGTGTTCCCGAGACCACCGTTCTAACGGCTTTCACCGTACAAACAAAACAAACTCAAAAAAGATCGGAGCATCCTGTTAAGAATACCCCGCTAAACCTAACAAGGGAAAAACATATCCAACCACTTCCCCTCAAATACAACTAGCAACACTTACCCAAGCCGAACTCCCACGAAGCAACCAGAAACCCACTAGATCCTCCAAAACTTACTAAACCAAATATTTAACGAATGCCAAATTTAAAGACGAGCCGCCACATTTGTCACGACCGGCTCAAAGCCGTGACAAATGAATTGGAGGACACAGTCAGGTTGATAGTTGCAACCAAAAGGTTTATTAACATAAACAAAAATATATAAAAGAAGGAACCAAAACAATCAAACACCGTTTCTGTCAGACACCTGATAACTCAAGACATCAGACAGAACCAAGATTACCCTAATAACAGAATCGATCTGAACAAACCAAGACCAAAACTTTATAGTTTATAGAGGGAAGAACAGGTGGACATCGTTCACTTGATGAGTCTCCTAGCCACACCCACTGGTCGGCTGTAGCAGGAAGAACCGGAGACTCGTCACAACATAAATACATAATTCATAAGATACAATACTTTGTATTTTATTAATTATATAATCAAACAAAATCATACATAAACATACAAATCAATTCATACATAAACCTGTATCTGATTAATGATTATATACATATACATACACATACTGTATATATGTTTTTTAGGTTTTTATATAATTGTATTTATTATATATAAAAAAATCATAAAATGCAATACAATTCATTCATATATAAACCTATGTATCTGATTGATGATTATACACTGTGTGACCTGCACCCATAAAAAACTATTACTGAAAAAGTATGTTATGCTCACCAAGGCTGCATTTATTTAATGAAAACAGAATAGAAAGAAATATTGTAATATCTATTTGTAATGAACTTTGTGTATATTTGCATTTTGGATTTACATGGAATTTGTTTGGTGCTGTGTTGAATGACAGTTTGTTTCCTCCTTCTAAGGTTCGCTCTACATAACTTTGGCTTCAATATTTACCAGTGCACAGAAAAACACAACCCAAGGTCAGTAAACAGATGTAAGAATATGCTGCTAAATATCAATAGCTGGAGTGTGCATGAGAGTGCCAAATCACCTTCAGTCAGTGAGCCATTTACCTTGTGTTGTATTGGTGTTGGATGGGTCAGGATCGTTGACTAGTCATCCAACAAGATTAGTGAGGTTTAATATTTAGGTTTAATATCTAGATCTTTTTTATTTGATTTTTTAGCAATAATGCCAAAAGGGGGTGAATCCAGAAATGGAAATTCTGTGAGGGTTTTAGCATGTTTTTAACCTACAGAAATGTGCATTCATCCATTCCTGTTAAAGCACCACTGCTACAGTCATCAAAACTCAGATTTGTTACATTTACCAATTACCAATTTATTCAACAATTCAACAGTTATTCAAAATTTCAAGACAATCAGAGTTGTCAGGAACTAAATTTTCTCCTAGGGTCATTTTCCTGGTTGTGTATATACACAGATCAGACATAACATTATGTTAGGTGAACACTGCTTAAAAAATGGAAAATGGAAAATGCAGGAAAAATGGGCACGCATAAGGATCTGAGCAAGTTTGACAAGGGCCAAATTGTGATGGCTAGACGACTGGGTCAGAGCATCTCCAAAACTGCAGCTCTTGTGGGGTGTTCCCAGTCTGCAGTGGTCAGTATCTATCAAAAGTGGTCCAAGAAAGGAACAGTGGTGAACCGACTACAGGGTCACAGGGTCATGGGCGGCCAAGGCTCATTAATGCACATGGGGAGCGAAGGCTGGCCTGTGTGGTCTGATCAAAAAGACAAACTACTGTAACTCAAATTGCTCAAGAAGTTAATGCTGGTTCTGATAGAAAGGTGTCAGAATACACAGTGCATCGCAGTTTGTTGCGTATGGGCCTGCATAGTCGTAGACCAGTCAGGGTGCCCATGCTGAGCGCTGTCCATCAGAATTGGACCACGGAGTAATGGAAGAAGGTGGCCTGGTCTGATGAATCACATTTTATTTTACATCACGTGGATGGCTGGGTGCGTGTGCGTCGCTACCTGGGGAACACATGGCACCAGAATGCACTATGGGAAGAAGGCAAGCCGGCGGAGGCAGTGTGATGCTTTGGGCAATGTTCTGCTGGGAAACCTTGGGTTCTGCCATTCATGTGGATGTTACTTTGACACGTACCACCTACCTAAGCACTGTTGCAGACCATGTACACGCTTTCATGGAAACAGTATTCTCTGGTGGCTGTGGTCTCTTTCAGCAAATACCACAGCACACCTTCAGGGGTCTAGAGGAGTCCTTGCCTCGACGGGTCAGGGCTGTTTTGGCAGCAAAAAGGGTCCAACACAATATTAGGAAGGGGGTCATAATGTTATGCCTGATCGGTGTATGTAAACTGTGTGTTTTTGCAGTTCCTGCAGTGCGAACATGCTAAAAAGCAGGTACTTCCGCCAATAGTTACAAGAACTATGAATGTTCATCTTAATATGACTGAGAAACTGCATTCTACATAATGCAGTGGTCAAAACAAATGAATTAGTGGTCTAATAATTTAATTTCTTTCACACAGGACAGAGCATTCTAACTTCGAGTGCTTCAACCTCTCAAGCCAGAACCACATTGAATCCTTCAGGACTCGCTACAACAACTTCTGAACTTTCAGCGAATCTCACTACATCAACACAAATTCTGCTCACATCAACTAGCACATCAAACACAACCGTTACACCTGCCACTCAAGCTCTGACTGGATCAGCTCTTAATAACACAACTACTATGTCGAATACTGGTGGATTAAACACGTTGCCTTCAACAACAGCCTCACCTATGTCTTACGTAACCACTCAAACGACCCAGAGCACATCAATATCTGCCCAGACACTTTCAAGCAATCACATTAGCCAGCCAGTCAGTGGCCTCGGTACCCCTGAAACAACAACCAATCACACGACAGTAAGCTCTCGCACTGTACCAACTGTCATGACTCAAGTAACCAATCAGACAGCAGTTCTACGAACAACGACATCCAATACATTATTCACAGGTACAGCTATTATCACTGCGTTCTGATTATGTCTTTTTTCTTCTTTTTTGGAAAAAGACAGATGGCTTCTATTTCGGTGATAATTACAGGATATTAAATTAAATTCCTAACCCTCGTTCTCTCATTCTGCCACATATTACATAATTTATACATCATAAAATGAATCATAATGGTTCAATGCTTTGATGTGTCTTTTCACTTGTTTCAGATCCAGTTGTGGTACAGTGCAACTTTTCCCAGTACTGCGCTAATGAATGTAAGAATGTTTAGACAATGCCTATTTTATTCTCTGAAGACATAATTAAGATTCAATATGGTGAATCCTGAGGATGTGTAATATCTCTCTTCTTGCGTCACAGCATCATACTACTGGATGCTTGTGGAGGCATATGGCACTGAGGAAGGCATTCAAATTTTGGTATGAATAGTTTTTTATTAATAATATTTTAATAGTAATAAGTATTGTTAGTATCATAAGAACAATTCTAAAATTATATACAAGCAATTAAAGTGTTTTTCTTATTTCTTATGCTTCCCACCTTTATAATCAGTTTTCAAATCTTTTTAATACGAGCACCTGCTCTGCTGGAGTTTCAACAACAACAATCAATATTACATCAAGCCAAAATGACACAGCTTTTGTGGTAAGTAGTATTATTTGTTTTCAAAGGTTAGGGCTGAACTTTGATGTTGTCTAACATTGCATCATTATAAAATGTATTTTTCATTACTATAGATTGCTGAGGTTAGATGTGAAGACAAGCAGAATATCCTGTAAGCCTAACCCAAATCTCTAAGCTACACAACAAACATGACCTCATTGTAATTCAACATCAAGTAACACTACTACCGCCCCCACTCTTACAGGAGGAAAAACTGCACTGTGCTTCTACAGCTGAGCCAGCCCGTGAAAACATGCATCATCCGTGAGCTGGTGGAAAACTGTGCTAGTATCAACTCATCAATGAAGCTTCTGGGAGATGTAGAAACAGTGGGTGAGTGAGACAAAATATATCATTGTAACATAGTTCGTTGTTACGGGAAGGAGGAGGCGGGAACCGGCGAACATTTAAAAGACTTTAATCAAATAAATGAACAAAACGAAAGTAATGCGGGCAGCCCCACAGACGACTGCCACGCACACATAATAAAACATAAACAAAACACAACATAAAGTCCAGGCCTGGTCCTCTCTCGTCCTTCACCGGTCTCGCTCGCTCCTCCCACGTCTCTCCCTCGTCAACCTTGCCACAATCATATATATCAAAATATAGACATAAATATGGGCTTGATTAAGCAGTGGCGGCTCCAGGAAAACAATAGACTATCTTTAAAAGATAATATATGATTAATTGTGATTCATTTTTAAATCTCACAGAATGACTTGTGTTTATAGGAAAAGGCCTGTGCCCAGAGAACAATTTTACGCCTCCTGGAGATGGTTTTGTGCACTGCACATCTCCAATGTCTTACGATGGTATCTGCAAGACCCAGGGACCTGTAAATGTCACATGGTACAATATGCTACTGATTACAGACTTGCCACACTCTTACAATAGTCCTGCGGCATGCAATTTGGACGTTTTTACTGTTTACAACATTTGAGATTGTATTATTCATTTTCCTTCTTTCTTGCATTAGCTCTTATAAGGAGAATGGCTTTGTTCCTAAAGACTTGGTTGTTAATGAATCCTGCAACGGTGAGTATTATAACTCTTTGTACTTGGTCAGCATTTTCTGACTAATACCAGTATGTTCAAAAATAAAACAAATTTCTTTTTTAGTTAAGAACAAACAACATTGTGAGTGTCATGTCTCTAACAACAACGGTTAGTGAAACACAATGGATCTATGTATGAGTATATTGTACATGTTGTGGACCAATCAGACTCCAAGCTCTCTCCCCTATCTCTTTTTTAGAGACATATTATGCTGTTAGTCTAAATATTACAAGCCCAGATGTGAATTTCACCTACGTTCAGAACATGGTGAGTGTCTCAGATAAAAGGTTTTAGTGAACAGGTAAAATGGCTATAGAAAGTTTAAAAACATTGCAATCTAATAAAGATTTTCATGGTACAGCCATGGCAAGATATAGCTAGTGTCTTATTAGTTCTCCTGCTCCATCTAATAGGTTGTACAGTTGAGAACTCCCTGCAATGGATCCAGAATGCCAGGGTAAGTCTGCAATTCCTGCCAAATATACCATAACACATATGTGTGTCTATAAAAACCGGAAAGAAAACTTACCGTCCTCAAACTTTTTAACAGTAGTGTACTGAACAGTATTCGAGTGTATTGATTTTTGTTTTGTTTTACAGATTTTAAAAAGTGACAGTAAAGACGTGTATAATGTTACAAAAGATTTCTGTTTTAAAATAATCCTGTTCGGTTGATCTTTCTATTTATCAAAGAATCCTGAAAAAAAGTTATTGTCTGTATGTATTGTGGTTTCCACAAAAATATTAAGCAGTATAACTGTTTTCAACATTGATAATGAGAAATGTTTCTTGAGCATCAAATCAGCATATTAGAATGATTTTTGAAGGATCATGTAGCACTAAAGACTGGAGTAATGTAGTAAGTCTATTAATATTATATGCAATTTCTGTATTGTTGGTGATGTTCCATGTTCATAGGTCTCTGTGTAAATCTTTTTCTGAAGTATCCGTGTTGTATCAGGTAAACATCCATTTGTTTTCCATCTTTAGCAAAATAATCTTGTTACATCTGTATCGTTTTCTCTATCTGTTCTGAAAGGCTACGTTTGATGCTTTGCAGGGAATGCATTTGGAATGTTTTGGAGATGTAACAAGGTAAGTTTTACTATCATCTGTGTGTTTTTGAGTGTCTGTATGCATTTATGTCAGTTTAACACTTCTATTATTCCTCAGGCTCAACACATGTATGTTGACTCTGCAGCTGTCAGAACAGCTAGATGTGTGTACTGTTAGTTCTGCTATTGCCTTTAATTGGAAGGACAGTACCAACATTAGTTTTGATGGACCTCTAAGAAGAATAGGTGAGTGTTGAACTGTATGTACTGGTATTCCACATTTACAGCTTATCCAAGTGGTGTAAACAGTACAAATAAAATTAATTTTTTCTATCTTTCTACTATACAGCCATATGTCGTTCACCCACTGATTCAGGAACCATTCCTTTGAACTCAACATTTACATGGGTCTCTGTAAATCTCAGTGCCAGCCAGAGCGATGATATCAAAGACAATTTGACCTGGTAAATGTTGTATTCAGTCTAGATTTTAAACTGTGCAAACACCACATTTGTGTCAAATTTCAATTATTTAAATTTTTATATAATTCTATGTCATTGTGGATTTGTGGTTTGAACATTCTTATCAACCTATCATTTCGTCCTTATTTTAGCAGTATTTAATGGTTAGGAATTTTTTGTGTGACAAGAACGTTGTTCCAGCACTTTCTAAAAAAACGTTCCAATCTTGTTTTTTAGTGCACAGGGTCAGACAGTTGCTGTTCTTTTAAATGAGAGCTGTGGGATCTCACCTTCTAAATCCTACACAACTCAACTTGTCCCTCCCAGAACAAGCTCTGACAGCAGTGCTACATTTCCAAACATCACTTCTCCATTAGTAACTACAGACTGGTCATTGACCAACCAAACCCACCCTGCAGTCACACCATCCAGAAATATTGTCAACACTTCTGATACACCTACAGTCCTAATATCTAATACATCCATCAACAGTACAGCCAATCAAACAAACAATGTTTCACATAATACGACAAGCCTGCTACTCATTCCAGCACTTGATATAACAACCCAACAGGTCAATACAGTAGGTACATCACCCAATATAACAACCTCACCAGTCAGTACAACAGATAAAACACCCGATATAACAACCTCACCAGTCAGTACAACAGATACAACACCTGATATAACAACCTCACCAGTCAGTACAACAGATACAACACCCACGATAACAACCTCACCAATCAGTACTACAGATACAACACACAATATAACAGCCTCACCAATCAGTACAACAGATACAACACCCGATATAACAACCTCACCAATCAGTACAACAGATACAACACCCAATATAGCAACCTCACCAATCAGTACAACAGATTCAACACCCAATATAACAACCTCACCAATCAGTACAACAGATTCAACACCCACTATAACAACCTCACCAATCAGTACAACAGATACAACACACAATATAGCAATCTCACCAATCAGTACAACAGATACAACACACAATATAACAACCTCACTAATCAGTACAACAGATACAACACCCACTATAGCAACCTCACCAATCAGTACAACAGATACAACACCCAATATAACAACCTCACCAATCAGTACAACAGATTCAACACCCAATATAACAACCTCACCAATCAGTACAAGAGATTCAATATAACAACAATCATACAGCAATATAACAACCTCACCAATCAGTACAACAGATACAACATACAACCTCACCAGTCAGTACAACAGATACAACACAATATAACAACCTCACCAATCAGTCAGTACAACAGATACAACACCCAATATAACAACCTCTCCAATCAGTGTACAACAGATACAACACACAATATAACAACCTCTCACCAATCAGTACAACAGATACAACACCCAATATAATAACCTCACCAGTCAGTACAACAGATTCAACACCCAATATAACAACCTCACAACCTCACCAGTCAGTACAACAGATACAACACCCAATATAACAACCTCACCAGTCAGTACAACAGATACAACAACCCCACCATATAATTCAACACCCAATATAACACTCCCCACCTCACCAGTCAGTACAACAGATAAAACACCCAATATAACAACCTCACCAGTCAGTACAACAGATACAACACCCAATATAACAACCTCACCAATCAGTACAACAGATTCAACACCCAATATAACAACCTCACCAATCAGTACAACAGATTCAACACCCAATATAACAACCTCACCAATCAGTACAACAGATACAACACACAATATAGCAACCTCACCAGTCAGTACAACAGATTCAACACACAATATAACAACCTCACCAGTCAGTACAACAGATTCAACACCCAATATAACAACCTCACCAGTCAGTACAACAGATTCAACACCCAACAACCTCCCAATCATACAACAGATTCAACACCCAATATAACAACCTCACCAATCAGTACAACAGATACAACAATATAACAACCTCACCAATCAGTACAACAGATACACACCCGATATAACAACCTCACCAAATACAACAGATCAACACCCAATATAACAACCTCACCAATCAGTACAACAGATACAACACACAATATAACAACCTCACCAATCAGTACAACAGATACAACACCCAATATAACAACCTCACCAATCTACCCAATCAGTACACAGATAACACCCAATATAACAACCTCACCAATCAGTACAACAGATACAACACCCAATATAACAACCTCACCAATCAGTACAACAGATACAACACCCACTATAACAACCTCACCAATCAGTACAACAGATACAACACCCAATATAACAACCTCACCAGTCAGTACAGATTCAAACAGATAACAACACAGTCAGTACAATATAACAATATAACAACCTCACCAATCAGTACAACAGATACAACACACACAATATAACAACCTCACCAATCAGTACAACAGATACAACACCCACTATACAACAGATACAACACCAACATATAGTACAACAGACCTCACCCATATCAACCTCACCAGTCAACAGAGATACAACACCCAATATAACAACCTCACCAGTCAGTACAACAGATACAACACCCCATATAACAACCTCACCAGTCAGTACAACAGATACAACACCCAATATAACAACCTCACCAGTCAGTACAACAGATTCAACACACAATATAACAACCTCACCAATCAGTACAACAGATACAACACCCAATATAACAACCTCACCAATCAGTACAACAGATACAACACCCAATATAACAACCTCACCAGTCAGTACAACAGATACAACACACAATATAACAGCCTCACCAATCAGTACAACAGATACAACACACAATATAGCAACCTCACCAGTCAGTACAACAGATTCAACACACAATATAACAACCTCACCAATCAGTACAACAGATTCAACACCCAATATAACAACCTCACCAATCAGTACAACAGATTCAACACCCAATATAACAACCTCACCAATCAGTACAACAGATACAACACCCAATATAACAACCTCACCAATCAGTACAACAGATACAACACCCAATATAACAACCTCACCAATCAGTACAACAGATACAACACACAATATAACAACCCCACCAGTCAGTACAACAGATACAACACCCAATATAACAACCTCACCAGTCAGTACAACAGATACAACACACCATATTGCAACCTCACCGATCAGTACAACAGATACATCACCCACTATAGCAACCTCACCAATCAGTACAACAGATACATCACCCAATATAGCAACCTCACCAATCAGTACAACAGATACAGATTCAACACCCAATATAACAACCTCACCAATCAGTACAACAGATTCAACACCCAATATAACAACCTCACCAATCAGTACAACAGATACAACACACAATATAACAACCTCACCAATCAGTACAACAGATACAACACCAATATAACAACCTCACCAATCAGTACAACAGATACAACACCCACTATAGCAACATCTCCAATCAGTACAACAGATACAACACCCACTATAACAACCTCACCAATCAGTACAACAGATACAACACACAATATAGCAACCTCACCAATCAGTACAACAGATACAACACCCAATATAACAACCTCACCAATCAGTACAACAGATACAACACACAATATAACAACCTCACCAATCAGTACAACAGATACAACACCCAATATAACAACCTCACCAGTCAGTCAGTACAATAACAATTCAGTACAACAGATTCAACACACAATATAACAACCTCACCAGTCAGTGCAACAGATACAACACCCACTATAACAACCCCACCAGTCAGTACAACAGATTCAACACCCAATATAACAACCTCACCAGTCAGTACAACAGATACAACACCCAATATAGCAACCTCACCAATCAGTACAACAGATACAACACACAATATAACAACCTCACCAATCAGTACAACAGATACAACACCCAATATAACAACCTCACCAGTCAGTCAGATTCAACAACAATATAACAACCTCACCAATCAGTACAACAGATACAACACTCAATATAAAAACCTCACCAGTCAGTACAACAGATTCAACACCCAATATAACAACCTCACCAATCAGTACAACAGATACAACACACAAAATAGCAACCTCACCGATCAGTACAACAGATACATCACCCACTATAGCAATCTCACCAATCAGTACAACAGATACAACACCCAATATAACAACCTCACCAATCAGTACAACAGATTCAACACCCAATATAACAACCTCACCAATCAGTACAAGAGATCCAACACCCAATATAACAACCTCACCAATCAGTACAACAGATACAACACACAATATAACAACCTCACCAATCAGTACAACAGATACAACACCCACTATAGCAACATCTCCAATCAGTACAACAGATACAACACCCACTATAACAACCTCACCAATCAGTACAACAGATACAACACACAATATAGCAACCTCACCAATCAGTACAACAGATACATCACCCACTATAGCAATCTCACCAATCAATACAACAGATACAACACCCAATATAACAACCTCACCAGTCAGTACAACAGATTCAACACACAATATAACAACCTCACCAATCAGTACAACAGATACAACACTCAATATAACAACCTCACCAGTCAGTACAACAGATTCAACACACAATATAACAACCTCACCAGTCAGTACAACAGATACAACACTCAATATAACAACCTCACCAGTCAGTACAACAGATTCAACACACAATATAACAACCTCACCAGTCAGAACAACAGATTCAACACACAATATAACAACCTCACCAGTCAGTACAACAGATACAACACCCACGATAACAACCTCACCAGTCAGTACAAAATATACAACACCCACTATAACAACCTCACCAGTCAGTACAACAGATACAACACCCACTATAACAACCTCACCAGTCAGTACAACAGATACAACACCCACGATAACAACCTCACCAGTCAGTACAACAGATACAACACCCACGATAACAACCTCACCAGTCAGTACAAAAGATACAACACCCACTATAACAACCTCACCAATCAGTACAACAGATACAACACACAATACAACAACCTCACCAATCAGTACAACAGATACAACACCCACTATAACAACCTCACCAGTAAGTACAACAGATACAACACACAATATAACAACCTCACTAATCAGTACAACAGATACAACACTCAATATAACAACCTCACCAGTCAGTACAATAGATTCAACACACAATATAACAACCTCACCAGTCAGTACAACAGATACAATACCCAATATAACAACCTCACTAATCAGTACAACAGATACAACACCCACTATAACAACCTCACCAGTCAGTACAACAGATACAACACCCACTGTAACAACCTCACCAGTCAGTACAACAGATTCAACACACAATATAACAACCTCACCAGTCAGTACAACAGATACAATACCCAATATAACAACCTCACTAATCAGTACAACAGATACAACACCCACTATAACAACCTCACCAGTCAGTACAACAGATTCAATACACAATATAACAACCTCACCAGTCAGTACAACAGATACAACACCCACTATAACAACCTCACCAGTCAGTACAACAGATTCAACACACAATATAACAACCTCACCAGTCAGTACAACAGATACAACACTCAATATAACAACCTCACCAGTCAGTACAACACCCACTATAACAACCTCACCAGTCAGTACAACAGATTCAACACACAATATAACGACCTCACCAGTCAGTACAACAGATACAATACCCAATATAACAACCTCACTAATCAGTACAACAGATACAACACCCACTATAACAACCTCACCAGTCAGTACAACAGATACAACACCCACTATAGCAACCTCACCAGTCAGTACAACAGATACAACACCCACGATAACAACCTCACCAGTCAGTACAACAGATACAACACCCACGATAACAACCTCACCAGTCAGTACAAAAGATACAACAGCCACTATATCAACCTCACCAATCAGTACAACAGATACAACACTCAATATAACAACCTCATCAGTCAGTACAATAGATTCAACACACAATATAACAACCTCACCAATCAGTACAACAGATACAACACCCACTATAACAACCTCACCAGTCAGTACAACAGATACAACACCCACGATAACAACCTCACCAGTCAGTACAACAGATACAACACCCACTATAACAACCTCACCAGTCAGTACAACAGATACAACACCCACGATAACAACCTCACCAGTCAGTACAACAGATACAACACCCACGATAACAACCTCACCAGTCAGTACAACAGATACAACACCCACGATAACAACCTCACCAGTCAGTACAAAAGATACAACACCCACGATAACAACCTCACCAGTCAGTACAAAAGATACAACACCCACGATAACAACCTCACCAGTCAGTACAAAAGATACAACACCCACTATAACAACCTCACCAGTCAGTACAATAGATTCAACACACAATATAACAACCTCACCAGTCAGTACAACAGATACAACACCCACTATAACAACCTCACCAGTCAGTACAACAGATACAACACCCACGATAACAACCTCACCAGTCAGTACAACAGATACAACACTCAATATAACAATCTCACCAGTCAGTACAATAGATTCAACACACAATATAACAACCTCACCAGTCAGTACAACAGATACAACACCCACTATAACAACCTCACCAGTCAGTACAACAGATACAACACCCACTATAACAACCTCACTAATCAGTACAACAGATACAACACTCAATATAACAACCTCACCAGTCAGTACAACAGATACAACACCCAATATAACAACCTCACCAATCAGTACAACAGATACAACACCCACTATAACAACCTCACCAGTCAGTACAACAGATACAACACCCACTATAACAACCTCACCAGTCAGTACAACAGATACAACACCCACGATAACAACCTCACCAGTCAGTACAAAAGATACAACACCCACTATAACAACCTCACCAATCAGTACAACAGATACAACACACAATACAACAACCTCACCAATCAGTACAACAGATACAACACCCACTATAACAACCTCACCAGTCAGTACAACAGATACAACACCCACGATAACAACCTCACCAGTCGGTACAAAAGATACAACACCCACTATAACAACCTCACCAATCAGTACAACAGATACAACACCCACTATAACAACCTCACCAGTCAGTACAATAGATTCAACACACAATATAACAACCTCACCAATCAGTACAACAGATACAACACCCACTATAACAACCTCACCAGTCAGTACAACAGATACAACACCCACGATAACAACCTCACCAGTCAGTACAACAGATACAACACCCACTATAACAACCTCACCAGTAAGTACAACAGATACAACACACAATATAACAACCTCACTAATCAGTACAACAGATACAACACACAATATAACAACCTCACCAGTCAGTACAATAGATTCAACACACAATATAACAACCTCACCAGTCAGTACAACAGATACAACACCCAATATAACAATCTCACCAATCAGTACAACAGATACAACACCCACTATAACAACCTCACCAGTCAGTACAACAGATACAACACCCACTATAACAACCTCACTAGTCAGTACAACAGACACAACACCCACGATAACAACCTCAACAGTCAGTACAAAAGATACAACACCCACTATAACAACCTCACCAATCAGTACAACAGATACAACACACAATACAACAACCTCACCAATCAGTACAACAGATACAACACACAATACAACAACCTCACCAGTAAGTACAACAGATACAACACACAATATAACAACCTCACTAATCAGTACAACATATACAACACACAATATAACAACCTCACTAATCAGTACAACAGATACAACACTCAATATAACAACCTCACCAATCAGTACAACAGATACAACACCCACTATAACAACCTCACCAGTCAGTACAACAGATACAATACCCACTATAACAACCTCACCAGTCAGTACAACAGATTCAACACACAATATAACAACCTCACCAGTCAGTACAACAGATACAATACCCAATATAACAACCTCACTAATCAGTACAACAGATACAACACCCACTATAACAACCTCACCAGTCAGTACAACAGATACAACACACAATATAACAACCTCACCAGTCAGTACAACAGATACAACAGTCAATATAACAACCTCACCAGTCAGTACAACAGATACAACACACAATATAACAACCTCACCAATCAGTACTACAGATACAACACACAATATAACAACCTCACCAGTCAGTACAACAGATACAACAAATTATATAACAACCCCACCAGTCAGTACAACAGAAACAACACACAATATAACAACCTCAATTGTTAGTATAACAGATACAACACAAAATATAACAACCTCACCAGTCAGTACAACAGATACAACTCGCAATATAACTACCTCACCAGTCAGTACAACAGATACAACACCCAATATAACAACCTCACCAGTCAGTACAACAGATACAACACTCAATATAACAACCTCACCAGTCAGTACAACAGATACATCACACAATATAACAACCTCACCAGTCAGTACAACAGATACAACACACAATATAACAACTTCACAGATCAGTTCATCAGATACAACACACAATATAACAACCTCACCAGTCAGTGCAACAGATACAACAAATTATATAACAACCCCACCAGTCAGTACAACAGAAACAACACACAATATAACAACCTCAATTGTTAGTATAACAGATACAACACAAAATATAACAACCTCACCAGTCAGTACAACAGATACAACACCCAATATAACAACCTCACCAGTCAGTACAACAGATACAACACTCAATATAACAACCTCACCAGTCAGTACAACAGATACATCACACAATATAACAACCTCACCAGTCAGTACAACAGATACAAAACACAATATAACAACTTCACAGATCAGTTCATCAGATACAACACACAATATAACAACCTCACCAGTCAGTACAACAGATACGTCACACAATATAACAACCTCACCAGTCAGTACAACAGATACGTCACACAATATAACAACCTCACCAGTCAGTACAACAGATACAACACACAATATAACAACTTCACAGATCAGTTCATCAGATACAACACACAATATAACAACCTCACCAGTCAGTACAACAGATACAACACTCAATATAACAACCTCACCAGTCAGTACAACAGATACATCACACAATATAACAACCTCACCAGTCAGTACAACAGATACAACAACTTCACAGATCAGTTCATCAGATACAACACACAATATAACAACCTCACCAGTCAGTACAACAGATACAACACTCAATATAACAACCTCACCAGTCAGTACAACAGACACATCACACGATATAACAACCTCACCAGTCAGTACAACAGATACAACAGTCAATATAACAACCTCACCAGTCAGTACAACAGATACAACACTCAATATAACAACCTCACCAGTCAGTACAACAGATACAACACACAATATAACAACATCACCAATCAGTACAACAGATACAACAAACTATATAACAACCCATATAACAACCCCACCAGTCAGTACAACAGAAACAACACTCAATATAACAACCTCACCAGTCAGTACAACAGATACAACACACAATATAACAACTTCACAGATCAGTTCATCAGATACAACACACAATATAACAACCTCACCAGTCAGTACAACAGATACAACACTCAATATAACAACCTCACCAGTCAGTACAACAGATACATCACACAATATAACAACCTCACCAGTCAGTACAACAGATACAACAACTTCACAGATCAGTTCATCAGATACAACACACAATATAACAACCTCACCAGTCAGTACAACAGATACAACACTCAATATAACAACCTCACCAGTCAGTACAACAGACACATCACACGATATAACAACCTCACCAGTCAGTACAACAGATACAACAGTCAATATAACAACCTCACCAGTCAGTACAACAGATACAGCACTCAATATAACAACCTCACCAGTCAGTACAACAGATACAACACACAATATAACAACATCACCAATCAGTACAACAGATACAACAAACTATATAACAACCCATATAACAACCCCACCAGTCAGTACAACAGAAACAACACACAATATAACAACCTCAATTGTCAGTATAACAGATACAACACAAAATATAACAACCTCACCAGTCAGTACAACAGATACAACTCGCAATATAACTACCTCACCAGTCAGTACAACAGATACAACACCCAATATAACAACCTCACCGGACAGTACAACAGATACAACACACAATATAACAACCTCACCAGTCGGTATAACAGATACAACACTCAATATAACAACCTCACCAGTCAGTACAACAGATATAACACTCAATATAACAACCTCACCGGTCAGTACAACAGATACAACACACAATATAACAACCTCACCAGTCAGTACAACAGATACAACACTCAATATAACAACCTCACCAGTTAGTACAACAGTCACACCACTCAGTATAACAATGCCACACATTAATACAACAGATACAACACTCAGAGTAACTGTCACAAGTCTCAATGCAACAATCCCTCTAGTCAATACAACAGTTACATCATTTAACACTACTGCTGTGACAGACACAACACTGGATAAAACTATAACAACTCTCAATACATCCATCACTCCACTTAATACACCAAGAATGCCACTTAATACAACTGTCATACTACTCAACTCCTCTGCACTAAATCATACAACAGTCACGGCAACAGTCACTGCTGAAAATGTAACACAACCTTACACAAGTAGTTCTCAATTCTCTGGTGCAGAGTTCACCACCACAACCTTTCCGCCAAATACAACACTGTTTAACTTGACGATACCATCACAAAGCACATTAAATGCAACAACACCCCCATTAAACACCACCATAATTACAAAAACCTCAAATAATACAATCCTAGCACACACAACAGAATCATCAATTTACATAAATGAATCAAACACAACTCAACCTCTTGTTAATACAACTGAATTCAATACAACCGCCATTCCGTATTACACAACACAACTTCTGAATAATTCTACACTGCAGACCACAGATGCTGAAACTAATACCACAACATATACACCACAAATCAGTACTACAATGTATACACTAAACTTCACAACTTTTAATACAACTTTTTTTCCTAATGTAACTTATTCCAACATTACCGGTCCCCTACTCAATACAACACAATCAAATACAACAGCCTTTACAATGAACACAACCTTGTTTAACACAACAGATATTCCATTAAATGTAACCAGCTTCAATGGGACTGATGTCAATCGAAGCATCAATACAACAGAGACCTCCAATAGCACATTAGAAAATAGCACAACACATATTCCATTGAATGTAACCAGCTTCAATGGGACTGATGTCAATCGAAGCATCAACACAACCGAGACCTCCAATAGCACATCCAAATTTAACACAACAGTAAGCCCTGCAGTTAATACAACACAATTTGACTTCACAAACACAACACAGATACATACAACAACCTTTCCATCAACAGAAAATATTACCAGTGGGCCAATTGACTCAACAGATAGTTTTCTTAACACAACACAGTCAAATTACACAACAGTACACAATACAATCAGTAATGCAACTACAACATTCAGTCCAATTCCAAACAACATACCAACAAATACTACTATTATTAGCATTGTCACAAATAGCAGCACAGCTCCCACAACTGCTCTGTCAACCATACTTCCAAGCTCTCCTCAGAACAGCTCCAATTCTCCAAATGAAACTGATACCACAACATATACACCACAAATCAGTACTACAATGTATACACCAAACTTCACAACTTTTAATACAACTTTTTTCCCTAATGTAACTTATTCCAACATAACCGATCCCCTACTCAATACAACACAATCAAATACAACAGCCTTTACAATGAACACAACCTTGTTTAACACAACATATATTCCATTGAATGTAACCAGCTTCAATGGGACTGATGTCAATCGAAGCATCAACACAACCGAGACCTCCAACAGCACATCAGAAAATAGCACAACACATATTCCATTGAATGTAACCAGCTTCAATGGGACTGATGTCAATCGAAGCATCAACACAACCGAGACCTCCAATAGCACATCCAAATTTAACACAACAGTAAGCCCTGCAGTTAATACAACACAATTTGACTTCACAAACACAACACAGATACATACAACAACCTTTCCATCAACAGAAAATATTACCAGTGGGCCAATTGACTCAACAGATAGTTTTCTTAACACAACACAGTCAAATTACACAACAGTACACAATACAATCAGTAATGCAACTACAACATTCAGTCCAATTCCAAACAACATACCAACAAATACTACTATTATTAGCATTGTCACAAATAGCAGCACAGCTCCCACAACTGCTCTGTCAACCATACTTCCAAGCTCTCCTCAGAACAGCTCCAATTCTCCAAATGAAACTGATACCACAACATATACACCACAAATCAGTACTACAATGTATACACCAAACTTCACAACTTTTAATACAACTTTTTTTCCTAATGTAACTTATTCCAACATAACCGATCCCCTACTCAATACAACACAATCAAATACAACAGCCTTTACAATGAACACAACCTTGTTTAACACAACATATATTCCATTGAATGTAACCAGCTTCAATGGGACTGATGTCAATCGAAGCATCAATACAACAGAGACCTCCAATAGCACATCAGAAAATAGCACAACACATATTCCATTGAATGTAACCAGCTTCAATGGGACTGATGTCAATCGAAGCATCAACACAACCGAGACCTCCAATAGCACATCAGAAAATAGCACAACACATATTCCATTGAATGTAACCAGCTTCAATGGGACTGATGTCAATCGAAGCATCAACACAACCGAGACCTCCAATAGCACATCCAAATTTAACACAACAGTAAGCCCTGCAGTTAATACAACACAATTTGACTTCACAAACACAACACAGATACATACAACAACCTTTCCATCAACAGAAAATATTACCAGTGGGCCAATTGACTCAACAGATAGTTTTCTTAACACAACACAGTCAAATTACACAACAGTACACAATATAATCAGTAATACAACTACAACATTCAGTCCAATTCCAAACAACATACCAACAAATACTACTATTATTAGCATTGTCACAAATAGCAGCACAGCTCCCACAACTGCTCTGTCGACCATACTTCCAAGCTCTCCTCAGAACAGCTCCAAT
Organism: Paracanthobrama guichenoti; assembly: GCA_018749465.1. Taxonomy (NCBI): domain Eukaryota; kingdom Metazoa; phylum Chordata; class Actinopteri; order Cypriniformes; family Gobionidae; genus Paracanthobrama; species Paracanthobrama guichenoti. Next base: position 24,362,886 of record CM031966.1, read on the forward strand.
TCCACAACAGCAGCTTCAATTATTACTCCAACGACTAGTAGAAGTAACACAACTGCAGTCACCACAAGGCCCACCGTTCCAGCTGTGCCAACAACACCCTTCATTAACACGACAGCTACTTCAGGTTTGACTGTTTCTTGATTCAACATTCCAAAACTGACAGTTTCTTGACTTGAAATTCCAAATATAAGTGTTCTTTCTAGGTTCATGCATACACAACAGTGGCGTCAAAAAGTACTGAAGACACTTTGGATAGTTTACCCAAACATTAATAATTTATTCATCATTTACTTACCCTCATGTTGTTCCAAACCTGTATTATTATATTTTTTTCCCTTCTGTGGAACACAAAATACAAATATTGTGAACAATTTCTTATTGTTTTTATTGTTCATAAAATGAAAATCAGTGGGGTCTAAACAGCATTTGATCCCACTTACTTACATTAAATGTATCAATCTCTTTGCATCATAAAATATCAATGCAAGTAGCATTAACTTTTAACAATAACAAAAGTTCTGAGAAAGGCTTTAGCAAGTGCTAGTTTTCAGATGCCACTTGATATTTTTTATCAAATGCAATGGAATGCAGGCAGTGTGATTTAAGTATCAAAAAGTGTACAAACATTTTTTTTAAGGCCAAAGTATGTGCATCTATAACAACAGCTCATTTAATTTGTTCATTTTTCAGAAGCAACAACTAAAAGCCCAGACACAGTAGCTAGCAATCTTCTGAATCAAACACAAAATGTGGCGTCTCTGAACTCAACTCAGGTGAATCAGTTGGTCAACCAGCTAGAGAATCTTCTCTCTGCACCCAATATTAGTCTGGATCTGGGCAGAACAGTGCTGTCTGTTATAAACAACTTTCTAAACAGCTCTACAGATTCTCTTGCTGACTCCTCTAATCGGTGAGATACATGTGTAACACAAGCATTCAACACTGTCAAACTTGAAATATTGGATGTAAATATTATATTGTGTTTTGTAGATTAATCAAAGCTGTGGATGATTTGGCTCTAAAACTTGTGATTCGGGACCAGACTGAGAACATTGTATTTGATTCACTCGCTTTGACTGTGACCAAAGTTGATGGCACCAACTTTGGGGCAACGTCATTCTCAATTGTAGATCCCTTGAACCCACAGGTAATGAAGTCCAAAGCAAATTCATTAACAGTTTGGATGTTTTTGGAAGTACAATGGCTTCAAATTTGGTGCATGTTTTTTTTTTTTTATATATATATTTTTGGTTTTACAGGTCACAAAAGGATTTCAAAGACAAGTCAGGGCAGTGGAAAGTTCCCCCTCAATGGGCAAAATAACACTACCTGCATCCCTGACAGAGAGCCTCACTCCAGAACAACAGAAGATAGCCTCAAGAGTCCAGTTCACCTTCTTTCAGAAAAGCACATTTTTTCAGGTAAAACTGGGTTGATTTATTTTTATTTTTATCATATTGAAGGTGGCAGCACCATCAGAAATCGAAGATTTTGCAGTTGCCCTCAGATTAATAAAACATTTCAAAGAAAAAATTAAATTCTTTCATTTACTCACCCTTATGTTGTTAGTGTCTTTTCCATTCAATTATCATGCATTTAAGCTTCGAAAAGGATACAAAAATCACCATAAAACACTTCAGCCTGACCAGAAACCATTTTCAGAAATAAAGCTGATGTCAGATTTGATTCTGCCTCTTTTCTTCAGTTTATTCTTTGTTTTTGTTTTTTTTATGCATTTACAGGATAAAAGCCTGACTCATATGCTGAACAGTCACATTCTGGGCTCTAGTGTGGCTAACCTGTCAATCAAAAACTTGAGGGAGAATGTCGAGATTACTCTGAGGAATAAACAGCCCGTTGTGGTGTGTGTGCTCACATATTAACTGTACATCATATGTCACTGTCAGCTGAAACCTGTCTGATCTATCTCTTAACTCCTCTCCCACAGGGGAACTATGTAGCTTCCTGTGTTTATTGGGACTTTGACCAAAACGGTGAGATACACCTCTCAGAATTCCCGAGAAACTGTTATTAAGCCTGATGAAATGTGTGATCTGTCTAATTTCTTAATTAATGTCTTGTAATTCCTATGTGTTTTGGATTTTCTAGGAGGTTCAGGAGGCTGGAATGCCAACGGCTGCTATGTCAAGAACAGCAGTACTGAGAACGAAACCATCTGCAGCTGCAGTCACCTGACCAGCTTTGCTGTGCTGTTGGTAAATATGTCAATGTGTGGGATTGTTCCCAAAAATGTCCACATCCATCCTCTTTGGAAGTCTATAATGGTTCAAATTGATATGATTAGAATCGAACCGAGAGTCATAACCACAGGCTTCAACGATGGATTTTTTTTTTTTTGGGCCTGTCAAAATATTCACTGAACATTTATGAAAATTTGTTTATTTTAAATATATTTTATAATTTTTCTTTACTTACCTTTTAATTTTTTTTTATATATGCCAGGAATATACATACAGATCTGTATACATTACAGTTTAAGTTGGTAAGATGTCTCTTAATCTCATCAAGTCTGCAGTTATTTGATCAAAAATTCAGTAAAAACAGCAATATTGTAAAATATTATTACAATTTAACTTCTGCGAAAAGTTTGCAAAAACTAAAATGCAATTTATTCCTGTGATGGCTAAGCTGATTTTTTAGCATCATTACTTCAGTCTTCAGTGTCACATGATCCTTCAGAAATCATTCTTCTAAGACAAAACATTTCTTATTATCAATGTTGAAAACAGTTGTCATGCTTAATATTTTTCTGGATTATTTAAATAAATAGGGTCAATTTTAATAAATTAAATGTTGTTTTTTTCCTAAAATAACAATCTGCAAATAATATTTTACACAAATAATTAATTTTTAATAAACTGTGTGCCATATACTTTTAACTGGCCCAAAACTCTCCTACACTGGACCATTCCTGTTGTTGAGCATTACACATCTCTGGGTTTGTCATACAATGCTTTCATTAATCTTTTTGGAACTTGTTTTCAAAGGATATTAGCCGGCAAGGCATAAATGACCCTGTACAGGCCAAAATCCTTACCTTCATCACTTACATTGGATGTGGGGTGTCAGCCATCTTTCTCTCAGTTACTCTGCTCACTTACCTCGCATTTGAGTGAGTAACATCCTCATTCTCAGTGTTATACTGTAAGCCCTAAAATGAGAGCAATCAAAATCAGTCCCTTAAAAACCACTATGATGCATCTGATAACATGTGATAAAAATTTACTTCCATCTTTCATTCCCAAAGAAGTATTTATTTACCCAATTCTTCTGTTAAATTCCAGCAAAATCCGCCGGGACATCCTTCAAAGATCTTGATCCATTTGTGTTTCGGCCTGCTGTTCCTGAACCTGGTGTTCTTGTTGGACTCGTGGCTAGCGTTGTACCAAGATGCAGTAGGCCTGTGCATTTCTACAGGATTCTTCCTGCACTACTTTCTGTTGGTCTCCTTCACCTGGATGGGGCTGGAGGCTCTGCATATGTACCTGGCCATCGTCAAAGTCTTCAACAACTTCATGTCCAGATACATGCTGAAGTTTTCTCTGGCAGGCTGGGGTGAGTTCAGCTGCTATATCAGCCTTGTGGTTTGTGGCTGTAGATGATTGCTGATTTAATTCTGTGATGTGTTATTGCAGGAATCCCTTTGGCTGTCGTCATTATTGTGATTGCCGTAAATAAAGACAACTATGGCCTCATAAGCTATGGGAAGTTTTCTGATGGAACTACAGAAGATTTGTAAGTATTCAACTTAGAATTTAAAGGCACCATTCTTCATTATGTCTTTGCTCTTGATGTTTCTATATTTCTCTCTTCCAGTTGTTGGCTGAAGAATGACATAGCATTCTATGTAGCCGTTGTGGCATACTTCTGTATCGTATTTGTGTTGAACCTGGCCATGTTTGTGGTGGTGATGGTCCATCTGAGACGAATCAAGCGGCAAAACCCCCACAATAATCAGTACCGCAGCAACTTGCAGGACCTTCGTAGCATCGCAGGACTCACTTTCCTGCTGGGACTCACATGGGGCTTTGCCTTCTTTGCCTGGGGACCTGTCAATTTGGCCTTCATGTACCTGTTTGCCATATTAAATTCCCTACAGGGTGAGAAACAATATTATATAATTTGTTTTACGCATAAATGTTTTTTTTTTTTTCAGTGCAATAATGCAATTACCTTGAGCGCTTGATGGAAAAGAGGTCTTTTTTTCTTGCTCTCTTTGTCTCTCAGGATTTTTTATTTTTGTTTTCCACTGCGCTCTGAAGGAAAATGTCCGTAAACAGTGGAGAATGTACCTCTGCTGTGGCAGGTTACGATTGGCTGAAAATTCAGGTATATCTTTACCAAACTAAAACCTGGCTGCATGTTACTTTAACTAGATATTTTATGGGCATCTCTGTTTTACCTCTCAAACGTTTTTCTCCAGAGTGGAGTCGGACAGCCACACAGAGCAACAACAAGAAGAGTTCGATTCTGACGGCGGTTACATCTAATTCAGGGACCCACAGTGCACCGCGAAGCTCAGTGAGCAGCAATGAATCTGTGCCATCCCAAGGCATTGGTCAGTTCTGCTCACTTCAGCAACTAAAAACTGGCAAGAAATGTACAAATGTGTTTTATACAAGTCAAGAATGTTTTAACTCTTTAACTTCATGTTACAGGCTCACCAATGGACGACAGTCTGATCATGTCAGGGGAAGCGAATGACGATGTGCTCCTCAATGAGATCAACAGTCAACTCGGTCCACGACTCAGATCTGTGTAGTTTTTGGAATAGGATTATAAACCCAGATAGGAAAACGGGTGAAGAAACAGACCATTAAATATTCTATTTCTAACAGGCCTGAAAAATGTATTACCAAGATGTGAATCTAGTGACTCTGTTAAAAAAAAAAAAAAAAAAAAAAAAAAAAAAAACCTTCTTCTGTCATCAGTTTCTCTGAATGAGTGTTGCATGCTGTAAAGCATTTTGTTGTTTGTTATTGAACGAGGCTGCTCACAGCTGAGGAATGAATCGGAAGAGCGAGGACCTATGGGAGTCAACGCATAAAAATATCTCCAAGTGCGGAAGCGTTATATTGCGCCCCACTTTTGCAGTGTCAAGGGTTTTAAAGTCCTATATATTTTCAGTGAACAGTATTAAAAAAAATAGTAATAATAATAATTTGAGCTCAGATGATGCCAGTGCATTAAGTGGTACTTGAAAATATGCTTTATAATTAATGAAGGACTCCATTTAAAATGAAGAATTTTTTTGCCTGAAATTCTGTCTTAAAAACCATATCAATCTTTCAGATATGTTGAAGAAAGACTGAACATTTCAGCGTGTCCAGTTGTCCATACAGTTGTTTATTTGTTTTTCCACATTTTATAGTCATTCTCAGTTTTGTAATCCTCACATTAGAAGGAATTGTACAAGTTAATGTGCTAATGTATCTGAAATGATATGTTAAATGGAATCAAATTTGTCTGAAATTGTCTTTGAGTAGCATAAGGGTTCTGTTTAGCCAAATTACAGTTATGTTTTGAACAGTTTATTTTAACACTGTATGTAGTTTTATTAATTTATGTTATTTCACTTTTTTACAATTTAGGAAAGTTAGGAACCTGAGATTCTAACATAATAAATAATTTATTATACAGTTTTTGTGTGTGGGAGTGTGAATTCTATAATTGTGGCATGTGATCACACTCAAGCCATCAAGTGTATGAGAGTCTTATAAACTCTGTCCAGTTTTCTCTCGCTCAGGAGTAGATGCTCCAGTAGATGATATTGAAGAGAAAGTATGCTAAAGGAAAGAATAATCTGGAATAGGAGTCTATCTTGTAACTGTTGTTCATGATATGGTTGACGCTTTGGCGGATAGAACGCCGTCGATGGAGGCGCGTGCCCAGGATGGGAGGGAGGTCAGGCGTTGTGGAGTTCTGTGAGGATAGGCATGGGTCCGTGTTTAGGTCAGACAGCCGAGGAAATGCGCTGAGCTCTATGTCCTGGTCATGGAAACATCCATCGAATGCCATGGCTTGAGATGCATCGTATTCTGAGAGCTGTAGGAGACAAAAACAATTCACTTTTTCTGGAATTTATATGGTAAGATCTTTTAAAGTGCAATATATTCCACATATTATGGAAGTTCAAGAGACAACTTAAAAAATTGTTTAATTCTCTTGCTCTAAAAAGGTGGTTTCACATTATGTTTGATAATCAAGGACAGATAATGTTTGGTGTTATTGAGGTCCACAAGCACCATATTTGATTTGAGAGCAGCAATGGAAATTTAAATGATCTAAAATCAAGATTACCCATGAGTAAATCACTCAAATTTTGTTTTGTCACAGACAGCTAGTGTATAACTTAAGGTTTAAAATGTAGTGCATGCATTTAGTTCTTTTTTTTTTTTTTTTTTTTGTCCATTCGGGGACTTGACAGTGTAGATTAAAAACATATGATTCTTTAATACTTTTTTAATGCTGTCCTATGTCCATTTATAGATGAACTATCCCTTTGAGGCAGGGGTGCAAAACTCAGTTCCTGGAGAGCCATAGCCATGCAGAGCTTCAACCCTAATTAAACACACCTGATCCAGCTAATCAAGTCCTTCAGGCTTTTTTGAAAACTGCAGCTGCGTCCCAATTCAGAGGGCTGCATCCTTCGAAGGCTGCATTTCAAGGCCAATTGTGTCATAGGGTGTACTCACACTAGGTGATCTGAACTGTGCCCGGGCGCGTTTGACCCCCAAAGTCTGGTTCGGTTGACTAGTGTGAGTGCTCCGTACCGTGCCTGGGCGCAGCTCGTTTAGCCGGCCCTGGCCCGCTTGGAAGAGACAATCACGCTCAATCGTGCCTAGTGTGAGTACACCCATAGCTGCGCGATGGCCAGATGGTCGGTCTCGCACATCCGTCGTGTTTTTAGGATTTGTTTTAACACGTTTTAATTTCGTGTCTGTAGTTCTAATCAAATCCTTGTCCAATGTACAATGAGTTGTGGGCAATATTAACAATATTAGAGTGTGCCTGGATCTGCACTTTGTATTCTAACTGGTAACAAGTATACCATTTGGGTATCTTTGGAATACTCATTTCAACATACTACGATTTGAGGCACGCTAATTCTAATTTCTGGGTTTCAACTTCGTGGAAAAGTGCAATATTTTTCATCGGTTATTTAAGAAAGTGAAAATATAATATATTCTGTGGCAGGAAAAGGTGCACAAGCAACACTGATGACCGCAGCCTTGAGAAGACTGTCAAACAAAGTCGATACAAGAACTTAGGAGAGCTTCACAAGGAGTGGAGTGAAGCTGGAGTCAGTGCATCAAGAGCCACCACGCACAGACATCTTTGGGAAATGGGCTACAACTGTCACATTCCTAGTACCAAGCTACTCCTGAACTAGAGACGTCAGAAGCTAAGGCTAAGGAGAAAAAGAACTGGACTGTAGCAGTGGAGTGGTCCAAAGCCCTCTTTTCAGGTGAAAGTACATTTTGCATTTCATTTGGAAATTAAGGTTCCAGAGTCTGGAGGAAGAGTGGAGAGGCACATAATCCAACTTGCTTGAAGTCCAGTGTGAAGTTTCCACAGTCAGAGATGATTTGGGGTGCCATGTCATCTGCTGGTGTTGGTCCACTGTGTTTCATCAAGTCCAAATTCAACGTAGTTGTCTACCAGGAGATTTTAGATTGCATCATGCTTCCATCTGCTGACAAGCTATGTCGATTTCCTTTTCCAGCAGGACTTGGCACCTGCCCACAGTGCCAAAATTACTACTTACTGGTTTGCTCGCCAAGATATTATTGTGCTTGATTGGCCAGCCATCTTGCCTGACCTGAACCAAGAGGAAGATGAGAAACAAGAGGAAGATGAGAAACATCCGACCCAACGATACAGATTAGCTGAAGGCCGCTATCAAAGCAACCTGGGATTCAATAACGCCTCAGCTGCTCGCCTCAATGCCACACCACATTGATGCAGTAATTTGTGCTAAAGGAGCTTCATCAGCTGTAAGCCATAATCAGAGTAAAATAAAAAAGGCTAGATACATTTTGCTTTACATCTAATGAATCTAGGATATAATAAAGGTTTACTTTTTGAGTTAAATTACGAAAAAAATTTACTTTTTCATAATACTCTTTTTTTTAGACGCACATGTATTACTAAGATGTAATTTTATATAGTTTATCTCTTTGTGTACATAAATGGACCACGGTGAACATATTTAGACAAGACACTGTTTTGTTTTCACAGTTGAATATAACTTTCAGAAAAGTCCAGTACAAACGTTACTGCAGCTCGTCAACAGCAGCTATCGCAGTTGCTAGGCGACAAGAGCAATCCTCCGTTCCATATTTAACAATGCTCGGCCCACCCCGACCTTCACAGCTTACAGGTGTGTGTGTTGGAACTAAACTCTGTAGGGCTGTGGCTGAGTTTTGCACCCCTGCTTTAAGGCATTTAATGAACTATTACAATATTTTATCAACAGGGGAGGATTTGTCATCTTCTCATGATATGTAGTGGAAATGCATCATAAAAATGAAAATAGCTGATATTTTTATCAAGCCAAGAGTCAATGAACTGAGAATGTCATGAACTTTGACCTTTAATTGTTTGAGTTTCTTCATTTCCTCCTTGGTGGTGAAGTAGTTGACAGCTGCGTACTCGATGACGGACAGAAACACAAACAGGAAGCTGGTCCACAAATAGATGTCCACCGCTTTCACATATGATACCTGAGGCATGGACGCTGACACTCCCGTAATTATGGTGGACATAGTCAACACTGTAGTGATGCCTGGATTGAACACACATGCAGAGACACACATTGTGCTAAAAAAAAAAAATCATCTGATTGTACTGTACTCTGGTGCAGTGTTAAGGCAGCTGTTACAGCTGTTCATTGTTCAGCGAATTTTCCAGTCCAGTCATTCAAAAGGAATCCATGTGTTCAGGAATTTTGCGTGATGGCGAAAGATTTTTCCAGGCATATTTTGCAATGCTACACTATTGACTTTTTTTGTCCACATAATTTCACTAATGTGGCAGTGCTTTTCAGGGAACAATCACCACCAAACAATCACACCCAATCAGAACAAGTTTAGCATGATTTTGGATCCATGAGATTTCATAATGGGTGGAGCTAACCCACTGTAACGCCACAAAAATCAGCTATAGGCTGTTTTCGAGTGATAAACATTTGCATTCACACATAGCTTGGTTATAAATAAGACTGACAATTGCATTTTGTAATCGAACAGGGCCCCTTCGAATTTTTAGAACCCACAAATGTATTTTCAGTAAACCTATTGTGTTGTTTTGCGGGTACAAAATTATTGTACTATATTTTAGTTCAATAATGTTTTTTATTTAATATTTTGTATTAGATAATTGTAGGGGATTTTGTGGTACTAAATTACATTTATGCAGTAGTTATAATCCATTTCCATTTATTCACTTTTTTAGAAAATGAAATTTCCAACTTAAACTGTCATAAATCTTGAATGCTTTGGGGCGCAGACTTAACTTTGGTTAATTATTGCTGAAGTGAAAAAGTTTTTTTTTTAAATTAACTTAAAAAACTTTATAAAATTTGAGGTTGATATCTCAAAAAATTTGCTTTCAGTAAGAATTTGTTTTTGCCCAGTACCAAACGTTTCCAATAGATGAAATTCGTATCCCATTTATTTCCAATGTGGTCATATTTGACCACAAACAATACAATGTGACTATTTTTTTCAGGACCATTTAACCTTTTCGAATTATGTCCATCATTTATGCGTGTGTGTGTGTGTCACACAGTAAGTGCCAAAACCTTTACCAAGTTTTGTACCATTCCGATAAAAAAATAAAAAAATAAATGCCCGAACAGCACCAGAGGATTAAGCAATTATGAGACAACTAAGCAACTAAAAAGTTCATCACACTGCGCAGTCTAACCAGGCTCAATGTCATGCAGACACTACAAGAGTGAATTACAAGACAAGAGATCATTTATGAGATTTCACCTAGTGCATGTGTGTGGACAAGTGTTACATACCAAGTGAAACACGGGCCGGTACCGCCCGCCTGTCGATCCAAAAAGACACCCAGGACAGCACCACCATCAGCATTGTGGGAAAATACGTTTGCAGCATGAAGAAGAATATGTGTCTTCTGAGGATGAAGTTGATGTAGAGCCTGTTGTACCAGCCTAACAGAAACACGCGTAAAGCCTGTAATTAATGACCTACTGATATATTACTACTATAGCAAGAACAAAGGCTTGTCGTAGCATGAATACACACAAGAAGAGAGAAAAGGGTGTCTCTTACCTGTGCTGCTGTACAAGGCCAGACCGTGTGAGGGGTGGAACTCTTCAATGAAGAACTGAGAGAGGGCAATTTCATCTGTCCTTAGAGAGTCATTGCCATTTTTCCAGTACAACATGAGGTCGTTCTCATTATATGCATCTGAATGGGACAGAAGAGCAAAAGCTGATAAAGAGGTAAAAGTGTGTGCCTGTTTAATTCATGTTTAAATACATGGATAATAGAGGTGGCACGGTTCACAAAAACCACGGTTCGGTTCGTATCACGGTTTAGGGTCACGGTTTTCGGTTCTGTACAGTTCTTGTTGTTTTTTTTCTTTTAATCATTAACACTCCAGAAATTAACTTAAGCATATGATATATAGCTTAAATATCCACATTTTGGGATACAGTATTTAAAAAAATTGTTATATCATGTAGAAGTTGTTTCCTGTATCATGTTACTAATTTCAATATTGATCAGAACAATGCACTGTGGCTTTAATTCAGCGTGAGCAACTTTTTGCCCAAACTTCAAAGGCCTGTTTAAATTATTAAAACTAGAAGCATATCTTAACTTTAATGTTACATTTATCATGTGAACTACTTGTATACAACATGATATATGCATGTGTGTTTGGGACACAGGGGAACACGGTTGCATTTGCAGCAGATATATGCTGCCCATCATAAATCAAAGCACGAGACAGACAACGGACGCACGCGGCTCCCGCTCTCCATACGCACTGCTTGCGATTGCGGTGTGAAGCCGGTGTTATACGACGCTGGCACATCCTCCAAATCCGGGCAGCCTTCCTTATCTCTCCCACTTGCCATTTCTACACGTGACGTGACCTGCAACACTCTACTTTTACTGTATGTCCACACACACCTCTTATTTCGCGCGAAAAGGACACCCTGTCTGAGGTAACATGCTGGCAGGAGGGTACATTGCGCATGCGTCGAACCAGTGCTACGCACACATGCTCCGAACCGAGAATCAAAACATCCGAACCTTTCGGTTCGCTTATTTTTTTCATGTACCGTGCCACCCCTAATGGATAATATGAAGAGCAATTTTCTGGATTGAAATATTAGCATCTATAACGACAGCATTTGTGGAGTAATGTTGGTTTCTACAGAAAATAGCTTTGACTGGCAGTTGTAGCAAGGCACTTAAAATGGTATTAAATGGCTCCTTGTCATCCATGGGTTTAAAAGTAGGCTGGATAAAGTTAACCAATAGCCAAATAGCGATTTAGAAATAATTTCAGCACACTAGCTGCAATGCAATCTGTGTCTGTGCTCTTGTTTTGTAGACTTTTAGTTTGTATTTGGTTCAGTTCCTATTTTCTGTTTCCCTCATTCCCTGATTGTATTATCAGTCAATTACCCTCTATTTAAGTCCTTGTGTTCTCAGTCTTCTTGGTCAGGTCTCGTCCTTTGGTGTCTGTTTTGTTGGAGTGCTTAGTTTTGTTCTTTAATGATCTGTCATGATCCAGTTTTTGACACACTAGTCTCAAGCCAGTATATAATTATGTTGCTATAAGTTCGGAACAGTGCATAATTCAACATTTATTGCATTACTCCTGTAACCAAGCATCTTTCTGTAACCATGATTTTTAAAATGGTGTCTAAATGGTGGCAGAAATGCTTCACATTCCTTTAATGAAATGATCCATGACCTGTAAAATATCAACTAAAAACAATGTAGGTGGTACTCAGTAAAAATGACACAAGAACTGAAGATGTTTCTAAGTGGACACGTACAGCTCTCCAGTTCCAGGGAACAATTCTGAGTGTCCAACGGGAATCTACTGAAGTCCATTGAGCACAGAGAAGTAACTGTAATCCTACAATAAAGAGAATATTTCAGTATTAAAACATTTACATATGAAGGAAATGAATCAGCAGAGGTTGTAGGCTTCTACCTGACGCTGTAAAGGATGTTGCCATCTGGGTAAACCCTCAGCATTATGTTCTCCATGGTGGTATCATGGATGAAGGAGCGTTTGGAATGGACAAAAAAGACATCAGGCTTCCAGATCTTCTTCACCAGCCGGCCGTCGAATGTGCGGCTCAGATTGTTACTGGAGGGAAAAGCCAAGCGTTCATCCTTCCAATAATGCCTCAGGTACAGGGTCATCGTGAAGTCCTGAGAGAGACCTTTACATTTTACTGACCTTATAGATAAACACGACAACTTATTACGGGAAGGGCAGTGACTGGCATTTTGGTGCAAATAAAAGTTTTTGACATTTACCAGGAAGAAAGGCCCTTTATATTGCTGAGATTTACTTTGTGAGAAGCTGAAGGCCTGCTTTTACAAGACCAACATTTTGTAAATAATAAACAAGTTTGCAAATAATACATTTATATAGGATTGGATTATACTGAGAATTGGTTCGTATTCAGATCCATTTGTAAAAAACAATACTAGAAACAAATGATGTTCAACTCAGTTAACAAATTGATTCATATTAGTCATTTCTTTTTAGTGAATCAAAAGCATGCAACCTAACTTGTGTAGTTCGATTCCTGAATGAATTACTCTTATAAGCCAATCAATTCTAGTGAATCAAACGCATGCAACTTAAACTAACTGTGAAATTTAAATCACTATGTTACTATTTTAGTTACCATGTTACCATTTACCATACCATTTTAGTATTGTTTTTTAAATACTGTAGTTGTGGACAGTTACTGAATTGCATTTATGCTCCTCAAAGTCATTAAAAGTCTGTGCAAAAGAATTGTTTTAAATGTATTTATTATTGAAATAATGTCATAATGTCTTTATACCAAATATTTTTTTCAATACAGGGCTTAACCCCAGGTTATCATCGCTCTAAACACCGCTTTTAACCCTGGGTAAAGGAACGTTTCACACTTGTAATTTAGAAGAGGGGTTAGCATCACTTTTTACCCAGGGTTATGAATACATGCTCAGGAGCAGGGTTAGCACCACTTTTGCGGTGTTAAAGGTGCTGTATGTAAGAATGACAGCTAGTGGTTGAAATGGGTACTGCAGTCTAAATTCAAAATATTGTTTGCCCCTCCCCCTCCTCCTCAGACCTGACGCTCACGCAGGTTGCCAGTTTAAGGACACGCAACAGGAACGAACGCAATTGGCAATGGAAGATGAGGAGACTTACACACAGTAAGTTGAGTTGATTTATCCACGTTTTAATATGCTTCCACTCATAGAGATTTTTAGATGGCTGCCGAGGCTTTTTAGGTTGGGTAGAATCTGCGATCTCTGACCCAGTTTGTTTGCTGGCTTCCATAGCAGCAATACGCCAACTGGCAACCTGTGGTGTTGAAATACTATTGAATAAATTGGCAAGGTGAGTTATTGCACAGACCAAAACAAAAACAGACATTCCGACAAGGAACGCACATTTCAAAGTAGAATAACTGTCTGTAGCATTGTTTTTTTAGAGAGACGAGTATGTGAACTCAGCATGTTTCCTAAATATCTGCAAACATATGGTATTTTTATGTTTTAGTACAGTCAAAAACTTACATACAGCACCCTTAACTCCGCATTGCGGTACAAAAATTGTACAGTACGCAACAATGTGGTGTTTGAATGTTAAAGCTAGACGCTTAGCAACAGACAAATAATCACATACTATTAAATTTGCGTGGTTTGGACAGTCACGGAAGCACTGCACATTGTATATAAACAGTAATTTCAGCGTTTGAGAGGAAAAATGTAAAATGCTGACAGAAAACACGACAATTTGAGTGAATTCTTATCTTTATATTCTTACCTTTATAGTCCGAAGTATCCATTCGGTATAAACTCGATAGTACAGTCGGAAATACGAGGATGTCTACAATGCTAGAGCTTTTATGTAAAAAGCGTGTTGCGTTCATCCAATCATGACACTGACCCCGCAAATATGCAAATAAGATGTTAACCCAGGGTTTTGGAATGTACAATGTGAAACGTCAGTTTATGAATACCCAGCATTAATTGTTAACCCCAGGTAAATTATGAGAGTGTGAAACGTGGAGCAAAATAACCCAGGATTCAGTTTACCCAGGGTTTAGAATGACCCAGGGTTTACTATTTCAAGTGTGAAAAGCTCTAAAGAACCATTAAAGGAACCAATGAGGAACCAGAACATGAATATGGACTTTTACCATGTTTACTTCAGAGATGCTGTCTATACTCTCCACCTGCACATCAATGCCCACAGGGATGGCAGATCCTGCAAAGGAGAAGACACATTTGCATATTGGTTCAGGACAACAGCGATGCCTTTGATATCAACTTAGAGAGAATCCGCCTCCATTGCTCCTACAGAGAGAGCATATGGAGCTCAAAATGTTACTCTAATCCTATTTGTCCCATCATTAATTAACAGTGGTTACTGACTGAAGGACACCATTCAAAGCCTGGTTCCACCTTTTGATCTTCTTTAATCATGTAAAAGAAAGCCTACACACTCTTATCTAAACATCTCTTCCTCCTCCTGCCTCCATCCTCTTTTATAGTTAAAGCACTGCAGATTAGAGCGCCGCCCTGCTGGGTGAAAGGAAGCAATACAACAAAAATGTTTGCCATTACATTTGAAAGGACATATTTACCATATTTCAAAGGCAACAGAAAGTTCTGAAATTACATATAAACATGTACTTAAGTGGGAATAGAAATTCAATAGAAATTTAAACTATAACCTTTTAAAATTAGAAACATAACATGCAATTAAGTGCCCGAAAACATTACATTCAGTTCACACAAAATATATTATTTTAAAGTATATTGTTTCCATTAAAGTGTGCTAAAGTGTACTCTCCTTTTTTATGTTCATGGATATTAGAGCAATTGGTATCAAATTGGTTTTAATTTCCATATCAGTATTTAAACAAAACCTCAAACAATATCTTTACAATAACAGAACAATAAAAAGATGGTTCTGAGTGGATGTACAAAGTAACTTCCCAGTATATCTACTGTTTTATCATTTAAAGCTAAGTAAACTTAATTTAAAATCTTTTTAAAATCTTTTTTCTTGGAAAGTCTGTTTGTGCCATCTTAGTTTAAAAACAGCCACTTGCCATAATATTTGATATATTGAAATGTATGTCTTAAGTGTTGAAACATGTATAAAAATCGTCTGAGTAACATCTTGCACTTTTCCATCTGTTTTAACAGGCCTGGGATGTAATCCAGATTACTGTGCACCAAAGCGCATCTGTGTCCTCAACACCCATTGTCTAATTTGTGTTTTGCACAATCTGGGTCATGTTTGAATTCAGGACCACACTCGCCCTGTCAAAGTCACCCCTGGCCACTCAGAATAGAGAGATGGTAACGCCCACCTCGTTCTGTCCTCTGATCTGACAATATGGTACAGCCCATTTCTAATCAGATTTATTAAAAACACTCTAATTGTGATTTTCAGGATAGAGAGGGAAACAAACAGTGCGTCCTAACCTCCAAATCCAGGCCTCATGGCAAAGTCGTGGTCTTCGATCCTTAGAAGCTGTTCAGTTTTGATGAGGAGGGACTTGGTGCTGTCCTTTCGCTTTAATTTGTAGTCAATCCGTCTGAAAGAATGAGAAAAAAGGTCATTATTGCACTTTTTCAAAATAACAGGAATAGTGTCCCGGGTCCTGTGAGCAGGTGGACCCTTGCATTACAGAGAAATAAAACAGTTGGAACATTATGAACGTTACACAAACATCTGCCTCAGTGCTCCAGCATCTGTAACATGAAAATAATTACTCAGCCATTAAAGGAATGATTTATAAAAAGCAGCTTGTTGTACAATGGCGGTTGTGTGTGCCAGGTTGTGAAAATGAGCTGTGATTTGGAGCGCTTCCAGAAGACTGGCCGTTTTCTGAGCCCTGAGAGATGACATGAAATAGCGTATATGCCAAAAACATAGCAGAAATTAGTGAAGGTCAGTCATAGACATACAATGTTTTCCCTAACATAACCTTTCCATCTGCGTGCTTTAATTGAAACTCCAAATGTACTGTCAATCAAGCTGTGCTCATTCCATGGCAAAGTTAATTGCACACCGAAGTGCAATTACAAAATTAAAGCTCAAGCTGAATACAGCATACAACCACTAATGACTACGTGATGGACTCATTACGCAATCATGCTAACAAAAACACAGCACTAATGACACAAAGCATGCTGCGAGATTGCTGTACACCACTGTGATTAAAATTATAAAAATAAAATAGAATACGAAACATATTTAAAAAAATAACAAAAATTATTATGCATATCACCTTTAAATTTTAAAAACTAAAAACTCTCTTGGACAGAGCACAGCGTTAAGAGTGAAATGCCCTAGAAAATGTATCCTATTAACCTCTTCTTTTAAAAACAGAGTTCACAAAGATGAGGCTTTTATAAATATTTAATGCAATGACACGTTTATTCATTAACAAAAGCTGTACCTGAAAAACCTGGCTGACAGAAACTGTAAAAAGGCTTTTAGGAAACTCTGCAGGCGTGATTTTAATGCCAAACAGTAGTTTGGCTGCTCTCCAAAAAACAGATGATGGCACCAGGATGGTTTTAATTACAGAATGAAAGAATACTGCCACTCCTGTGTGAATCATTACTCTGTGGTAACATAGAAGCCTCTAACAAATAGATTAAAACCCCAATTTATTTCTCATTTAGACACATAGTACAGAGGAAATTCAATGATCCATGGAAGTTTTAGATCATAACTATTAACGTTTGTCCCTTTACAGCTCAACTTTTCTACCCTTCTTTATGCTATTGTCTGAATTCAGGGTTATTATAGTTAAACTAAAATCATAAAAAAATTAATTACTTGTAACTAGTGCTGTCAAATCTATTAATCGCATTCCAAAATAAAAGTTTGTTTTATATATATATATATATATATATATATATATATATATATATATATATATATATATATATATATATATATACTATGTATATATATACATATATATATAATGTGTTTATATAATTACACTATATATATAAAAATATTTTTTTATTTGCTAACTATAATAACCCTGAATTGAGACTGAGACTTAGAGACAATAGCATAAATATATATATATATATATATATATATATATATATATATATATATATATATATATATATATATATATATATATATATATATATAAAAAATCACACACTCACCTAATGGATTATTAGGAATACCTGTTCAATTTCTCATTAATGCAATTATCTAATCAACCAATCACATGGCAGTTGCTTCAATGCATTTAGGGGTGTGGTCCTGGTCAAGACAATCTCCTGAACTCCAAACTGAATGTCAGAATGGGAAAGAAAGGTGATTTAAGCAATTTTGAGCGTGGCATGGTTGTTGGTGCCAGACGGGCCGGTCTGAGTATTTCACAATCTGCTCAGTTACTGGGATTTTCATGCACAACCATTTCTAGGGTTTACAAAGAATGGTGTGAAAAGGGAAAAACATCCAGTATGCGGCAGTCCTGTGGGCGAAACTGCCTTGTTGATGCTAGAGGTCAGGGGAGAATGGGCCGACTGATTCAAGCTGATAGAAGAGCAACTTTGACTGAAATAACCACTCGTTACAACCGAGGTATGCAGCAAAGCATTTGTGAAGCCACAACATGCACAACCTTGAGGCGGATGGGCTACAACAGCAGAAGACCCCACCGGGTACCACTCATCTCCACTACAAATAGGAAAAAGAGGCTACAATTTGTACAAGCTCACCCAAATTGGACAGTTGAAGACTGGAAAAATGTTGCCTGGTCTGATGAGTCTCGATTTCTGTTGAGACATTCAGATGGTAGAGTCAGAATTTGGCGTAAACAGAATGAGAACATGGATCCATCATGCCTTGTTACCACTGTGCAGGCTGGTGGTGGTGGAGTAATGGTGTGGGGGATGTTTTCTTGGCACACTTTAGGCCCTTTAGTACCTGAGCATTGTTTCTGACCATGTCCATCCCTTTATGACCACCATGTACCCATTCTCTGATGGCTACTTTCAGCAGGATAATGCACCATGTCACAAAGCTTGAATCATTTCAAATTGGTTTCTTGAACATGACAATGAGTTCACTGTACTAAAATGGCCCCCACAGTCACCAGATCTCAACCCAATAGAGCATATTTGGGATGTGGTGGAACGGGAGCTTCGTGCCCTGGATGTGCATCCCACAAATCTCCATCAACTGCAAGATGCTATCCTATCAATATGGGCCAACATTTCTAAAGAATGCTTTCAGCACCTTGTTGAATCAATGCCAGAATTAAGGCAGTTCTGAAGGCGAAAGGTCAAACACAGTATTAGTATGGTGTTCCTAATAATCCTTTAGGTCAGTGTGTATATATATATATATATATATATATATATATATATATATATATATATATATATATATATATATATATATATATATATATATATATATATATATATAGATAGATATATAGATATATAGATAGATAGATAGATAGATAGATAAGAAATATTTGCATGTATATACATATATTTATAAAGAAAAAATTTAAATATATATATATACACACACACACACACACACACACACATGCATGTGTATTTATATATACATTATAATTATACACAGTACACACACATATATTATGTAAACACAAACTTTTATTTTGGATTAATCGATTTGACAGCACTACTGGAAACAAAATAAACATTAACTAAAACTTATTTTATTTTAGATAGTTGCCAAGGCTGTAAATTGAAGTAATTAAATAACTAAAACTAAAATCAACTAAAACTAATAAATACACATTAATAAAAACTATGTAGGCTTTTTTATTATTAAAAAAACCTCCCAAAATTACTAAAACTTTAACTAAAATTAAAGTGAAAACATAAAATGCAAAAAAAAAAAAAAAAAAAAACACTATAATAGTATATCAATGATACCAAAATAACACTGATTCTCACAATCGGAGGCAACTTATCTAACTTGTAATAGTCCGTATAGCACACCTTAGTGCTTAATGACAGGCACATTGATCAGAAATCCCCCAATGAAACACTATTTTCTAGTCAAACCACATGCTAAATGACAGAGAAACTGGTGGTGGTGTCCTCCACTCTAATTAAACCCCTATTTACTCTTTCTTAATTACTGCCCATCTGTTCACACACTGAACCATGCTGGCAAACAATAAACTAGCAACATATTAATGCAAAATTGATGTAATATTTAATCTCTATTATCCCTATTCAAATAAAGCAATTTTAGGTTCATTTCAAACTCACATCACACAAATGTTAAAATTTGCTTAAGATACAATAGTAAAATTTTATTTATCAAATAAGCTGTATAACATTTGCGCATGCTTATCCTTATGCATTTATTTGATTAAAAAATACAGTAAAATTGTGAAATATTATTACAAATTAAAATAACAGTTTTCTATTATAATATTTTTTTAAATGTAATTTATTCCTGTGATGGCACAGCTGAATTGTCAGCCTTATTACCCAAGTCTTTAGTGTCACATGATCCTTCAGGAATCATTCTACGATGATTTGGTGTTAAAGAAGCATTTCTTGTTGTTCACAGTGCTTAGCATTTTTATGGAAACCATGATACTATTTTTTCTTTGTCTTTGAGGAATAGAAAGTTCAAAAGAACAGCATTTATTTAAAATAGTATTTTTAGTAGAAATAGTAATGTATTCACTGTCACTTTTGATCAATTTAATGCATTCTTGTTGAATAAAGTATTAATTTAGGTAACAAGTGTCCTTGTTACACGTTACATGTAGATACTATAGTAATTATTATAAATTACATGCAACTAACCATAACACCCTAACCCTAAACCTATATAGTAAGTCAGTAATTAATAATTATTACTTCATACTTAAATGTGTAATTACACTGTAACACAGTCACCTAATAATAAAGGGTTACACTTTATTTACAATGTAATTATATATTTAGGTACTGAGTAATATTAATTAACAATATTTACGTACTATAGGGGTAGGGTAAGATTTGTTCGTTGTATTAGTTGCATGTAATTATGCACAAATTACTGTTATTATTATGGTAAATATATGTAACAAGGACACTGTAAAATAAAGTGTTACCAAATAAAGTGTAACTTGGTGACCCCAAACTTTTAAATGGTAGAATATACAGAATACAAATAAAAGAGTTGAAATATTCATGACTCACCCTCTGAATCTGTGTTTGGCATGCTCAATCAAATAAACATCCTTGTTTTTCTTACGGCTAGGGTAGCGGTTGTTGAGGGTGACGGGCCAGAGACAAGCAAGGCACAACAGCCTGAGGGTCAGCAGAACCAGCTTCATGGCCAAATACGATGACGGAAGATCTGTTGTTCTTCTTCTGGGTCTCTTTGTTCTGTAGCTGGGGTCCAGAAATCATCCACAGAGCCAAGGCAGGATGGTTCCTGGGTCTTGGCCATCCCCAGCAAACCTCAGATGTGAGGGCGCTGGGAACTGGTACGGCAGTCCTGATGACCTCTCCTGATGTTCACACGTCTCCCAGTAGAATTGTAAATCTGAAATCTCGTTTGTTGGATTATTTTACAGCATATATTCAGCATCCATAACCGAATACTTCAGCTGACTGTGTGTGTCAGCATGTGTCTGTTGGTCCAGACAACACCCCGCTGCCGTCAACTCGGTGGTGCTTTGTCATCCAAACATAAATCAATAGGAATTTATTTTTACAGTAATAAAAGAATGACATTAATGCCTCTCAAATCCTCTTATCTGAGCTGGTGGATCTTCTCTTAACCTACACAGTGGGCTGGGACCATCTCTAATCAGGATTTCCACATGCATGCCAGGAGTTATTGTTCTGTCTCTGTTGAAGATAAGCATGTCAAACCTGTCCACTCATGGCCATACACTTCATTCACTGATGCTGAGAGGTGAAAAACCAAACAACAAACAAATAAAAGACAATAAGATAAACCTAAACATCAAGTTGCACTGACGTAAATTGATGTAATCCTGTCCTCTTGTTCACCTTGTTTCAAAGAAAACAATATGTAGTCCAGATAGGATTTGCAAATTAGACATCTGAGAATAAATATAACAGCAAACGGACCTTTTAAGGTAGTATTCCTGGTTAAAACATTGTATCTGTGTTGGTCTGTTTTGTAGAACGCCGCTCTGGCATCACCTGATGATCTGCTCCAGTTTCAGGCAGATTCCATCATTAGTTATTATTATAAAAAGCTCAGGGACTAACCAATCAAATCACATTAACACAATCAATTACATTACAGAAGCATAGAGAGGGGGGGATGGGAGAGAGAGAGCAAGATCATAGGATGGACAGATACAAAAAGAAAAAAATAAACCAATCGCGGACGCCCTGTGTCCAGTAATCCCAGTGCATTGCCTAATCTGGTGGATTACGGCCTGATCAGCACCAGAGACAAGCTACATCCTCACAGATACTGTATCTGCATTGACTTTCACTGGTTAGCTAACCATATCACAAGAGGATCTTGGCAGCATATCAAAGAAAAAGAGGAGAGATCACTTCCTGTAATGAAAAAGATGATCGACCCTTACAAATGATCTTTAGTCTCATGGCATCCATCAAAATTACCAACCCTATAGTGGGCTCCACAAAAATTGACACCCTTGATAAATATGAAAAACTGACAGAAAATTAGCTTTTGCTATTCTTAGTCTTTCAGTCACCCAGTCTTCACGCAGATCTTCAATAGATCATTGGAGCAGTGTGAAGTTCCCCGTTGCTTCAAACGCTCCACCATCATTCCTGTCCCCAAAAAACCCAAAATCACTGGACTTAATGACTACAGACCTGTCGCTCTCACATCTGTGGTCATGAAGTCATTTGAAAGACTGGTTCTGGCCCACCTGAAGGACATCACTGGACTCTTGCTGGATCCTCTTCAATTTGCCTACAGAGCAAACAGGTCTGTGGATGATGCAGTCAACATGGGACTGCATTATATCCTGCAACATCTCGACAGACCTGGGACTTATGCAAGGATCTTATTTGTGGACTTCAGTTCGGCCTTCAATACCATCATGCCTGATCTTCTTACAGCTAAACTGACCCAGCTCTCCATGCCATCCTCAATCTGTCAGTGGATCACCAGCTTCCTGACAGACCGGCAGCAGCGAGTGAGACTGGGGAAACTCACATCCAAGACTCTCACTACCAGCACTGGCGCCCCAGGGTGTGTTCTCTCCCCACTGCTCTTCTCCTGTACACCAATGACTTTCTAAAGACCCTTCTGTGAAGCTCCTGAAATTGCAGACGACACCACCGTCATCGGCCTCATCCAAAACGGTGATGAGTCTGCTTACAGACTGGAGGTTGAACGGCTGGCTGTCTGGTGCAGTTATAACAACCTTGAGCTCAACACGCTCAAAACGGTGGAGATGATAGTGGACTTCAGGAGAAACAGCCCTGCTCTGCCCCCACTCACCATCATGAACAGCACAGTGGCAGCAGTGGAGTCATTCAGGTTCCTGGGCACCACCATCTCTCAGGACCTGAAGTGGGACAATCACATTGACTCCATTGTAAAAAGGCCCAGCAGAGACTGTACTTCCTTCGTCAGCTGAGGAAGTTCAACCTCCCACAGGAGCTGCTGATCCAGTTCTACTCGGGTGTCATTGAGTCTGTTTTGTGCACATCCATCACTGTCTGGTTTGGTTCAGCTACCAAATCTGACATCAGGAGACTACATCGTACAATCCGGACTGCAGAGAGGATTATTGGTGCCCCCCTGCCAACCCTCCAGGACCTGTACTCTTCCAGAGTGAGGAAGAGGGCAGGTAAAATCATCACAGACTCCGCTCACCCTGGACACTTCCTGTTTGAACTGTTACCGTCAGCACGGCGACTCCGATCACTGGCCACTAGAACATCTAGGCACAGGAACAGTTTCTTCCCACAGGCCATTTCCCTCTTGAACAGTTGAATTTATTTTTTACTATTTTTCATATTTGTATATTTGTGTTCATGTTGTGTTGTATTGTATATGTGCACTGGAAGCTTCAGCACCAAGACAAATTCCTTGTGTGTGCAAGCACACTTGGCAATAGAGCTCTTTCTGATTCTGATTCATAATATTCACATACATCTAACATTTCATTTAAGTTAATTTACACAAAATATAAATGTAAATATGGTTTTCTCCCATAGACTGTAAAAAAATATGGACGTAGTGACCGTGACGTCACCCGTAGGTTTCTGAAGTGCATTTTTGAAGCCTTAAGTCGGCTGTTGCCATCTTGGCAGCGCATCACTCCCGGATAACTGAAAATGGACAAAGAGGCGGGACGTGGGTGGTTGCTGAAGCCACACCCACGTAGCTCAACTATAGTGGCAAACCACCTGTCACTCAAGTGGAACGTTCCCTTAATTATGCAGAACTTTAAGACTTAATATAATTTAAATGGATGAGTTATAAAAAGATTCACCCCCCTCACAGCTGTCATGAAGGGCAAAATTAGCTGTATAGACCAAAACCATTTTTTGTGCCAGGCTGTAATAATATTTTCTTCTGCAGTAAAATCGGGCATTTTAACATGAGGGAAGATACAGATTTGACTTCCTTTTGGAGCCTGTCTCTAGCGGTCATTCAATGAATTGCAGTTTAAGTCACTTCCGTGTTGGATTCAAGAGAGATCGCGGGAAAATGAGTTTTGGTGTGCATATGATACGCACTTTATACACACGTTCTTGGGTAGGATGGGGGTGGAGGGGTGGGGTTCGTGTGTATAATACACCATAAAGTGCGTATCATATGTACGCCATAAAAGTCAAACAGCAACACCTACAGTTTGCCAGCCGTTACTGGGACTTTCAGTGAGACCAAAATAAAGCCTTCTGGAGAAACACAAGAGGTGGGTTTGACATACACAGAAACATAGCCATGTAGAAAAGTACTTCACACCCACTGTGAAGTATGGTGGTAGATCTTTAATGCTGTGGGGCTCATTTTCTTCCAAAGGCCCTAGACAACTTTTTAAGATACACTGTACCAGCAGACCCTGTAAGGAAGCTTAAACTGGGCCATGGTTGGATCTTCCAGCATGACATTGATCCAAAGCACATCTCAAAATAAATGACAGAATAGTTCACTGAACACAGAATGAAGGTTTTTCCATGGATATGGCAGTCAAAAAACCAAATCAAAAAACCTGTAGAATGAGATGAAGAAAAGAGTCCACAAGCATGGATCTCTGAATCTGAAGGATCTGGAGAGGTTCTGTGTGGAGGAATGGTCTCAAATCTAAGGATAAGATCCAGAGCTGTTTGGCAAAGAGAGGTTGCATAAAGTATTAAATGAAGGGGTGCCAATTTTGGAATACATATATTTCAGGGGAAATTTTCAGGAGAAACTGCAAAAAAATATTTTCAGACAGTTTACTCATATTTAAAGGCCTCATTTTTGCCACTGTGCCAATATTTGTGGAGCCCACTGAAGTGTTAAGACCACCTAATCCGAGACCAAGTCAAGACCAAAACCAATGTGTGTTAAGACCAAGACTCTGATGGGTTAAGATCAAGACAAGACCAAGGCAGGACGAGACCGAGTCAAGACCAAGACCAGTCCAGCACTCCTTAAATTCATAGAGATCCACATTACCTGACTTATAATAAATATAATTAGAATAAGAATAAGACACTATATATAGCTGTTACCAATCAAATGAAAGCATTAACAACAAAATTCATCTTTGTGCTACAGAGATGATACAGAAGATGCATCTGAATTGGTAAATTACAAATGCATAAATAATGTTGAGGGTAATGTTTAAAAAACAAAACAATTATGGAATGTTTGAATGTTACTATCATGTTTGCCGTCATGCTCAAATTTGTGAAAACAGCTCTCTTGATCTTGTAATATTGATTAATTATATCACATGTTATAAATCCAGATCTCATACAAGAACTTTTTGCAACAATATCTTGAATTTCGTGAGCATTTGTATACATTTTTGACACAATCCCTAATTCAGAATCGGCACAATAAATCAAATTATAATAAGTTATTGATTGCATCTTAAGCAGTACGTTTTACATCCGATCATATTAATGATGTTAATAAATAAATCAGGCAGTGCACTGCCATATCCCAGCAGTTGTGGTCTTGAAGGCCTATATTGTTTTTAGAACATTCCATATTTTGAGTCAAAAAGTGGTTTTCGCTGAATGAAAAACTCTAAAACTCCACCCATTCATGTAACAGCCCTAAAGTGGCAGCCCTACGCTGACACTATGAACGTGCATATTCTTAAAATAAACAAGTCAGTCTAGTCAGTCTAGTTCACCATCAGAGAAGAGGCTTCCGCCGTCCACAATCAAAACACACACACGTGAGTCTGCCTTTTGAATCATAACCACAGTTAAAGCCTTAGAGGGCCTAAAATATATCATTACTTTTCTAATTAACTAATAATGACAGAGACCATCATTTAAGTTTCATTATTATCTACTATATGCTTTTGAGATTTGTTTAATTCTGAAGTGAATCATTTTATCTTATTGCTTTATGTGCTCTTATTCAGAGATGCGCGAGTTGTTTTGTTAAATTTAATTTCTTAGTACATGTTAGGAGATGTCTGTCTTCAAATGCTTTGATATCATGAATAATCTCAAGAGTGTTCCTGATCCGGAAGATTCTACTTTCAGAAGAAAGAATGTGATTGACAGATTTCACACAAGATAAAAACATTGAGGATTAAGCTCGATCTTAATGCAAAATGTCATAGAAATAAAGGGTAACATCAAAATCATTGTATGCTTCTTCAAATATCTGATTTAACAAGATTTATCGAAATGTATTCTTAAAAGTTCCAATGCTTCTGAAATTCCATAAGAAAGCAGTATAGCCATCTAGTTAATAATGATTTATTGTTTATATACACCCAGTATACAAGATATACAAGATGAAGAGTGCATTCATGTAGTTTTTTTCTCCTATAGTTCAAGCCTTAAAAAAGAGAGCAATGGCAGCAGCACATTCTTGGACTTGTTTGATATTGGTGTGGATTATTGCTGATGCAACTGGGAAAACTCCAGGTAATATTCTTTTAACTACAAGACTTAACATAACACCTTCACTTCTGTAGGCCAAATGTGCACAGCTTCTCTAGAACATTTTTCATAAGATTCCCTGGTTTAATTGACCATCGTCTTAGACCCACCATGAAGTTATTACATCACCACAAGAGTCAACGCGTTTTTATAGCACAGCATTTTTCATCTGTGACTTACATTTGACATATTTAGTAAAAACAGAAATGTTAGTAAAACCGGCCATACAAAACTGAATCTAAATCTAAAGAACTAAAACTAAAATCTGACAACCAAAACACTGGCCTGATTAATTGTCTGATGTTTATCGTCAACATGGAAAACCAGCATTTCAGCCCTGTTTTTGATCTATGACCTAAATATTTTCAGGTCAATTTATAGATCTCAAAATGTACTCAGACCAACTTTGGAACCAAAAACAAATCGTGCCCTCCCATTAATATGATAATTATATGATCCATATAAACAGATTTGACATATAACTTAACCTTTCAGAGTGACTGAAGACTAGACAAGACAAAGTATTTGACATCTTGACTTCCTTATATTAAAAAAACCCTGTAATTTTCCCCTTCGCCACAACTATAGATGTCCAGGTAACCTGCATGTTCTCTGAAGATTGTGTCCTACCATGTGTCTTTGAAGCAATTGGAGATGAGATCGTATACTGGTTCAGACAAAATGTTCTGATCCACAGTTATAAACAAGGGAGCGGTCTGTTAGATCAGCCAGATCAACACTACACCGACAGGACGTCGCTATTCACTGAAGTGGTTTCCTCTGGTAATGCATCTCTTCATATTCAGAAGAGCAGCCCACAGGACAGGGGGAAGTACAGGTGTCTTGTCACCAGCAGTCGAGAAACTAGTGAGCACTTCATCATAGTCAAGGTAGAAGGTGGGTTATCACAAGTTTATGTTCAAGAGTTTAGAAATCGTAAATAAAAATGATATATTAAATAATTTTACCATCACTTCAATCTGATAATGGCACTTACCTTGAATAGGGGACAAAATAAGGCCTGCAACTCTTACATAAATTAAGTATGCATTATACATAAAGTTTTAAAGGAATAGTTCACCCAAAAATTTTAATTATGTCATCATTCACTCACCCTCAAGTTGTTCCACACCTGTATGAACTTCTTTGTTCTTCTTAACACAAAAGAAGATATTTTGAAGAATGTCAGTAATCAAACAGTTGATGGACCCCACTGACTTCCATTGTATTTGTTCCCCCTACTATGAACGTCATTGGGGTCTATCAACTGTTTAGTTCCCCATATTCTTCTGCAGAAAGAAAGAAATTCATACAAGACTGGAACAACTTGAGAGTGAGTAAACACGATGACAGAATTGTAATTTTTGGGTGAACTATCCCTTTAAATAAAGTGTTACTGTAAAAAAAAATTTCTACTGAAGCTACTGATCCTTTACAAATGCATTTAATTAGACAGCATGCTGGAAGATAATTTTAAGAAAAGCAGTTTAAAAATGACATATATAATTACTTAAACATAATAGATGCTTATAACTTATAAACAGTAGGAGGCATTGTGATTGTAATAAGAAACGGAGTGTCTATTCACACCAAGTGCAAATAGCGAGCCTTGTTGGCAAGTGCTATTTGCACTAACTCCGCCTAACAATGCCTGGTTGGGCCTAACAAGATTAAAAAAAAGACAAACATATCAACGTTTTCAGTGGCGTAGTCAGTAAAGCATAAGGCTTAAGGATCAGGTCGATCCTGATCGTTTGACGCGATCGACCTGGGTTTGAATCCGCCTTTGAATCTCTCTTTTCCCATCACATATCACAATGGAAAGGCATTTGCTTTCAAGAAAAATTAAGAAAATGTTCTAAAAATGGAAATAAAATGCCTAACAAAATGTTTAATAATAAAAGCATTTTTTGGGTAGGGTTAGGGAGGGCTTTTATTGTCCCATTAAGGCTGAATCCATTTAATAATTTTAATAAATATAATAATTTACACTCTATGTTATTATTGCATCCTGTTAATGTACAACAATACTGAGGTGCAAATAGTATGTATGTCAAAATAAAGTATAAATTGCATTACTATTTACACATATTGCAAAGAACTGCTACTTTTATATGGTGTAAATAGAATATATCACTATTTTCACTTAGTATGCTATTTCACTTAGTAAATAGCATCTACAGCTATTTGCACTTAGTGTAAATATCGTCTATCGCTAAGAAAATATACTATTTTCACTGAGTGTAAATAGCATCTATTGCTATTTGTGCAAAATAGTCCAAATAGCCGCTGCCAATAAGAAAACAGTAAGGGCATTGTGACAATTAGTGTCGTCTATGTAATGCAACATTAAACAACAAAATAAAAAATTACAGCAAAATTTTATCCAAACTGCCATAGACTCCCAGTCAGGAATTATATATATATTAGACAACATGTGGTCTGTGCCTTTAAAAAAGCTTTTAAAAAGGTAATCAGAAATAAAAACAGTTATACTGAAATGTTCCTATTTATCATTTATGTCACAGCAATTATACAAGACTTAAAGGGATAGTTCACCCAAAAATTGTAATTAGCCCATCTTACATGTATATGACATTCTTCTTTCAGACGTTTGTGTAAGAAATGCGTTTGACATACATTTGAAATGCTTTGAGTAAGAAAAATATCCATATTTAAAACTTTACAAACTTCTGTAATCTCTAACTTCCACTAACTGTCGTACATACGTTCACGAGAGACTGGCTTTCCAGCATATGACGTAGGACGCTCCGGTGAGAATATGCTAGTTCTCGTGAGAACCAAGTTTTTTTTGCTCTATCCTCTGCACTTCCGTGTTCATCACCGGAACTTATACTACGCCTGCCATTATAAAGCTTGGAAGAGCCAGGAACTCTGATTGTATTCATCTGAAAGAAGAAAGTCATAAACACCTAGGATGGCTTGAGGGTGAGTAAATCATGGGCTAATTTTTCATTTTTGGGTGAACTATCCCTTTAAAAACGATAATGACACCATAAACAACAACAAATAACTGTGTCATTCCAGCCCCTATCCACTCAGTGAACCTAGAGACGACACGTCTCAGTGGTTTCGAGGAAGTCATATGCTCCACCCGAGACGTCTACCCCGCTCCACGTGTTACCTTGTTCACAGAGCCAGCCGTTCTGCCTGACGTCCTCCAACCCTTCACACACAAAACAGCCGACAAACAAGGCCGGTACTCGGTGAAGAGCAAGATCAGAAAGCTGAAAGATCTGACCTACATCTGCCTCATCCAATCATTCTACAGGTCTCAGACATGGAGGACCTCACTGCAGGAAAAAGGTTTGATCTCACCGAGTAAATTCATGTTACATTGCATTTCATCATCATTATTATTACATGACATTGCATCACCAAATATTTCCATCACCAAGCAAACAATTACATGCAGACAAGAGAGCATAGTGCACCACAATGTTTCTCCCGCCTTACTGACCTTTCAAACAGCACCTAGTTAGTATTTTAACCCATTTTCAATTGAACAGAAATATTTAGCATCGAAGGTCAGGACTTCACCATCCCTTGCGTGGCCCCATGGAACCTGCAGAACTTCACACTGACATGGTCCTTCACCAAAGGACACGAGGCCTCAACCGTCTACACCTATGACAGCCTTACACAGCTGAGCTCCAGCGTTTGGAAGGAGAAGGTGCGACTGGTGACCCCCAGGGGTCAAGGTGGGGACGGCTCACTGCAGCTACGCAGCCCGCTGAGACTGGAGCACACTGGTACCTACACATGCATGCTCTCTGCTCTCCAGACCAAACATGAGGTCCGTACTAGGGTCAACATCATACAGGCGATAACTGGTGAGAACATATTATACCCTGTAAAAATTTCACAAATAACAGTGTTTTTCTTTATAAAGCATACACACCCCCATAGCAATTTATAACCATTTTACATTTTGGCAAATTGGTGGTTCATTCGTATGAATTTGTACAATCTCATATTGTATGTATGTAATA
Source organism: Paracanthobrama guichenoti (assembly GCA_018749465.1). Taxonomy (NCBI): domain Eukaryota; kingdom Metazoa; phylum Chordata; class Actinopteri; order Cypriniformes; family Gobionidae; genus Paracanthobrama; species Paracanthobrama guichenoti. The sequence continues at coordinate 24,393,283 of CM031966.1, forward strand.
CAATCTGCTTACTCCCCACTGATGATAAGGTTTAGGAGAGGGATGGACCTTGCTCATTTTTTTTTTTTTTTTTCTAAAAATCATATTTCATACAAATAAACAAAATCATACTAATTCATATGAAATTGCCACCTTGTGAAATAGTTAAATTTACCTCATGAGATCAGGTTGTGAAATCTGATTCATTAAGCCACATTCAAAACTATATAATAACATTTGACTATATTAATCTTCTAAATTCATATATACAGTTGCTTAGCTACTGAGAATATCACTATCATTATAAATAAATCATTATTTAATGAAGACTAGTATATCTTATAGCTACTGTTGCTCTTTTATAAAAGGCTCACTCTTGTTATACCTGATCTTTTAAGCTCTGTTCCTTAGAAAATATGTTTTATTAGAGTATATCTGGACTTTCATAAATATGCACTGGTGAAGCTTGGGCACCTACACTTTGTAACTTGATTATTTCCACAGTGGCAATAAAATGAATACAGTGGACATGAAGAAAATACAAATATTATCTTTGTTGTTGCTCAATGGGTGACAGACCAAGTTTACATTAGTTTCAACTTGTTTAACTTTTACATTTTTGATAGTATCATTAAGATTTCTGTAATGTTATCAAACATTATTTTTCGAGTGAGACCAACTGATACCACACAATCACAGAAAGATTAAAATCCATTTGTACTTACAAATGCTTGTGATGTCACTTCCTGAATGATGATGTCTGTAAGGAAGTGGCTTAATTGTCTGTTAAAAGACATTACAAAACAGAATAAAAAGTGATATCAAAGATAAAAGGAACCACTTAAATTAAAAACAGTTATTAAATTTAAAACAAAATTCAAATTTTGACTCGACAAAAAGAAAATACAAGACCACAAATCACCACGTTTAATTGTGATGCTGACATTTCTATAAAAGAAAACGAAGTAATATGATTTCCACTGTTTAAAAATAGTACGTTAATGGTTTATCCTGCACATTAAAATACTACATTAAAAATGTACAACATAATAAATAAAACAAGAGCTACTCAAATCTGTAAATAACAATGATTTTACAGCAGTACCATGGTATACTTTCTTGAACACACAGCTGGTGTGATTATTTCAGCTAACTAATCAGCAATGTTGAAACTTCATTCATCTTTCTTGAAGACAAAATAATAGGCATTTGTTTCAGATTCATGTTCAACTAAGAACATATTTTCTTTTTATTTCGTTGACTATACAACAAGTTGTTTCCGTGTCGCAGCTCAAAGACTGTCAGAGAGCTCCACCCAGTGGTGGATTCCTGCTACTGTCATCACAGGCCTTGCAGTCACTGCAGTTGCAGCAATCATATGGACTATAACATGTAAAGGTATGGATTACCATAATCTCCTTAATATTTATTTGAAATATATATACTTATACATATTTGTCCAACAATTATATTTTCTCCAAACCAGTTGGCAGTTCAAAATCAAGTCAAACCCAAGTAGAGACTGCAGAGATGCAACCAATCAGAGGTTTGTTCGTGGTAACAGTTATAATTATAGACTACTCCTCATTGCATCACATTCACGGATCACTCTATGCTTTACAGTGACTGATGCAAACAGTGGAGCTCTATTTGAGGATCCCTGCTTAACGGAAGAGATCGCCGACAGACCTGCATGAGAATGGAGGAAAAGTATAGATGGGACTCCAGCGATCTGAACCACCTTCCAGTCCTTCCTTCAAATTCTGAAACGTGATCGATTTGCTGTCAGGATAAAAGATGAGACAGGAAGTATTTATATTTTATTAGGCTATATTTATAACTATTCTTATTATTAATATTATTGTTGTTGTCGTTGTTAGGGAAATGTCTAAATTCTTACAGTAATCATGACATAATAACAATCCAGTGTTTAATTTCTGTTAACTTTTGTATGAACTTGTGGCTTGTTTTAACCTCCTATGACCCAGGAAAACAAAGTCTTTTGAATTGAGTATTTTTTCATGTCATTACATTGTTTAGAGCATAAGAAACAAAACCGATTAAGATATTTTATTCATATGTTATGCTATATCCTCGTAAGTGGACACCGGGACTCAGTTGTTTAAAAAATAAAATGACATTAAATGACATTTATAGGCAAAAACAATGGGATTTTTTTTTAACCTAACTTTGTTTAAAGATGTTTCTCAACTATGTTATGAAGGATATAATGGAATGAATTGATTACTTTGTGCAATATGTGGGTAAAATGGCCATACATGGGTTTTCCCATTCAATGCAATGTATCTATACTGTATCTAATTTGCATATTAATGTATTCTTGGAGCAACAAGAAGTGTAATAATGGGAGTAATAATTGGCAACATTTTCACAATAATATCTGATATTTTATAGGAACATTGGTATGTAATTTCTTTCCCTATTCACTTGTTGTGTCTCCCAAAATGCCTGATAAACATGATTTAAGTCCCGGTGTCCTCTACAGTCGACTATTTCAAAAATAGTGAATAGTGAAATTTAATTTTGATTAGATAACATTTTCCGGAGATGTTGATTTATAATAAACAATTTGAAAATTAGTCAGATTTAAATGATATTTAGCAAATATTTTCATAAGAGTGATAAATTTGTAGCCTAAATTTGATCATTCGGCCATTTTTAAAGACCAAGGAGAAATTGTTGTCCTGGTTAAAACCTTAAAACAACTGGTATCTCTGAAAAGCCCTGAATGTGCTCTTTACAGGACATCCAGACTTAAAGGTGCCCTAGAATGAGAAATTGTTCTCTGATATCTACATAGAGGCTATGTGACTTATTTAAGGGTTAAAAATGTCCAGATACATTTACAACCCTAGAAATGTCCCTAGAATGAAATGGAAATGAAATATTGTCCTTTATTTTGAAGGGTCATGAATATTAATGTAGAGTTCTGCTCTGATTGGATGTTTCACTGCGCGGCTCATTTCAGTGACAGAAACACAACTGTCCGTCATGACAATGGAGATATTATGCATCCAACCTTATATGTTTGATCCTGTTTCTGATGAAGATGCAGATTTTGAGGAACAACCAATAGTTTTGAGATTAGAAATGGACGCTTCTGAGTGGTAAGTTTAGTCTTTATTTTCAGTAAGAACCTGCAAAATGTAACGTCAGTACTATAACTTCAGCCTACATGTGAACTAGCATATAACATTAACTTTACATGTTAGCTCATAACGTCAGCAGTCACAACTTTGTTTTTAGCATTGTAAAAATATTTTAATTATTGTAATGCCTATGATAAACCATATGATTTTACAATGATAGCTTCTTCACTTTGAATCACGAACTCTAAACAGCGAACTGGGTAGTGCGTAAATATGTTGTACAGTACAGTACAGTACAGTTTTTGTTTTTTAACAAATTGACTAGATGCCTTGTCAAATGACTATCGTTTCAACTTAAGTGGTGGAGAAGGTGACGTTAGCTACAAACTCAATTTCAAAAAAGTTGGGACACTGTACAAATTGGGAATAAAAACAGAATGCAATGATGTGGAAGTTTCAAATTTCAATATTTTATTCAGAGTACGACATATCAAATGTTTAAACTGAGAAAATGTATCATTTTAAGGGAAAAATAAGTTGATTTTAAATTTCATGGCATCAACACATCTCAAAAAAGTTGGGACAAGGCCATGTTTCCCACTGTGTGCCATCCCCTCTTCTTTTTAGAACAGTCTGCAAACGTCTGGGGACTGAGGAGACAAGTCGCTCAAGTTTAGGAATAGGAATGTTGTCCCATTCCGTTATTGTTCCAGATTCTCTGAATCTTTGGATGATATTATACACTGTAGATGATGATGTAGATGATCATGTTGCCAATTGACCTAATAAGTTGCAAATTGGTCCTCCAGCTGTTCCTTATATGTACATTTAACTTTTCCGGTCTCTTATTGCTACCTGTCCCAACTTTTTTGGAATGTGTAGCTCTCATGAAATCCAAAATGAGCCAATATTTGGCATGACATTTCAAAATGTCTCACTTTCAACATTTGATATGTTATCTATATTCTATTGTGAATAAAATATAAGTTTATGAGATTTGTAAATTATATTATTGCATTCCTTTTTTATTCACAATTTGTAGTGTCCCAACTTTTTTGGAATCGGGTTTGTAGAAGGATCGAGTGAGCCATCTGTAAGCAACTAAACTAACATAGTTTAGCTCCTGAGTTATGTGTTGTTTATGCAATATAGGCTAAATCATAATTCTCTCTGACAAAAGGAATTGCCATATGTATCTACGGTTGTATTTTGTAGATTTATATGACAACACTGGCAGGAAATAATATTAACCTTTGTCATTTGACATTGTCATACTAATGCTACTTGGAGTTTCCTGTTGTTACTGTACTAGCATCTTGCGTTGGATCTAGACAACACAGGATATTATCATTAACGTTGTCTCACTAAGAAACTTTCAATTTAATCAGAAAAGTGGATAAAATCAGTACTTACTGCTTGCGGGAATATAGTTTGAATTGCCACTTCTCCAGTGTAAGACGCTGAGGGAAGCCTGTTTGATATAGTCCCAGCCAGGTTAGAAAAACTGTCCGTGGTGAAATGGGCCGAGCAAATTAAATTGAATGAAATTGTTGCGGTATCCGGTTATCGATAAACATCAACCATGCCTGTTGACAGTTTTGTTCTGTGGGAAGGGTATGAAAAGCCCTCACATCCCCTGCAGATGCACAATACCTGCAGAACTTCCGATGATTCGGCTGCGCAGTTCCGCCAGGCCTTGAACATGTGCTGGCATATGCAAATGATGCATATTAATTATTGGCGTACATATTAATGATCCCGACTTTTGCGTCACAGTCGGTGTTATGTTGAGAACACCGACTGTGGTGTTTTTCACTCACGAGATTTACATATGAAGGAGGAAGCAATGGTGTTTGAGACTCTATGTGATGTCCATGTATTGAACTCTAGTTATTCAACTATGCCAAGGTTAATTCAATTTTCCATACTAGGGCACCTTTAAAACTGTGACATGTATGGTGTCAGAGAAATTCACTAAAATGTCTTCATACGAGGACAGTGGCACCCAGGAGGTTAAAATGTGTGCTTCTCTCAAAAAAAATAATAAAACACGCAGAATTACATGCATGCTATCTTGACCATGGTAATCTCACAAAAACGATTTGTAACAACACCTGAGTGACAACATTTTCTAACTGACTTATGCTGTAAATAATTATTTATGCATTTTTAAAGATACACTATGTAACTTTTTTGTTCAAAATGAACACATTTTAAATAGTCAATACATCACCAGTCCTTCTTCCAAAAGGTGTTTTTGTCTTACCCTGATTCACGTCAAAGCGTCATAGGAGACGGCGTTAAATTGCCTCATGCCTCAAAAATTACATAACATTACAATAATAATGAACATACAAAACTTACATAGCTCTTACTTGTACCACCTGACTGCTGCAGATTCATTTTGATAGTTTTGACACAGAAACGAATCCGAGTCTGAGGACGTGAACAGCTCCGTGTAGAACATCATGGGTTGCCTTTCTAAATTGTGGTTATGACATGGCGTGCACGCATAAGTTTGTAGTTTTGGTTCAGGAGGAACTCTAAAAGGCAGCTGCTGTTATTTTGCAGCGCTTGGTTACTGTCTGTCTGTCTGTCTGTCTGTCTGGAAATGGAGTTATGGAAATACATACGCTGACAGGCAGGTAGGACATTGTATCATTGCATTCAGACCGAATGCAGTGATTGGACGAACATTTTTTGGTCCTGAAACTTCCACAGACAATATATGTAGGCTACATTTTTTAAAAATATTTAGACCACTCTTATCTAGAACTCTTATCTAGAATCTCACTGGAGCGTCCTACATCATACGCTGGAACGCCAGTATCTCGTGAACGAGCGTACGACAGTTAGTGGAAGTTAGAGATTACAGTTTGTAAAGTTTTAAATATGGATATTTATCTTACACAAACGCATCGCTTCGCTTCAGAAGGCCTTATTAACCACCCGGAGCCATGTGGAGCACTTTTACGATTTATGGACTTCAAAACAGAAACAGCCATTCACTGACATTATAATGCTTGGATTAGCCAGGACATTTTTTAATATAACTCTGATTGTATTCGTCTGAAAGAAGAATGTCATATACACCTAGGATGACTTGAGGGTGAGTAAATCATGGGCTAATTTTAATTTTTGGGTGAACTATCCCTTTAAGTTATTTTATTGTGCTGTATACTCCTCAAGGTAAAGGAATTACTATATGCAACTTTAATGTGACTCTGCATGCCAGTAGGAGGCAGCAAATGATTATTATAATTATGATTGTGACATTTTATTTATATGTTGTAATGTGACATACATACAAGACTACACCATTATCTATTGGTTATAGCGTGGCATTCCTAGGTTGAGATGGGATTTAATGTGTATATAGCTGATCAGACATCAAAGATTATTGATCAAGAATCCCTCTTTTATAGCATTTTGTGGGAGGTTCTAGTATAACGTTACGTAACTCATGCAACCTGTTTGTCTACAGAGTTGTCAATTATTTGAACTAGTTGACAGACTACACAACACTCAAATAGTTGTGATATTATGTGATTATGATGCTTGTGATTTTGCTGTGGATTCTGCCTGTAACTTTAGGAGGTAAGAAACTGAAATATCTACTGACATTTATTTGCCTGTCTGATATATACAGATCAATACAGCCTCAAAAGTGTCTCATCTCACTAACTCAACCTTGTACAGTCATATTAGTACCTCTGACTTTAATTTTAAAAATTGTATTTATCTTTTTATCATATAAATGTCATGAACTGTACTGGGTGATTGATTTGATTCCTTACAGAGATTAAAATAATTGCTATCGATCTCAGATTTAATACTCTAAAGACATTTTAGATTAATCATTTTTTTCCTGTTTATACTAATGTTATGATCCTTCATTAAGAACGATATGTATTAAGTTAGACTATTTAAAACAGCTGAAAGTAAACATATCAGTATAGCCTTACTCAGATTTGAACTTTGATACAAAGGTAAATGATTACAGACTTATTGAAACCACATGTTCTGTTGACCCAAAGGCAAAGCTCAAATCTCTGTGGCCTTATTGAAGTTGAAGTTGAAGTTTATTTGTCATTACACATGTACAAGTACAGTATAACGAAATGAAGTTTGGAGCAAGCCTCCGGGCCGCAGCCGATTATTCAGGCGCGCCCACGCTCCAGAAATACAAGAATGCAATTTAGCAAGTATTACATAGCAAAACACAACAAAACATAAACATAAACATGACACAGTACACGTGGTCACGTGGTGGGATTTTTTGTATGGAGTGGGAGAGGAGATAGATAACAGACAGGCAGACGGATGGAGCGGGGAGGGAATAAGGTCGGGTATGTATGGTGCGAGTGAGTCTGAGATTGTGTTGTGTGAGAATGTTAGCCATAACTTCAGATGTTTTCGAGTTCAGTTCTATGGTTTGTCCTTGAAGGGAGATAAGGCAGTGCACAGGGGGAGATAGCAGACCAAGCTGTCAGGCTGACCTCCCAAACGAGAGATAGGGACAAGTGAGGTTCGTTGGGCTAGTTGATTAGGTCAGGCAAATACAATTTATTATTTTTTAATCCATTTGATGATCTTCGTAATTTGTCCGGATCATAATCAATCAATCAGATCTGGTCCTCAGCATTCGCGTCCGGTCTGTGCAGTTTCCCTAGACATTACGTCCAGCCTCATGGCCAGACCGGTTACAGTCCGTAAAAGTTCACCGATCTGACCCCCGATAGAGTATAAATGTATAAATCTTCCGCATCCTCCACGGCAGAGCCTCCAGGCACAGGACTTGCCAGTTGTTCCATGCGTCCCTCACGTACCCTGCGGCAAAGGTCCCGTCCGGGCAGGTGGGTTCTCCCGGGGCACCCTTCCTTAGTGAGAAAATCTTGTAGATCGCGCTGATTGACCAGTTAATCAATTCCATTTCAGTATTTTCAGGAGTCCAGCAAAGCAGCAGTCAGAGAGAAAGAGAAGAGACGAAACACTAGACAAAACAAAACAGCGCAAGAGCCAGCGGGGAGCAGAGAGAAAAACACGTCTGCACGGATTGAAGGACAGATGAGGACAGATTGAGGCTGTTTTATTCATGATTTTATTTACATATAAGGACTTGCATATAACACACATCACAGCAAGCAATAGCCATCATTTCACCGTCTAGGTTAACTATAGACCCAATATAGTCGGCCATGAGTAACCCACTTCTAGACAAACTAACCTTGAAATTGGTTATACATTGTTTTCACCAAAATAAATTGCGATATTTCAGTCATGCTATATGTTAAAAAGTCTAAACAGTAACAACTGAAAGGTTAAGATCTCAGCTAATCAACAGATACATTTAATGTTCACAAATTATTCCTAATGTTTTTATTCATCTTTAAAGTCATGTTTATGTTCATGATAATATATATATATATATACATATATATATATATATATATATATATATATATATACATATATATATATACATACATATATATATATACATACATATATATATATATATACATACATATATATATATATATACATACATATATATATATATATATACATATATATATATATATATATATACATACATATATATATATATATACATACATATATATATATATATACATACATATATATATATATATACATACATATATATATATATACATACATATATATATATATATATATACATATATATATATATATATATACATACATATATATATATATATATACATATATATATATATATATATATACATACATATATATATATATATATATACATACATATATATATATATATATACATACATATATATATATATATATATACATATATATATATATATATATATATACATATATATATATATATATATACATATATATATATATATATACATACATATATATATATATATATACATACATATATATATATATATATACATACATATATATATATATATACATACATATATATATATATATATACATACATATATATATATATATATATACATATATATATATATATATATATATATATATATATATATATATATATATATATATATATATATATATATATATATATATATATATATATATATATATATATATATATATATATATATATATATATATATATATATATATATATATATATATATATATATATATATATATATATATATATATATATATATATATACACTCACCTAAAGGATTATTAGGAACACCATACTAATACTGTGTTTGACCCCCTTTCACTTCAGAACTGCCTTAATTCTACGTGGCATTGATTTAACAAGGTGCTGAAAGCATTCTTTAGAAATGTTGGCCCATATTGATAGGATAGCATCTTGCAGTTGATGGAGATTTGTGGGATGCACATCCAGGGCACGAACCTCCCGTTCCACCACATCCCAAAGATGCTCTATTGGGTTGAGATCTGGTGACTGTGGGGGCCATTTTAGTACAGTGAACTCATTGTCATGTTCAAGAAACCAATTTGAAATGATTCGAGCTTTGTGACATGGTGCATTATCCTGTTGGAAGTAGCCATCAGAGAATAGGTACATGGTGGTCATAAAGGGATGGACATGGTCAGAAACAATGCTCAGGTAGGCCGTGGCACTTAAACGATGCCCAATTGGCACTAAGGGGCCTAAAGTGTGCCAAGAAAACATCCCCCACACCATTACACCACCACCACCAGCCTGCACAGTGGTAACAAGGCATGATGGAGCCATGTTCTCATTCTGTTTATGCCAAATTCTGACTCTACCATCTGAATGTCTCAACAGAAATCGAGACTCATCAGACCAGGCAACATTTTTCCAGTCTTCAACTGTCCAATTTTGGTGAGCTCGTGCAAATTGTAGCCTCTTTTTCCTATTTGTAGTGGAGATGAGTGGTACCCGGTGGGGTCTTCTGCTGTTGTAGCCCATCCGCCTCAAGGTTGTGCGTGTTGTGGCTTCACAAATGCTTTGCTGCATACCTCGGTTGTAACGAGTGGTTATTTCAGTCAAAGTTGCTCTTCTACCAGCTTGAATCAGTCTGCCCATTCTCCTCTGACCTCTAGCATCAACAAGGCATTTTCACCCACAGGACTGCCGCATACTGGATGTTTTTCCCTTTTCACACCATTCTTTGTAAACCCTAGAAATGGTTGTGTGTGAAAATCCCAGTAACTGAGCAGATTGTGAAATATTCAGACCTGCCCGTCTGGCACCAACAACCATGCCACGCTCAAAATTGCTTAAATCACCTTTCTTTCCCATTCTGACATTCAGTTTGGAGTTCAGGAGATTGTCTTGACCAGGACCACACCCCTAAATGCATTGAAGCAACTGCCATGTGATTGGTTGATTAGATAATTGCATTAATGAGAAATTGAACAGGTGTTCCTAATAATCCTTTAGGTGAGTGTATATATATAATATATATATATATATATATTCATTATGTTGGTTGGCACATGTGTCACCATAGTGTCAACCAACTCCAAATCAGTGTGTCAACCAACCCCATCCATATTAGGACACACCTCTTTACTGAAATGATGTTAGCCACATAGCATAGCTCATCAGAGACTTTTAAATATCGTCATATAATATAGATGATTCCCATCTCTATAAACTGAAATCTTTACATTTTATATATCTCTATCTATGTAAAATAGAAAAGTTGTCCTCACCTCAATAGTTAGTGACAGTTGGATGTGCAGTGGGCGGAGCTAAAGAGTCATGAGCCCACACACCTGACACACACCTGACACACACACACACACACACACACACACACAATACATCATGGCATTATCCCTGGATAACTTTTGATTCACTATACGTTCGTGTTGTTTACATTATATGCACTTACGGGCCATTTGCCAACAAAACACAGACATTTGATGCAGTTTCACTCACCACCTGAACTGGAAGCTGAACAAGGTTATCTTTCCCTCACAACCAAAAACACACTTCTTAGTGACATTGTTGTTTTCATTGTCAAAAACAAAATGATAGCACTGCCGACGGCTTCCGTAACCCGGACGAAGCTCGTTGATGTGCGTACACGCTCATCCGGGAGAAGTGGCCATACTAGGAATTCCGCCCTTTATGACATCATACAGGGCCATGGCAACATGTTTGAATCCTGTAGGAGTATATTTGGCACAGAAATACTCCATCATATGTCATCCCAACTTGGGACATCTTTAGCATGAGAATCCAATTCTTTAACTGTGTAAATAAGTCCCCACCCCGTTTAAACACTTGCTGGGATGATAGTGGTTGAACCGACCTGCAGTCTTACCCTGACAAAGTATGTTTTTGTATTTGACACTGCAATTTGGTGTTTCTACAGACATCTATGTCACCTGTAACTACTCTTCTGAATGTTTGTTACCTTGCACATCCAAAAACTTTGACATCATCCACTGGTACAAGGATAAAAATCCAGTGCATTCATTCTACCACAATGAGGACAAGTTAAGCCATCAGTCCGAGGACTACAAGGGAAGAACATCCCTGTTACCGAAATCTGAAATCGCAAATGGAAATGTATCACTCTTGCTAAAAAACATCAGGGTCCAAGATGAAGGCAAATACAAGTGCTACACTGCCAATGACATAACAAATGATGAGAAGTTTGTCTCTGTGTCTGTAGAAGGTAAGCATTTCTGAAACTCTTAAATAAAAACTTTTACAAAATCCATGACTTTTTGATGAAAGTCTAGTCATATCTCACAACTTTCCCATGGGTCTAAATTATATGCTACACCTATATAGTACAAATTTACACCATCAATATGATCTTATAGAAAGAGAAATTAATACTGTGTTGCTATATTTTCAGCTCCAATTAAATCAGTGGACATCACTTTAAATAATGATACCATCACCTGCAATACCAGTGGAGTTTATCCAAGACCACATGTCTCGTGGTCCTCAGAGCCCCCGGCAAATAAGTCAGTGGATACTTTTAAACAAACAGAAGAAAGCCTGTTTATGGTGACAAGTGAACTTAAAGTGGGTGTTATCAGTAGTACCTACAAATACACTTGCTCGATAAGCAATGAGGACGGGACCAAGACACATTCAGTTACTCTGGAAAATCAAGGTAAATTGAAAGATTGTTGAGTTACAGAATATTATAAGATTAGGTGAGTAATAAAGGGAGCACTATTTTAGTTTCTTTTTCCATTACTGTGAATTCCATTGAAGGGGGAAGAGATAAGATAAACTCTCAATGTGAAGGAAAAAAAAAAAAATTCCACAGAACATTTTAGTAATACACTCACCTAAAGGATTATTAGGAACACCTGTTCAATTTCTCATTGGTTGATTAGATAATTGCATTAATCACATGGCAGTTGGTTCAATGCATTTAGGGGCGTGGTCCTGGTCAAGACAATCTCCTGAACTCCAAACTGAATGTCAGAATGGGAAAGAAAGGTGATTTAAGCAATTTTGAGCGTGGCATGGTTGTTGGTGCCAGACGGGCCGGTCTGAGTATTTCACAATCTGATCAGTTACTGGGATTTTCACGCACAACCATTTCTAGGGTTTACAAAGAATGGTGTGAAAAGGGAAAAACATCCAGTATGCGGCAGTCCTGTGGCCGAAAATGCCTTGTTGATGCTAGAGGTCAGAGGAGAATGGGCCGACTGATTCAAGCTGATAGAAGAGCAACTTTGACTGAAATAACCACTCGTTACAACCGAGGTATGCAGCAAAGCATTTGTGAAGCCACAACACGCACAACCTTGAGGCGGATGGGCTACAACAGCAGAAGACCCCACCGGGTACCACTCATCTCCACTACAAATAGGAAAAAGAGGCTACAATTTGCACAAGCTCACCAAAATTGGACAGTTGAAGACTGGAAAAATGTTGCCTGGTCTGATGAGTCGATTTCTGTTGAGACATTCAGATGGTAGAGTCAGAATTTGGCGTAAACAGAATGAGAACATGGATCCATCATGCCTGCTGGTGGTGGTGGTGTAATGGTGTGGGGGATGTTTTCTTGGCACACTTTAGGTCCCTTAGTGCCAATTGGGCATTGTTTAAATGCCACGGCCTACCTGAGCATTGTTTCTGACCATGTCCATCCCTTTATGACCACCATGTACACATTCTCTGATGGCTACTTCCAGCAGGATAATACACCATGTCACAAAGCTCGAATCATTTCAAATTGGTTTCTTGAACATGACAATGAGTTCACTGTACTAAAATGGCCCCCACAGTCACCAGATCTCAACCCAATAGAGCATGTGGTGGAACGGGAGGTTCGTGCCCTGGATGTGCATCCCACAAATCTCCATCAACTGCAAGATACTATCCTATCAATATGGGCCAACATTTCTAAAGAACGCTTTCAGCACCTTGTTGAATCAATGCCAGAATTAAGGCAGTTCTGAAGGCGAAAGGGGGTCAAACACAGTATTAGTATGGTGTTCCTAATAATCCTTTAGGTGAGTGTATAAGAATGTAACATATTCTGTTTCAGAAATCTCAATGGAAGTTGAAATAACTGCTGAGCCCCTTTTTAAATATTCAATAGCCTTTAATTCACACACCATGGTATACTGAACAAAGAAAGATTTTTGCTTGTTAGTTCCCAGCATATGTCTTAATCAAGAGAGAGTAAATGTTGTTATTTTATAGGTAAAAGTGTTATTTTATGTATTTTTGAGCAAGATGAGAAAGGGGGAGACTTGATTGTGTTTAATAGTGTTTAATATTCAATTACGTTGGAATTAATAGAACAATTTAAATTACAGTGGGTTACCACTGTGGAGAAGAGTGGATCATTCAAGATTCAAGAGTTTTATTTGTCACATACGCAGTTATATACAGAATGGTCGGTGTGCGGCTGACATTGTGTAACACTGGTAACACCAACTATAGCAGCAAGCAAGCCTAATATAATGTAGATAAAAAATGTGCTGAACATGGTCATAGCACTTGAGGTATCATTCAAAAAGAGATCATCCATGACTAGCTGTGCATTAAACAATTTTAATGCACGACATGGAGGCAAGGAACCGCTCGATGCGAAGCGGAGGGTGGTTGCCTCCGCGAATCAGACACAGAGATAAAGTAGTGCGTAAGATTACATTTATTTTAATTAATTAACAAGAGAGAGAGAGTATCACAATAACAATGTAACCCCCTCATTGCTGAGAAATATAATCTAGCGATTCAGTAGCAAAGCTATTTTACTGCTAAAAGTTGCGGGGCAGTGTTAAGTTTCTGTGCTCCTGAATGTTTCCATGTGTGCGCAGCGTGATCTCCGCTTGTGTGCGAGTGACGTAGGCCTATGTGTGCGCTTCAACGAAAACTACTCTAATATAGAACAATGATTCAACTGACTTGAACCCTAAACTACTGAACTACTTGTGCATTAAACAATTTTATTGCACACCTTTCAGCCAATCAGAATCTAGTATTCAGACAGACCATGGTATAAAGAGATTTAACCACTGATCTATATAAATGTTGTTTATAGTCTGTAGATCAGTGTATTGAACTCTAATTTCATTCCATACAGATTTGGGAACTGGAGTCTCCACAAGCATTATAGCAGCCATTGTTGCTGGCGTTGTCATTGCCATTGCCATTGCCATTGCCATCTGCATTGTTGTGGTGAAGAGAAAGAAATCACAAAATGTGAGTCATTTTATTTTATTCTTTTATATTATTTATTATTTATCTTTTATATTATTTATTATTTATTTATTTTATACATTTGAAATTAACCAACAAAAAAAAAACAAGTATGCAAAAGAGCTAGTCCAAAGAGCTAGGACCATTACCATATCCACAGATTTCATGCAATTCAAATGAATCTGCCTTCTCTTTAACTTTTAAACTAAGAACTGTATTTTAGCTCAAAATGCTAATCTAAAACTCAGCTGCCTTGTGCCTTCACACAGAAATGTTCCAGGAAAAAAACCCCACAAACTGAGGAGGTGAAGATGTTATAAATCTAATGGTACAAAATAACCAGGAATGTGACATCTCATCAAGCCCAGAGTCCTATGGAGATGGATTAACAAATTCTTACATAATCTACATGAAAAGTCTTGTGGATGGCAAAATGACAAGAAATTCCAGCACCTTATTTTTCGTATTCATATTTATTATTCAGGACTTATTAAATGAAGACTAGTAAAAGCCTGAAGATAAATAAGAAGACTAATGAAGGCGAAGGCATGCCAGGAGAAACCAGGGAGTGCAATGAGATCGTTCAACTTTCCAAGTTTTGGATTTGGTTTCTTGAAAATCCTTTAAGCAAGTCACTGCCCGGACTCAGAATGGCCCTTCTAAACTCACTGCCAGCTTACAGATCCAAGGTTTTTGACAGACTTTTTCTTCCGTCTTTCCCATTTTTAACATATTTTACGTGGATCAGATTCTTCGCGTTCATTAGGTCTGTGACTTCAGCATGAAACCAGTTTTAGCAGATTCCACACTAATCCGGAAAAACAACTTCTGAAACCACTTTCTTAAGAGAACGAAACTTTAACAGCAGACAGTCCCTCTACAGTTGCTGTGACTGAAACAGAAAAATATGTAAACAAGCAGGTTTTTATTTTTTAATTTGCTTGATTGTTTTAGAAGCTAATCTGTGTCCATGACTACTATCAACATTCCAACACTACAATGATTACGATAAGCCGACTACCACTGGTTGAGGAGAATTAATGAAAACACTAAGGGGCTTTATGAAGGGCAATGCTTTTCTGCTGTACTTACACGGTGGCTTGTTTACAGTCTAAAGTGCAGTATTCTTTAATTTAATGAAGATCATCTCAGCTATGAAGGATGTATGTAAATATGTTTATTAAATTAAAATGTAATGGGAAATTATTTATTCGCCTCATTCCATAACAGGAAGTCACTCTAAAGCACAAAACTAGAGAAACTCTGAGTCACAAATACTCAAGATTCATATCATACCTTTAAACTGAAACGCTGACACACCTTCAGCTATAAAGCAACAAAAAAAAACAAAGATGTTTTTTTTTGGATGTAAAAACCCACAATGTTTTGAACTCTTCATCATACGATTGATGTTACAAATAAATCAGAATTAGGTGATGGAAAAATTATTCTTCTTCAATTTAAGACTAGGAAATCAAAAAGTTCACATCCACAGGAAATTGTTTTATATGAAGCGTTTCGATCCAAATACAGCTTTAACATTTAAGAAAATGGTTCAACAATTACTTTTCAGTCTGCTGCTCGTGGTTATTGATTTTTCAGTTAGTGCTGTGAGAATCTGAATGTTCAAACAGACAGATGCGGTCAGATTAACACGTCTCTTGAAGAAACACTCCAGTGTGTGAGCCAATGTGTGGTATCTAGAGCACAGGCAAGACCAGCGTGTCAAAATGATTATGAAAGTATCTAACAAATCAGGTTCTGCCAAACAAAGTTGAAGGTAACACTGAAACTAACGTTAAGTGTGAAATCATTTTTTATGAATATTTTATACTGTTCTGAGCTGTATCAAGTAGCTAATGTCATTTTTTTTGTTTCTGTATACACAGTAAAAATTATTTTTCAAATTTGTAAATAAAAGTGTATTTGAGAACAGTTTTGCATTAGTATACCTGCTCTTGTTCTGGTTTATGTGCATATTATGTTGTTTTCTACAAACTAATACATCATTTAAATGGAAGAGTGTAACAGAAACTATCAGTGATTTTTGCAGGCCTAAAGGAAGATTTAGTTTTTCACAAGGAAGTTCTAACTTTAACATGAATGGCCCTAATAAAACACACAATCTGCTGTAAGATATCATTCTTATCATTGTGAAACTTCTGAACATTTTCTCTGTTGCCCAAGACGTCTCACCCTTAAACCAATTTTGTCGCCAATCAGTGTCAAAACGTCTTTAGAAACAGAGGAACATGTAGGCATGTAGGAACATGGCCAGGATGCCTCTGATAGACATTCTACTGATAAAACAATAAGGGGAAAAAATATTTCAATTATTCTTATTTATTGAAAAACAAAACGGAGAAAAGTTTCAATAAAGTTAGTGCCTGTCAAAATGTTTAAACGGAGTGTTTGTACGGTGCCCTCTGGTGGCCAAAGATTAACATTTTAAAAGTCTATCAACAATACACTCCCAGCTCAATAAATTCAGTCTAAAATAATTTCTAATGAATTGAATCCAAATTTAAAGCAGAATAATGTTCTGTCGACAATTCATTCATACATCAGCACATAAAAGTAAGAAAACATACAAAGTGTACAGGTTAAAAGTAACAAAACAGATCAAATAAGTTATTTTCATTTCATTAAGCATGTGAAGTATTTCATGGCGTATACATGATAATGTGTGCGTGTCACAGAGAGAGGTTGGCGGTGGCGTCACCCTTGAGTTTGCCGCTGCTGAGACTGTGTATCATGGCGATCATATGCGTGTGTTTGCTCAGCTCT
>CM031966.1:24415928-24426121 GCA_018749465.1 Paracanthobrama guichenoti
TAAGTTAAAGGTTTCGACCCATTTTTCAAAGTTTTCCCCTTATCAATGCCAGGCTATGAGATAAAAATAGACATGTTTTGTAGAGATGCACAATGTACATATTGGTGAAACTAGCTCTCAATTTGATTCTTAGGCCAGTGGACAGACTGTATGAATACAGCGGGTGTCAACGATCAGTGCAACAATGTTCTTAACAGCAAACACTTCATGCTGGACATGCTTTATGCTCAAAACAAAAAGGGAGAGGAAGATGAGAAAGAAAAGGAGAATGAGAATGAGAAAGGGTGTTCAGATCAGGACTCCTCTGTGACCAGCCTTGCTAATCGCATTTCCACTCTGGAGGCGCGTCGGCAGGCATGCGAGGATAACATGAAGAAACTGGAAGTAGAGCATCTCGACAACCAGGGTAGCGTGAGGGCTGTGGCTGAGAAATTTGGAGATTTGGTGAAAGGACTGGTATCACCTCATGAGGTGGAGCATTCTGGGAAGGAAAAGCAGCAAGCACAGGAAAAGCCTCCACCGGCACTTTCACCAGCACCCCCCAAAAAGGAGTCAGACCACATATGGGACCAGCTGATGGCCATGCCACGGGAGCTTCGCATCAAAGAGCTGGACTTCACAGACTTAGGAGAGGAGGATGATGTGGACATTTTGGATGTCAGTAATGTTATCGGGTCAAGTGACCTCACGCCACCTCCTCCTCCTCCCTGCCTTCCACCTCCACCACCTTTATTTGGATGCCCTCCACCTCCCCCTATCCCTGGTATGATGATGCCCCCTCCACCACCCTTTTTGGCTTCAATGCCTCCCCCACATCTTGGATCTCCACAGCTTAGTCGAGGAGAACCCCCACTCTTCCAGAAAAAGAAGAAGACCATTCGGCTGTTTTGGAATGAGGTGAGACCTATAGACTGGCAGTACAACAACCACAAGAGATGCAGGGAGTCACTGTGGTCCAAACTGGATCCGGTCAAACTGGACACAGCCAAGTTGGAAAACCTCTTTGAGACGAAATCCAAGGAGCTACCAGTTACAAAGGTACTGTTAAATGACCCCTTTTCGATGTTTCTTCCAAATATGAATCATCAGGTTTTTGTTGTCGTTTGCTTGAATCTTCAAGATTATTGATTTACTTAATATTACATTAATTATATCCTCATCAGTATCATTACCATTAGTGGTGCTTATGGTCTTCACTTGGGGATTAAAAAAATGGGTTAAAAATTCCCTTAAACTTTGATTGAATGTGGAACCAGTTACCTCTATAGACCAGGGTAGGGGTGCACCAGCCATTCAGATGGAGTAACCTGAAATGGGACACACTAGGGTAGTAGTAACTACTAGTTAGTTTATAAAAATAAAAAAAGTCTACTTTAATTCCAGGTTATCTGGTTATTTTTGATGTTTCAAACTTGCTTTGCCTCACATAAATGTTGGTGGTAATACATCACATTTCCATAATATGAATTTCGGAGCAGTTCTTTACAATTTCCGCTCTTATAATATGGGAAATCCTCGGAATCCATTCAGCATATCATTGTGGATTGAATGAGTAAATGAAAACACACACATAAACAGATCAAATCAATCATTTGAAATCAGACTGCAGTTTTACAAACTGTGCAAGTGAATCAGCGCTCCCACGTCCTCTCTCTCATAAAATCCCAATCAAAACAACTTAGCAAATGGATAACACCGAATCGGTGACTTGAAACATAACAAAACTTGTCAAAGCCGTAGCCTTGTGGGCAGTGCTCTGATATATAGCGCAACAGCACTTAGGACGACCCAAGTTCAAGTCCCGGCTCCCCGATCTCTCTTACTCTTCCTCAATCGCTTCCTTTCTGTCCTTGATTGTTCTATTCTATAAAGGCAAAAATATAACTTAAAAACAAAGAAAAATAGCAAAACATTTGACAAATATAATCAAAAACACTACATAAAGCTAAACTGTCTATTAATTAAAAGTATTTATGTCATCATAAGTTACCATGCTTTGACCAAAAACATCAAATTGAGCGTCAGTTGGACCATTGCCACCAAATTTGATATGTTCTTGCTGGTTAATATTTTAAGTTACTCACACAAAATGGCGTACAAATTTGCTTTATTTAATTATCTATATAATTCTACATTCAATAGTTCAATCAGCCTTTCAAGTGGTCATGACATGGATTTTATATTTGACATGAATATATATTAATTTTAATATGTTCCTCGAGGTTTACTTATAATCTGGAGCGTAGCAGCACCCCGTTTTAATATGATTGTAAATACAACGTACATTTTTGTTAATTTCCATTTACTCATTTTTAGCATTTAGTAATTTATTTGTAATAAACACTTTAAGTGGGCTATTAAAACAAGTGCGAGTGTGCCGTCATATTGTGACTGTTGCAGTGAGCGTATAATGAATTTGTCCACCTTCGTTGTTGCGTAAAGTAGGCAGGTTCTTTGTGTTAATTTTCTGTCGCTGTGCAGGCTCTTTTATTGTAAATGACAGTGTTAACAGCTCAATAATCGTTTTATTTAAAGGCTTAATTTGTGTCCCGTAGACCAGTCCGTTGGATTACGATTGCAAGCAGTATCAATAATGTCATAAACGTGATGTGCAGTCAAATGTCCCGGTGTGTATGATGTTTATTTGAGTGTTCTCACCGGGACGCTTATTGTGCTTCATGGAGTTCAGTGTAGACAGCATCAGTGATTATAATGGGTTTTATTAGCTTTTGACACAATGCTTTCATCCAGTGTTGGCAAATGTCAGCCGCTAAGCGACTGAACGCCAACGGGCGGGGCCTATGGTGCGATAATGTATACCTCAATGTCTTGCTCTGTACGCCGAGGCAGTCATATGCAAATGTATTTGCCCGTGTGATGTTACAGATCCCAAAATATTAAAACAAACCACTTTTGGTAGCCTGGCAAGCCAGACCCTCATCAAGATGTTGGGTCTGGGAGCACACCGTTGGCAGGGCTCAATCCGAGGGGCGGGATAAACGGTTGTCTTTCAAATTCCGCTACACTCAACCAGAGCAACGAAGAAGGTGAAGCGGGGCTAGATGATAGATTCAACTTTTGCCGTATCCGGTCGGCAAAGCACGTGTGCTTACTTCAGTGCTGTTCTTTGTTCTTTTCTCAAAGAAAAGCTTAACTCCAAGTCTTCCAGAGTCTCGGCCAAAGCCGATTCGAAAGGCCACTGCTCGTCAGCTTCTTTGTTTTCAAGTAGCACGCGGAACCGTCACAACTCTGCCATCATTATTTTAAGCCCGCCCACCGACTCTATACACGATGTGATTGGCCTGACTAGAGTTTGGTTTTACCAGCTCGCAAGCCAACGGAGAGTTGCTAGACGCCCTGGCTGCAAATTAGATTTGCTGCCGCTAGATTTCTAGATTTCTAGGCTTCGTTTTTGGAACTTGATTAAATAAATGCTTTGTTTATAATGAGGAGGACATTTTAAG
Source organism: Paracanthobrama guichenoti (assembly GCA_018749465.1). Classification (NCBI taxonomy): domain Eukaryota; kingdom Metazoa; phylum Chordata; class Actinopteri; order Cypriniformes; family Gobionidae; genus Paracanthobrama; species Paracanthobrama guichenoti. The sequence continues at coordinate 24,419,393 of CM031966.1, forward strand.
CTCTGAAACTTGCAGGGTGTTTTAGTGGTACAAAGACCTCTTATATGTCAAAAGATCAAGGCAAATGTGATTTATCATGTCATGACCCCTTTAAAATAGAGTTTGTCTGATGTAAGTGGATTTTTTTATAGTGCTGTCAAACAACAGCCTATATTGTGGTAGCAATTTTTATTTTTTTATTTTTTTATTGCTCTGCTTTGGTTTTACCTGGCTTTTGTCAGCACATGTGAACACAAGCCATAGCTGCTAGGAAGTTACTTTGATCTTTTCTGGGCCTTTCTTCTGTAACACATGGTATGAATTCTGACACCTTCAGTTGCCCATGTGCGGCCCGCACAAGTCTTTCTTACAACGTGATCGCACGTGTTTAAAAGAGTTGTAGAATGTAGGTCAAAACGCTAATAGGTTGGTTGATTGGCTGTGATGGATTCCCTTTTGCCTAAAAGCGTAATCAAAGTGCTTTCTAGGATCCATGAAATCTGCTGTCACTCAGAACAAACTCAAGTCAAAAGTCAGAGCTTAAATAAAACATTCTCAACATAATCAATGCAACCTGTTACGTGGATCTCAGAGTTTGTGTGTGCTGTACACTAAAACAGGAACCGCACCGTCATTCCAAGTTGTATAACAGAGTTCATTTTATTCATTTTCATGTACAGAGATAAATCCCTGACTATATAGAATGAACAGTGATGTTCACCATCACAGGTTTTAGATGATGTTGGAGATGAATTGGTGTTCTTATGATGAAGATCCATCATATTATTGGGCTTGTTCGCTCTTATGGTGTTTCAGAAATGTGGCCTGCATGGGGTTTCCTCTCCTCTCTGCTCTGAGCAACCTTTTCCAGCTGTTTTTCATTTTTCGGCCCATTCTCCCTCCCTTTTTCCTCCTCTCCCCTCCTCTCCCCCTGTTTGGCAGCAGACACCAGTACCATCATGGCTCTGCTCCTCCAGAAATATTCTCCATCAAAGTCCCAAAATAGCCCTCAGGTGTTTGCGTGCCTTTTCTGCAAGTAAACTTTAAACATATCCCGTGTTTTTGTGTTCATATCTCAGGAAGCCATTTTTAAGGTAATTATCCACATTAAAGAAATGCCTTTCCTATTCAGTTCAGTGGCCAGCGTGAGAGTAAGAACAGGCTGACGGATCCTTATTTCGTATTTGGTGTGGGGAATAGATGCATATCTGTATGGTAAGCTATGCAATGGGCGAAGCAGCCTAGTTGTGGGAACTAGAAACATTTCTCATCATTATTAATCATGTGCTTCTTTTAATATTTTTGTGGAAACCATGATACTTTTTTTCAGGATTCTTTCATGACTATAAAATATCATTGGTGTAAATGACTTGTGCTGGTTAAAGGTGCCCTGTCACACAAAACCGTTTTTACTTGCATTTTTTGAAATATGCCCATATGTGTTTGTGTTATTTGGTAAATGTGAAAGTGAACTGCTACCTCCTCTGTTAACTCTAGCCACTGAAAATAAATAAGCGGAGAAATCAGGCCATTTACAAAAGCTGGTCATTCTGACGTAATGTTGCCTGAGCTCATTACTATTTATGAGCTTGCCCAGTTGAGACCGCGCCCACAGAATTCGTCTAGCTCAGTGACAGTTTTCGTATATACAGCAAGGATGGCTGAGCGTTATATATATATATATGGCAATATCAAGCGGCAACCTCCCCCAGTTTCTCTTGAAGCCGATACGGAAGTAACTTCAACTGCAATTCATCGACTGGCCACTAGAGACAGGCTCCAAAAGGGAGCAGAATCTCATTGAGCCCTATGTTAAAATGCCCAACTTTACAGCAGAAAAAAATATGTTTACAGTTTGGTGCAGATTGTGGATTTGGTCTAATTTTGCCCTTCATGACAACGGTGAATTTTTTTAGAATTCATGTTTACATTATATAAAGCCTTAAAGTTTTGCATAATTAAGGGCGTGGCCACTTTGAGTGACAAGTGGATTGCCGTTGTGTCTGCTGTCTTTAAGTCATCATGTCACCTCAGCTCCATCCACATCCTGCCTCTTTGCCCATTTTCAGTTATTCGGGAGTGACGCGCTGCCAAGATGGCAACGGCCAGCTCGACCATACTTTACGCTTCCTATGACTGACGTCACGGACACTACATCCATATTTTTTTACAGTCTATGGGCAATTTACCTGAAGAAGCCATTTCTACAGCAATTCCAGACGATAGTAAACAAAGTTCCTCTACTTTTTGCGCTGGGTAAAGGATGCTGATAGCCAGGCTCTCATTGGCTAGCTGTTAGCCAATCAGAGTCAAGCAGCTTAGCTCGTTGAATATTAATAAGAACTTGCGCAAATTAAGTCTTCCTGCAGGCTTTCTATACCATGCTAGAAGGACTTGAAACAAGGTAACCAAGGCATTTTTTCCATAAAAAATATTGACTATGAGTATAAAAAGTGTTTAAAATTTCACATAGCCAAAAAAAATCTCATAGTCATAGAAGCACTCTGTTGCTTTAGAACATATCTTTTCAGCAGAATACAGTTATATTTTGTCTACTGAAGCTAACCAGCCAACCTTCACCCCTTTAACCCATCACAGTACGATCACTGTGAAAAACTTTGATTAATCTGTTTATATATCTGATTTCAGAAAACGGCAGCAGATGGGAAGCGTCAGGAGATCATCGTTCTGGATTCCAAGAGAAGTAACGCCATCAACATTGGCCTGACGGTCCTGCCGCCTCCTCGCACCATCAAAACAGCGATCCTCAACTTCGACGAGTACGCCTTGAGCAAAGAGGGCATAGAGGTAATACTGCACTGGCTTCAAATTACATTCCGTTTCGCAAATTATGACAAATCAACCACAAGTAATGAAGCAAATTCGACATGATGAAATTATTAAGAAAAGCTACAATAAAACTTAATACATACGTTTCAGTTATAAAGCTAGTACAATACATGGCTACACTTTAATCCCGAGAATGCCAGACAGGTTACCATGCAGAAAACACATCTGTACTTAATACTAACCTTGTTTTGAGTCCACGTGAGTCACATATTCCTTGAACCCCTCTACAGTTCGCTCTCGCTCCCTCTTTCTCCTTCTCTCTCTCGTTACATCAATCATTCAGGCATTTATGATCATCCCCAGACTGCTACATGAAAGCATATTTTTACCAAAATACATGGCTCTCTACAACTGTGTTCAACAAGACAGAGACATACTGACTGTAGCCGAGTTGGCAAACAAAAAGCATGGAGTCAAAGCTCGTGTCCAAAATAACTCAACCTCTCTGCCCTGAGAGCATATACATTTACTTTGGGTTTCCACAAAACCAATAGATTTTACCCTTAAAACTGTTTAGCAAGTTGGTTTGGCCGGCGAGTCGAAATATTATGTGGATTTCCTGCTAAACTGAAGCATTTTTGGCAGCGGCCATATAATTCATCTCAAAGATTAAAGGTTAGCAAAATGCTTCATTTAGGCTGTTGCAGACCATGATACAGATCTGAGGTAAATGTCTCAATATCAACATGTAAATAATGGAGCTCCCATTTTCTCATAAAATCTGTAATTTTTTATCTTTCGTCATGGGAAAAATGGATTCGAGTTTTTCTCCCCACCCTTTTTATGTCTCTACAGAGAGCATTATATTCTCACTGACAACCACAATTTATGTTTCTCAAGATTTTATCAGAAATTTTATTTTGGTCAGGAGAAATTATTTTTATTCAGTTATGCAACAGAAGGAGGTTGCCCCTAGCAGATGAAATAGTCATCATTTTCTACATAATGCCGTGTCTTTCCAGGTGTTGTTATTCATCAACGCTCAGATGATTGATTGAGCGAATGCCTTTCTAGGAGTGAGTCCCCATATACAATGGCTTCTGACAGTGATACTAACACTCCCTGCTGGTTCTTGTGCTCTTTCATAGAAAATCCTGACGATGATTCCAACGGAGGAGGAAACGCAGAAGATTCAGGAGGCCCAGCTGGCGAACCCCGACACTCCGCTGGGCAGTGCAGAGCAGTTCCTCCTCATTCTGTCCTCCATCAGTGAGCTGTCCGCCCGCTTGCAACTTTGGGCCTTTAAGATGGACTATGATGCTTTAGAGAAGGTTAGCCTCATGTTTTGTTACCCCTTTATACAAACCAAATGACATTATAGTGGTTTGAGAACAGTTGCTTTTGACCTTTCTGTAAGACTTTCGCTCATCTTCGAAACACAAATGAAGATGTTTAAATGAAATCTGAGAGATTTCAATCCCTCCATTGACAGTCTATGCAACTACCACTTTGATGCTTCAGAAACTTCATAAAGAGTTCATAAAACTAATCCGAATGAATCGAGCGGTTTAGTTCATAGTTTCTGAAGAGACTCGATTGCTTTATATGATGAACAGCTTGAATTTAGGCCTTTATTTACATATGCAGTCTTTTTCAAAAGTTTACACACCCCTTGCAGAAAATGTGAATAATTTTAACAAAAAAGAGGGATCATACAAATTGCATGTTATTTTTGGTTTAGTACTGTCCTGAATAAGATATTTTACATTAAAGATTTTTACATATAGTCCACTAGACAAAAGAAATTGCTGAATTTATAAAAATAACCCTATTCAAAAGTTTATGTACCCTTGATTCTTAATACTGTGTCGTTACCTGGATAATCTACGGCTGTGTAAACTTTTGAGCAAGACTGTATTACTATGTGGCGTACACTGATTTTATTTGCAATACACAGGCATTTAAACATGTTAATCGCATTACCACTTCCATTACCCTTATTACGACCCAAGTGTGCATATGCTCGGACATCCATGACGTTATTCGTTTTTTCCTCTAATCCAAATTACTAAACTCGGTCAACACAACTTGTCTTTATCTTCATCCAGAGACGGTACGAAGAACGCGACGGCAGCGCAAGCAACCCCAATTTCAGCACCATTGCTTGCTTCATCACAGCTTTGAATAATATTCAATACGTCCATAGAAATGTGTTTTGCATTTGATGAAAGTAGATTAAAAGCGGCCAGAAACACGCTTACTATATGTGACTTAATTTGTCCGTGTTTAAAAAAAAAACAGCATATGGTGATTAGGCATGTTTTGAAGCATGGCAGATGGTTTAAGCTGGTTTATGCTGGTCCTTAGCTGGTCATGACTCATGAGCTTGTTTAAACTGGTTGTAAGCTGGTCCTGAGCTGGAGCTAGTTTCTTAGGACCAGCACTTGACCAGCTTAAACCAGCTCATGAGTCATGACCAGCTAAGGACCAGCATAAACCAGCTCAAACCAGCTATCATGCTTCAAAACATACCTAACCAGCATATGCTGGGTTTTTCAACGGGGGGGGCTGTGGGCAATGTGAATAATGGTGGTAAAAATAACCACACTTCTTATCAGAATAGTGAAATTTGCATGTAAATGGGAGTGAAGAGGTTTGCTTGTGTCATGTAAATGTCTTACTGTGACTAAGTCCTTACTCTCATTTTTGGAAATAATCAGTCATTTTTAGGGCTTTTTGAGTTTCTCTATTGTATTATGAACAATTGAGGTACTTTGTTGGTACTGCACTTGATGTTGAGTTTAAAATCTAGGTCCTGAAGCAAAACCACCACTCTACAGAATTCTTTCCCAAAGGCTATTTATTTTCTAATCCTTTCTGTTTCTTATTCTTAGGAAGTAGCAGAACCACTACAGGACCTAAAGGAGGGCATGGACCAATTAGAAAAGAATAAGACGCTGCGCTACATCCTTTCAACTCTGCTAGCTATTGGCAACTTTCTCAACGGGACCAGTGTGAGTGCCAGCAAAGTCTACAGCTCTTCTTTCAAGCCCAAATCTCTCCATCACCATCTGTTCTTTCTATCTGTCTGCCGTATTCGCTTAGATCTTAATAATGTTAAAAAGGCTGAAGGAGATAAACCTGATAAGGTGGTGAGTTTGGCATGGAATCTCTTTTGTTACCGTAAACCATTGAGCGTGGGCAGCAGAACAAAGCCAGCGAGAGTCATGTCGCGTCCGTGGGGATTTATCCATTCCCAGCTCTGTCGTGCCTTGTAGACTTGCAGACAGGGTTGAGATTCTGTTAATCATATGTTAATGAAGCATTGGTCAGAATCATTATGAGAGCTGCACATAGACTCTGCACACGTTCAAAGCACTCTTATCTTAATGCAACTGATGCTAATCAACTAAACTGCATCAGAATAATGTCAAAATTAGCCCTTTTTTTAGGAAATGATTTGATGATGGACCAGATCCAGAGTTACTAATGCTCTCAAGGTGCATGTGATTTTCCACATTAGAGATCATTTCATCTTGCATATTTACACATTCAAATGTATCTGATAGGAAACTTCCCTGCTTTTCCATTTAGTTTTGTCTTGAGCGTGCATTACGCTTTTTTCATGTTGTTTCCCCCTTTTATTTATATTCAGAGACCAACTGTAGCAAAATTACTGCACTTGTTTAACACAATTATGTAATACCCATTTTTCACTAAATATGAAATGTATCCTAATATACAACATATATGTATCAATTTGAAATGTATCAACTGTTTCAGCAGGGAAATATTAACACTTTAAATTTGTAAACAATATATATCTCTCAGCACATAACATGAACTAGTCACATTACATGAATACAACAATTAAGTATAACTATTACAGAAATACTACGTTTATTACTGGAAAAATAGCAACATATATAATTTGTATTATTGTATGCAAATATATATAAA
>CM031966.1:24488783-24500042 GCA_018749465.1 Paracanthobrama guichenoti
TCAAACAGACACCGGTCAAACATACGCCTGTCAAACAGACGTTGGTCAAACACACGCCGGTCAAACAGACGCCGGTCAAACACACACACACCGGTCAAACACACGCACACCGGTCAAACACACGCCTGTCAAACAGACGCCAGTCAAACACACGCACACCGGTGAAACACGCACACTGGTCAAACACACGCCTGTCAAACAGACACCGGTCAAACACACGCCGGTCTACCAGACGCCTGTCAAACACACGTCGGTCAAACACACGCCGGTCAAACACCTGCCTGTCAAACACACGCCGGTCAAACACCTGCCTGTCAAACACACGCCGGTCAAACACACGCACGCCTGTCAAACAGACGGCGGTCAAACACACGCACACCGGTCAAACACACGCACACCGGTCAAACACACGCACACCGGTCAAACACACGCCTGTCAAACAGACGCCGGTCAAACAGACGCCAGTCAAACACATGCACACCGGTCAAACACATGCCTGTCAAACAGACGCCGGTCAAACACACGCACAACGGTCAAACACACGCCTGTCAAACAGACGCCGGTCAAACAGACGCCAGTCAAACAGACGCACACCGGTCAAACACACGCCTGTCAAACAGACGCCGGTCAAACAGACGCCGGTCAAACAGACGCCGGTCAAACACATGCACACCGGTCAAACACACGCCTGTCAAACAGACGCCGGTCAAACATACACCTGTCAAACAGACGCCGGTCAAACAGACGCCGGTCAAACAGACGCCGGTCAAACAGACGCCGGTCTACCAGACGCCTGTCAAACACACGGCGGTCAAACACACGGCGGTCAAACACACGCCTGTCAAACACACGCACACCGGTCAAACAGACGCACACCGGTCAAACAGACGCCGGTCAAACACACGCACACTGGTCAAACACACGCCTGTCAAACAGACGCCGGTCAAACAGACGCCAGTCAAACACATGCACACCGGTCAAACACACGCCTGTCAAACAGACGCCGGTCAAACACACGCACACCGGTCAAACACACGCACACCGGTCAAACAGACGCCGGTCAAACATACACCTGTCAAACAGACGGCAGTCAAACACACGCACACCGGTCAAACACACGCCTGTCAAACAGACGCCGGTCAAACAGACGCCAGTCAAACACATGCACGCCAGTCAAACACACGCCTGTCAAACAGACGCCGGTCAAACATACACCTGTCAAACAGACGCCGGTCAAACACACGCACAACGGTCAAACACACGCCTGTCAAACAGACGCCGGTCAAACATACGCCTGTCAAACAGACATTGGTCAAACACATGCACACCGGTCAAACACACGCACACCGGTCAAACACACGCACACCGGTCAAACACACGCACACCGGTCAAACAGACGCCGGTCAAACACACGCACACCGGTGAAACACGCACACTGGTCAAACACACGCCTGTCAAACAGACACCGGTCAAACACACGCAGACTGGTCAAACACACGCCTGTCAAACAGACACCGGTCAAACACACGCACACCGGTGAAACACGCACACCGGTCAAACACACGCCTGTCAAACAGACACCGGTCAAACACACGCACACTGGTCAAACACACACCGGTCAAACACACGCACACCAGTCAAACACACGCACACTGGTCAAACACACGCACACCGGTCAAACTGCTGAAGCCTTGCTAAAACACACGCCGGTCAAACACACGCACACCGGTCAAACTGCTGAAGCCTTGCTAAAACACACGCCGGTCAAACACACACACACACACCGGTCAAACACACGCACACCGGTCAAACTGCTGAAGCCTTGCTAAAACACACGCCGGTCAAACACACGCACCGGTCAAACTGCTGAAGCCTTGCTAAAACACACGCCGGTCAAACACACGCACACCGGTCAAACTGCTGAAGCCTTGCTAAAACACACGCCGGTCAAACACACACACACACACACACCGGTCAAACACACACACACCGGTCAAACACACACACCGGTCAAACTGCTGAAGCCTTGCTAAAACACACGCCGGTCAAACACACACACACACACCGGTCAAACACACACACACCGGTCAAACTGCTGAAGCCTTGCTAAAACACACGCCGGTCAAACACTCATTCATACACTCGTTCTGAATGTTCGTACCTGCAGCAGCTGAAGGAGCAGATCAACGCCGCGTCCCGCCACAAACGCGTCCTCCGTACCGAAACAGCCCACAACACATGACCTGCACAGAAGAGAAGAACTGAAGTAAAGTCGAGGAGATTTTCCCTCCTCATGTTCGGACAGAGGAGTCGTTATCAGAGCAAGATAAACACGCGTGTCTCACCAAACGCAGTCGACAGTGGACAGCAGCAGTTTATTATGACCCAAACCGCTGAAGATCAGAGCAGCGTCCAAACTCAAATACTGAAACAGCATCTCCACACCGTCACTGCCAAACAACTCCTGAACACACAGGTGAACGTGTTTAACGCGTGCTCTCGATCGTATCAACTGCATGATATAAGCGTGATGTGTCTCACCTTCCTGTGCACATCTCCCTCACAGAGGACAGACAGAATGAACTGGGAGTCTATCTGAATCTCCAGAGAGACGGCATCCTCAGCCTCCGGTCTCCCTGTGAACCAGCGCAGCACCCCTCAACACACACACACACACACACACACACACACACAGTTAGTCTTCAGTATTTCAGCAGTGAGCGCTGTGATACGGCCACACTCACCCAAGAGCTGCCCGATTGCCCCCTGATCGCAGAGATCCTGTCGGAGCGGCTCGCTGTCCAGAGACACCACGGATCGGAGCACACGGACACAGTACCTCATCTGAGCCTTCTTTCCGCCCCGCCCACCGGTGCCATGGAAACTGTGACCCCGCCCACTGAAGGAGTCTGTCCAGAGAACGATGAAGAGACTGATCGGTAACAAAGTACATTTACAGTTTTGTGTCTGTGAGGTACAATAATGTAAATTAATAGGCAAGCATCTTCTGCAATTTCAATAATATAAACTAGTGTTTTTGCCATAAGTTTACACAAATCTTGTTTTACCTCATTTTTTAAATACTATATGTTCACTTGTTTGCACACTTGAATTATCAAATCACCTAACCTTACTTGAAATACCTAACCCTAACCCTAAACTGATATTTTAGTATACAGTTTAATGTTTAGTGTTTGATAAGTGTTGATAATAAAATAAAAAGTTTGCCTTTACACATTAAATGTCTGCATTTCCTATGATTAGTCTGATTAGCCTTGCTAAAATTAATTGTAAGCATTGTTCATTAATCAGTAACTTTAATACTAAATTATAAAACTGAAAAAGAGCAATATTACTCAAGTACTCGTCCACTGTAATCAGTACTTCTGTTGGTTATGGATGATGCTGGCGTACCTTCCTGAAGACACCAGTCCAGCAGCAGCAGCAGGCAGGTGTTAGCCTGACACGTCATGTAGTCGTCCAGCATCAGAGGAGCCAGAGCGCTCAGAGCGGCCAGCGCCTGCAGCTGCAGCTCCTCCTGCTGGCTGGAGGTCCAACTGCGCCTGCCGCTCTGGGCCTCGGAGGACCGGGGCTTGATTAGGAGCATCAGGCCGAGCATGATGCGGCCCTCCTTGAACAGCTGTGCACCACAAACACACACACACACACATGCGCACTGAAGGGGCAGCTCACACAAAAATAGCATGCTGTTCTTCATGGTCACAATATGTTTCCACTGTGCGGAGAAGAGCATTGTGCGTATTCTGCTAAGCAGCTCTCTCTGTGCTCCACAGAAGAAGGAAAGTCATAGGGGTCTAAAGGATGCTGAGTGTGCGACCACAGTTTGTGGACGGTTAACGCTAACATCATCTCACCTGCAGGGCGGCCAAATCTTTGGACAGGACGACAATCACATTCAACAGGAGCTTCTTCATCTCAAAGTCCTCGTGATTGAAGGATAGCTTGAGGTTTCGCACCAGAGGGTTGTGGCTCTTCACTGAGAAACATGAGTTCACAGAGCTTCATTCGAGGTCACGGAGCTGAATGAATGCTTGTGAAAAACACAGACACTTACGCTCAGGGAACGTGACAAACAGCGTGAGATGCTTGACAAACCCGCTCTCCTGAAACACACAGAGAGCTCATGAAGAAGAGCGAGAGAAGCTCGTGGAGTTTAAGGCGTTGAGGATGGACGGACGGATGGACAGACTCACGATCAGAGGAGCGGTCGGGTTCGATGCGATCAGAGACAGCAGCACCAGCAGGTCGTTCCTCAGCTGACGGTCATAATGCCGGAAACTGTTGAGAAGCTGATGGAGAAACGCTTCTTTCAAAGATCTGCCATACAGAAGAGAAAAAACGGGACAGTTTAGATTCTCATGTGCTCAATATCTGACCTGCCAAGAGAATGTTCATGCTCAAATCATACTACCCAAAATCAAAAGGAAAAACAAGAAAAAGAGGCATTTTCACAGCACACATTTACCTTGAAATCACACCAAAGAACTTTTAATTTTTGCTGGTTGTAAATCATTGCATTATAGTCATTTATCTTCTGTGTAGTTAGTGCATGTTTGTGCTGTTTTGTGAATTTATAGCCCTTTAGTAACTCTTGATGAAGGCCTTTGAACATGTAAGTCATGTGATTATTGCCAGGACTCACGCGATGCAGTCGGTGTTGCTGAGCTGAGCCGTCACTTCTTCTCGAGAGCCGTTCTCCAGAAGGTTCCACAGGATCTCTGAGGAGCGGAACAGAACCTGTCCGGACGGATCGCGCTCACTCATGTGGAAGCAGATCTTCTGCGCGGCCTGAGCTCTCAGCATTAAACTACAGTTCACCTCTGTGAAGACAACCCAGCATATTCAGAGCAAAGCTATGGTGTCAGCCTGGCTGAATGGGTTTATGCTCTACAGATCTCTGGTGTCACCTGACGTCCTGGACAGGATCTGCAGGGTCTGAAGGAGGCGCAGTTTGACTGACAGCTGCTTCTCCATCAGGGCCAGTGACATGACGAGTGTCTCGGCCAGACCGCTGCGCTCCACCACCAGCCCTCTGTAGTCAACATGCGTGGGACAAACACCTGACACACACACACACACACAAGATAAATACCACCCCTAAACCTGAACGTGTTCACACTTGAAGAGCTCAATCACATCACCCACTGTCAAAACTGTGTTTGTGTTTGTCACGGCTGTAGAAGGCCATAACCGAAGCGCAGATCTGCTGTCGGACCTCCGGCAGAGGGATCCTCATCAGATAACCTGTAATCAGACGCCATTACCTCTCAATCTATGAACTGAATTTACCCAAAGCTGGCGCAACATATCAACACATAAATGAGAAATTATACTTTGCATAAAGACATCAAAGTCTATTTTAACATTGTGACATTCAGCATATTAAACCCTCCAAAATATTTTACTAATAAAAGTTCATTTGTGCATTTAAAAAAAAAAAATTATTATAAATTGTGATTCTCATTACTGTCATTACTGTTCTTTTACTCTACCGGTCAAACGTTAGGAAAAATTAAACAAAAATCTGAAGCAGCACAATGATAATGATAAGAATCAGAAATGTTTCATGATTTCACTCGTGCTGTGCCGGAGGTTTGTGATGCTGTGGGAATAACTGTGTGTGATGGGTCCTGTGTAAGATCAGTCCAATGGTGTGACAGAACGTCATGACCAGGAAGCTACAACCCAGACCAAACAATGTCAGCTTCTGTGCCTTCAGCAAGCACTCTATGTGAAATTATCTCTGCCTATTTCTTGATTGTTTGTCACAAGCACAAATGTATAAAATAAGACAGGAGTATAACGATGAGCAAACAGTGTGTCCCTCCCTGCCCTCCCTACATTACGAGTGGGAATGCACGATTTATGTGCTGTTTGTTTGAGCGGAGCATACATGGTCAGCTCTCGAGGGGGATTCCCTTTCTCTCGTTACTATGATCGCGTGCAAACTAATTATGTGTGTTTGCAAGCTATGATTTTACGATTCTTTTTGTATATTAAAACTATTCTAATATGAATATTCAGCCTGTCATTCAGACCGTGTATACTTGTGTGGTTGTTTCTGAGGAATTAAATGGTGAAATCTGGCTTTCAAAAGTCTGAATGTCTATTTAAGAGCCGAATGTCGCTACTCAAGCCCCCCTCATAGAGACTGGGAGTCGACATTTGCAGCTGGGAGTCCTCCCAGTGGCGGACGGATCTGAGGACTGTCATCCTCACAAGGAAGTCTTCGGCAAAGAGGTCCTGATGCCAAAAGGCTCAGGTCTTTGAGGGTAGACCCCCCGGGGGGAAATGGTTAACACCTCATCATGCGGTGCTCTTCTCCCTTCGGTGCCCTCAGGGGGCCGTTCTGCCAACCCCGCCACCTCGTGTGCCTGTCCTCCCGGAAACGTTGTGGCACTTGGAGACTAGCCCTGTCCGAGGTTTCAGAAGAGTTTGTTCGGTTGTTCCCTGCTGTTCATCCACTTCAGGGCACCGAATTGGCTACTCGAGTTATGGCAAAGACTGATTACCTTAGCTTGGGAACATCTGCCAAACATATCTCATTGGGTCTTGCAGATCGTAGAGAAAGGCTACAGAATCCAGTTCGGTCTCATCCGCCCCAGTCCAACAGGGTCACACTTACAGTGGTAGGCCCGGGCAGGCTCTGGTTATGGAACAGGAGGTAAAGGCTCTGTTGAGGAAGGAGGCCATAGACCATGTCCCTCCATCGACAAGAGTCAGGTTTCAACAGCCGGCATTTTATCATTCCAAAGAAGGATCCAGTGATTTTGGCCAAGTCTCTGCCCAGGAGTGTTGCAGAACTGTGAGGCTCACTCCTTCCGAGGAGGGTATTGGAGAAGTATGTTCGGTCTTCCCCTGCCAGCGAGCTGTTTCAGGGCACCAGGCATATTACTCTGCCTTCACTAGAGGTCCGCCTCGAGATTTCAATTTCTGCCAATTGTGTCTTTGTGGTTTTTGCAATTTAAGAGGGCCTGATGCCAAGGTAAGAGCAGGCCTCTCCAGCGGGGAAGTGGCTCACACCTCATCATACGGTACCCAATTCTCCTCTGTGCCCTCAGGAACCGTTTTGCCATCCCCGCCACCTCTGGTGCTTCAGGTGCAGTGGTTTCCAGCGAGCTCAGGTCTCAGTGTCCGCCTTGTGGCACTGGGAGACTGGCACCCTCCATGGAGAGTGGGTTAGGGTTAGGGTAGGGGAGCCAGTTTGGTTGTTCCCTAGACAGTCCTCCGCTTCAGGGTGCCGAGCTGACTACTTGATATACACCAGAGACCAGTCTCGAGAGGCTGGTTCCCTTAGTAGACCATTTGGCAGTGTGGGAACTTCACTGTTCAGTTTCAGTAGGTCCTGCAGACTATATAGAGAGGCTACAGAATTCAGCTACGGTTCCTATCCACCTCGATTCAACAGGCCCACGGTGGTGGGTCCCGATCAGGCTCTGGTAATGGAACGAGAAGTCAAAGCTCTTTTGGGCAAGGAGGCCATAGAGTCTGTTCCTCCTCCCAAGAGAGAGTCCGGATTCTACAGTCAGTATTTTATCATTCTGATATAGGTTGGGGGGGTTGTGTCCGATTTTAGATCTGCATGCTGAGGCAAATCATGATCCAAGGACTGGTTTGTCACGATAGATCTCAAGAACGCACACTTCCATATAACCATCCTTCCACAACTCAGGAAGTTTCTCAGGTTTGCTTTCAGGGGTGAAGCTTGCCAGTATCGGGTTCTTCCTTTCAGGCTAGCCTTTTCACCGTGTACTTCCACAAATAGCATGGATGCAGCTCTGGCTCCTTGCAACTCCAGGGCATTCACATATTTTATTACATCGATGATTGGACAGATGGCAGTTCGGCATCGAGATAGCAGCTGCATCCAATGGGATACCTTTTGGTCTGCTGTACACAAGACTTTTGTAGTGGTGGTGGTGGCTCAAGACCAAGGGGTTTTCCCGTTCCACATTATCAAGTTTACGTACAGGTGCTTTGTACTTTGGTAATGTGGAAAAAGCCTTGGTTCTTGTCCCGGGGTCCTGTGCTGAGAGATCCTTGTCATGGTGTAACCCTTCCTCACAGGCTGGGGAGCGATCATGGATGGTTGCTCAACTCAAGGTCTGTGGAGGGGTCATCATATCTCTTCATATCTCATAATTGCCTGATGATGATGGCTGTCTTTCAAGCATTGAAACACCTCCTCCCAGACCTGAGGGGCCATCATGTGCTTGTCCGGACAGGTAACACATTGGTGGTCGCCTACATAAATTATCAGGGTGGTCTGTGGTCATGTGCACTTTGCAAACTGGCACACCAGATCCTCCTGTGGGCTCAGGGAAGCTCTACATCCTTGGGCACCAAAACCAGGGAGCAGACATCCTGCGAGGCAGGAGCTGAGGCCTGGGGAATGGAGACTCCACTTCGAGGAGGTGGCGCTCATATGGAGGGAAATCGGCCAACTGGAAGAGGATCTATTTGAGTCTCAGAAAACAACACACTGTCCGCTCTGGTTCTCCCTCTCGTATCCAGCCCTTCTAGCGTTGGATGCCATGGTGCAGACGTGGCCGAGGCTAAACACAGAACCGGGAACACTTCCCATAACACCTGATGTACTCGTTACATCATAAGAAGAATGGCATCTACACTAATGTTAGTCTCTCTGTTTATCCCGTGGTTTACTGCAGTCAGCCGGATCCGGGCCGTATCCAGATCAGATGGTGGACCAGCGCCTGGACATGACCAACTCATCCCTGAAGTGTCTGCAGAGAGCGTGTCAAATAAACTCCCCCCGTAAATGCTGCATCGACACGACATCCTCATTAAACCCGTCTTCGTTGTGATGACTCCAATCTTTCGAACGAATATCTATTTACCTAATCTGACCTCTGACCTGTAATGTTTGCCAGAATTATAATCACACACTGTTTGTTCGTCGGCCAGAGGAGAACTGGCACCCCGACTGAGCCTGGTTTCTCCCAAGGTTTTTTTCTCCATTCTGACCCTGAAGGAGTTTTACTTGAAATTACCTGGATAACATCACCGTTTCACCAGAACGGCTGTACAGCCGAATCAAATTCTGTTGCATTATTTTCCTGTTAACTCTGTGAAGCTGCTTTGAAACAATTGGACTTGTTAAAAGCGCTGTATAAATAAAGGTGACTTGAGTTTCCCTGATTGTTCTACTCCCAATAGTTTTGGAGATTTTGTCAGGATGTGGCCCATCTATTGATGGTAGCCCAGTTTTGGCCAGCCCAAGTGTGATTCTCGGACCCTGAGTCTCTCCTCGACAGCTCCCCAATACAGATTCCGGTCAGGACAGGGGGCTCAATCCTTCTT
Source organism: Paracanthobrama guichenoti (assembly GCA_018749465.1). Lineage (NCBI taxonomy): Eukaryota > Metazoa > Chordata > Actinopteri > Cypriniformes > Gobionidae > Paracanthobrama > Paracanthobrama guichenoti. The sequence goes on from CM031966.1 coordinate 24,498,126, forward strand.
CCCCCACCCAGATGTGTGTGATGTGGCGGGCTGGTCCTCTCCGCACACATCTGTCAGGTTTTACCTAGATTTGGGCTTCACCCCAGAGTGAACTCAAGATGCAGCGCGAGTTCCCTTCTCAGGGAACCATGGTTACAGTCTAAACCTGTGATGTTCTGAAGGGTCATGTGACTGAAGACTGGAGTAATGATGATAAATTCAGCTTTGATCACAGGAATAAATCACACTTTACTATACATACACATAGAAAACAGTTATTTTTACATTGTAATAATATTTCACAGTTTTTACTGTATTTTTTATCACATAAATGCAGCCTTGGTGAGCAGGACAAACATTTAACCAGTATAACAGCACAAACTGTGTATTATATAGCTATATTAAATATATATAAATCTAAAACTATTTTTTAAATACTCAATTATTTGCATAACCCTAATGAGAATTTAAGAGAATCACTGAAAGCAAAAAGTGCCCAAACAGCAGATTCTTGAGCTCGTCTTCTGATGTGTGGTGTGTCCTCGGCCCATTCTGTGGAGGAGCGTCAGCTGTAACTCACCCATCTGGGACACACAGTCTGTGGCCACAGCCGCGAACTTCATCTCATCCGACGGCTTCTCCTTCAGGAAGGGAAGACTTGAGGACATCAAGCATGGATTAGTTCATATGGACTTCAGTTCACAGTGCGTTATAAAGACTTTCAGCTGAGAATCTCACCCGCATATCTGGAGTAAATCACAGAGGATTTTGGCATATTCCGGGTGATCCGTCACTTTTTCAGCACAAAGGTTCAGAATCTTACATATGTCAGCGAGATCCCTCAAAAGCGACATGGCGATTTTAAGGAAAGTGTTTATCACGTCATCATCATAATCACATGATTCCACAGAGAGCTCGAGCCTCACGTCATGGAAACCTGGGGTTATAATTAAAGCTGGAAAACGCTGATCCCAGTGGAGTGGGACTTCAGGGAGTTCAGGGACAGTCATTACTCACACCACACACGTCACGTGCTTCCACCAGAGTATTCTTATTAGAAATCAATAATAAACATGTACAATTTGTGCAGAATTGACCAGAACAATGACTCTATTGTCTTCTGGGTGGAACTGTAAGGATACAAATCCGCGCTGGTTTCCCTTTAGCACCTTCCTCAAGACGAACATCTGTCTCTCCTTTAACGAGGACTGAAAAAAGACAAAGGCTGGAAAACGAGCCCATAATTCAAGCATAATTCAAGCAAACCGAGCCTTACGGAGAGCGGATCCTGCAGCAGCTGAACGACCCGAGGCAGATCCGCGAGCCTCCCCGCCTGCAACACACAGCGCTCGGTCAGAGGAGCCGAACCGGACCGCGTCACTGACACGGAGTTCGGACAGAAACTCACCTCAGACTGAGATTTCCTCTCGGTCACCACAACGCGTTTCTGACGGAAGCTGCTCGCGGGCGGCGCGCTGGACAGCATGTCTGATCTCTCTGATCGATCTCTCTGATCGAGTCTGATCTCACTGCACGAGCCTCATGATCAGAAATCTTCACGAGCGCATCGTGACAACAGCACACCTGTGTTTATAGCGGCGAAGCAGGACGCGCTGCGGTCGCCATAGTAACGCGTGCAGCGTACGGAGCGCCGCTCGAGACAATCCTCCCCTTCAGACGCAAAGATGAAGCTCTCGTCCCCGTTTCTTAATTTACACAACAAACTGAGCGAACAGCGCCGATCACTAAAGAAACGTGACCGTTCATGCCTCCACCCTATAATAACATACCAGAGCCAGTACAGACTAGAGGGGCTTTTATTTTGATGTGTGTTGTTAAGCGCAGCACCGGAAGTGAGGTCACACACACCGTGAGTTTCCTGCAGATGAGGCAGAATAAACGATGCGGGATTTAATGCGTTTCATTAAAGAACAAAGG